>OX104129.1:37814637-38160646 GCA_944470555.2 Heterobilharzia americana | reverse complement strand
GTTTTTGGAAGGGTTGGACTTTGAGGAGATTATCGATTAGGTTATGTTGTGGCTATCTGAACGCTGTACTAGCACTCACTCAGCCGGGTAAGAGCTTATAGATAGGTGTCATCAGAACTGACGACAACTAGTGGTGTCCGCCAGAGATCCCTACTGGCCCCGTTCCTATGTAATTTCGCTATAGACGTACTAATGGACTTAACCTCAGGTACCTGGGACTTCATAGGGATTGATCTATCCCCTTGAGGTCATCTAGTTGACTTGAAGTATGCACACAACATTGTCCTGCTAGGTGAAGACGCTGAGAAATTGCAGGTCCTGTGATAACCTTGAGCAAACATTTGAGCATGTTTGGCCTGCTTCTGATGTCTGCCAAATGTCAGATGATGTTCCACAGCAGGTCTTCAACCACTGCAAGTTTAATGGTAGGAATGGAAGTGCTAGAATGTGTCAACCACTTCACTTACCTGAGGAGTCACAGCAACCCTAACAGACTAGTTTTCGCGACGAAATCTCAGATCGTGTACAGAAGACTCCTTTGGTGTTTGCAAACTCCCGTCATCTGAGAAGCCGACTGGCTAGATATTCTGCTATCTATCAAACGACGAGTATACTGCGCTTCAGCCCGTTCTGGCCGTTGGAAGTAGATACCATGCAGGGTTGAGACCATAGGTACCTTCCTAGCGCTGCTCCTGTTTCTGTACTAGAGTCCAAACTAGTCTGATTATGACAATTTGGTTGGTTGTGGCTAGCAGAAGAATCCAGGAAGCGCGTTTCGTCCTATTTGGGACTCGTCAGCTGGGTGTACCTGCACCTCAGTGATGTTGTTCACACTGAGATTCGAACCCCATATCCATTGCTTCAAACTCCAAGGCGTTATCCACTATGCCACAGAAGAATGATAGCCACTTCTCGTACAACAGGTGATAGTTATTACTATTTATTGACATACTTGTTATTCTCCGTTGTTTTGTTGCATCGAATGGTTCGAATTATTTTGGCAAATGGGCTCCTATGAGGATGCCTCGATGTTGCCTGAATGTTGATTATGATAATTTGTTTGGTCATCATAATTTACATTCAGGCAATATCAAGGCATCTGCATAGGAGCCCACATGCCACTGGAGGTCGAACTGTTCGATGCAACAAAACAACGGAGAATAACAAGTATGTCAATAAATAGCAATAGTCTGATTATAGTATTAAATTGGTCAAACCGATGAAAGTCGGCCTCTGTTCCATTGTGTCACTAAGTGTCCAAAGTCAGCTGACCATCAGTATTCTCTTTGCAGGTTCACATCACGACAGGAGTCGATAGTTGGAGGTCTTCAATGATACGACCCAAAATTGGTCACAACGGTGCATATGTATCCAGTGTATTACGTCTTCCATTGCTTGTACATTTTCATTAACCTTGATTTTGAGATTCCTTCTTCTCCCGTTGACCCCTACTAAATTTTACACCAGTCTTCATCAATCTACTTATTCTTGGTATACTACTTTGAAGTCTGACAACCTGAAATGATACACTTCTCCGCAAGTTTACACGTCAATTTTGTCCACCTGTCTGTTCGCTGGATAGATAAGCGGCTTCGGTCTAAACTGTCTTGCATCAGATATTGTAAAATTATTCTTACATTCGTTTCTTTTCTTCCATCGTTAGTTTTGCGGCATCAACTGCATCAGTGTGTTATGGAGTCAAATATATTTTACTACCATTACGTTGTATTCCTTATTCTGTAGAAATACACAAAAATCTTTTCTGAACATTCTTTAGTTCCACTGTATCATTCTCACTTGAAAATATTCACTAAAATTTGTGCGGTATCCAGTGTGAGTGCACTTAAGATTTTAATATACAGCTTAATAAACAAAATTATCGATGGTGAACTCACGATTGGTCTGCGTGTTACATGAAAAGTATATAGATAGAATTTCTTTCATTGGTTCACATGAATTCTAGACATTTGTTCGATAAATTAGTAGGCAGTAGCGAATATGAGACGCGATTAGAGAAGTGTAATGTCCAGAGTATTTGAATGGTGCGTACAAAGTGGAATTCTGACTTGAAGCACAGCCATTAATTTAACGTATGATATATGTGAAGTACAAAGATGTTTATACTCCATAAATGAAAAGCTACGTCTCGTACTAACACTGACGTCGGACTACCGTCCACAAAGTAGTCAACCAAAAGTTGAATGTGAAGTCATCTACTGCAATGCGTCCCTTTTACTTACTACATTTAGGTATTTCAGCTAGAAGCGGGCGTTTCAAATGTTCCTACAACTAATGTCAGTCCTTGATGAATACCAACCTGAAGAAAAATAATTCATTAAACGGGAAATATGCAGTTATTGTAGCGATCAACTTGAGTGTGGAGTTTGTGAGACTAAAGCAAGCAGAAAAATATGATTTAAGGCGTGATGGAGATCTCTGGTAACATGGCTGAAAATCGGTCACAATGATGCATGTGTATTAACTCCTTGAAGTCTTCTAAAGTTTGAACACTATCACTATCCGTCATTTTTTTAAATCCTCTCCTCTACCATTCCCTTTTTCCGCTCTGTTATCACTCTGTTTTGACCCACTTGTTCTTTGAGTGCTACGCTGATTCTGTCTGTTTAGAAGGACAAACTGATAAAATGAACAAAAGTAAGGGAGAAAATAGGAAATCTGATTTCTGCATAAGAAATCTAAAGGAAGTATACTTGAGTCAGTGTTCAATTTGTAGTGATATGATTATTATTATTATTATTATTAGTCCCTTGGGTTCCTAATGGAACATAGAGCTTCGGTAGCGCGTCTCCAGTGAACTCTGTTCTCTGAATTCCTTTGAACCTGGCTCCACGGCAGCCCAGAAGCATTCATTTCCTTCTCGCACGATCTCCTCCATGTCACCCTCACCTTGGACGCCCAACTCGTCGCTTCCCATGGGGGTTCCACTCGAGGGCCTGGCCTGACGCGTGATGTCCCCGGTCGGCCTCCTCAGTGTATGCTCAATCCATCTCCACTTCCTTCTGCGTATTTGTTGAGGGAGAAGCTCTTTGTTGGTTCGTCACCACAGTTCCCCGTTGCTCATTCTTTCTGGCCATCTGATCTTTAGTATCCAGCCAGTGTAGGCGGCAGTTGTTGACGACTGTCTGTAGCCTGTTGGAAATCCCTTTCGTAACGTGCCAGTTTTCCGAACCGTACAGGAGAACTGACTTGACGTTGGCGTTGGAAATCCGGATATGTTCCACATGCTGAGTGCAGAAGATCTCCACACTGGTTTCAGGTTAATGAACGCCTGTCTTGCTTTTCCTATCCTGGCTGACTTTGACGCCCTCATCTGTGCCGCCTGTAGTTGAAACGATGCGGCCTAGATAGGTGAAAGAGGCTACTTCCTTTAAGTCTCTCACGTTGATAGTGATCGGAGCTTGTTGCTGTTGTAGGTGCGGTATCCTCATCACCTCTGTCCGCTCTATATTCACTTAAAGTGCCGTCTTCGCTGCCACTTCTGCCAACTTGTTAGTATTTGCCTGTAGATCTTCAAGTTTGTGTGACATCAGACACCAGTCATTGGCGAAATCCAAATCTTCTAGGTTCTTTTCCGCAGTCCAGCCTATCCCCCTCTTCTCGCTCCCTCCTGTTTGCTGCATGATCTAGTCCACCACAATCAGGAATATCATGGGGGATAGTAGACAGCAGCCTTGTTTCATTCCTATCTTCATTTCAAAAGCATCACTGAGCTTCCCATCGTGAATTACTTGGCATGTGGCATGCGTCTTCATATAGTTGTTGAATGAGGCTGATGAAGGTTTGCGGTACTCCGTAGTAATGAAGCAGTTCCCAAATTATCTCTCGGTCGACGCTGTCAAAGGCCTTCTCAAAGTCGATAAAGTTGAGATACAGAATTGACTGCCATTCTATACTCTGTTCTGTGATGGTGCCAAGCGTTGCAATCTGGTCCACACATGATTTATACTTCCTGAAGCCTGCCTGTTCCGGTCGCAGCTTTGAATCCAGTGCATCCTTTGGCCTCTTCAAGATGATGCGGCTTAATATTTTGTTTGCTGTGAGTGGACAGGAGAGCGATTCCGCGCCAGTTCTTGCAAACACTCAGGTCTCCCTTCTTCGGCAGTTTGACGAGGTAACCCTTCTTCCAATCACCAGGTACCTTCTCTTCCTTCCACACCTTCTGCAATAGTGGTGTGGTGTGAGCATGTCCGCTGTTGTCTCTGAGTCTGTTCTCAGTGCTTCTGATGGGATCCCATCTGGTCCTGCTGCTTTCCCGCATTTCAGTAGCTTTATGGCGTTCAGGATATCCATTTTGGTTGGAGGATTTATGTTCACTAGTAGTTCAGCGGCTGTAGGTGGTATTTCTGGACGAAGTGCAGGTGGTGGTGGTGGTGGTCGATTCAAGAGCTTCTTGAAGTGGTCGGCCCATCGTTTCCTTTGTTTCTCTTCTTTCGTAATTAAATTTCCGTCATCATGTTTGATTGGTTTCGTCTGCGTTGATCTCTTCCCTCCCAGATAGTAACCTGGTTATTTGATACAATGTTGTCAGGTCTCTCTTACCTGCAGTCTGTTCTTCTTCACTTGCCAGTGTTTCGTAGAATAGTCTTTTGTCTTTCCACCCACATTTCTTCACTTCTTTGTTCGGTGTTTTATACATTGTACTCAGTTCCTCTTCTCGTTGAGCATCCTTGCACTGGTTTATCTTCTGCTTCACCGTCCTCCTCTCCCTCATCTATCAGCTTCCATGTGTCCATTGAGATCCATTCCTTATCTTCTTTCTTCTTCCTTTCTAATACGGTTGTGCAGGTTTCTTTCCACATCTCTTTCAAAGACTTCCAGTGTTCTTCCACACAGGTTTCTTCAGGGATGTTGCTCGATATCTCCCACTTTGTCTTGATGGCTGGCTGCTGTGAAGATCTCCTTTGTAGTTTCGTCCTTCAGATTCCGAGTGTTGTACTTGAACTGCGGCCTATCACCAGCTTCCTTGAATGCTTTTAACTTGATTTTTCAGGTAGGTTCCTTGCACTAGACAATGGTCTGAACCTATATCTGCTCCTCTTCTTGACCTTGTGTCAAGTAGACTGTGTCTCCATTTTCTTGAGATTGAGATAAAGTCGATCTGATCTTTAGTGTAGTGTGTCCTGGTGTCTGGTGAAATACATGTCGTTCTGTGGATATCTTTGTTCTTGAACACACTGCCTGCAGTCACCAAATCGTTGAATGTGCAGAATTCTGCAAACAATTCTCCATTCTCGCTCATCACCTCACCCAGCGCTTCTCGACTCATGCTTTGTTCTCTTCCTGTGTTGTCCCCTCCCAGTTTGGCATTCATATCGCCCATTAGAATTTTGATATCGCCAACTGAGTTCTTGTCCCGTGTTGATTTAAGTTGTCTGTAGAATTCCTCCCTTTTCTCTTGCTCTGCATTATTTGTAGGTGCATAGCTTTGTATGGTTGTGACCTTCCTGCCTTTTGAGTTGAATCTTGTTGCCATGATCCTGGAGAAGATTGGTTCCCACTGCATGGGAGCCTTCGATGCTGTTGAGGACATCATGATAGCCACTCCCTCAGTGTGCTCGTGGTTGGCGTCTGGGTGACAATATCGGAGTAGATTATTGATTCTCCAGTTGACAGTTTGGAGAGTCCACTCCCATTCCATCTGCTTTCGCAAACTCCAAGCACTTCAATGTGATACCTTCTAATCTCGTTTGCAATCTAGGCTGCCTTGCCAGCTAGGTTCAAACATGGTGCAGACATTCCATGTCCCCACGTTTACTTTCGCTTTCATCGAGAGAAGATACATCGGCCAATTGGCTTCCCGAAGGCTTTCACCAATCGGCGTCATTTCGTCTCTCCGATTCCAGGGAGGAATAAGTTTGTTTTTATTTTTTATATATCGTTTGCGCTTTGAAGTTTCTTTAGCGGTTAGATTTGTTTTATGGGGTAGGGTTGCTAGCTGTATGCCCAACGTTCCCTCTTTACGGGGGCTTAGGACCGGCTAGTAACTAGTGAAATAGTTAACCGGGCGAGGTTGTAGTGATATGATAGAACATTTCAACTACTGATTTCTGCTGGATTATATTCACATCGTCTCAAATGACTAGCATAGCACCTATAAAGTGAGTGATTCCGTCAATCTACAAATAATCCCAGTTTTGTCATCCTGAATTCATCGTCATCTGCCTTCCATCCTAACGAACCTACTCAAGCTTACTGAAGAGTAAGGCAGTTTGTAGCTTTGGTTCGTCACAGACCGAAAGGGTTTATGTGTGGAAAGATTAACCCAATGACTTTGAAGAAATAGTCATTTAGTAAGAAATATTCTCCACAGGCTATGTGAAAATATATTTTCTATAATTAAGCCACCAAAGTTGATATCAGATAAAGAAGAGAGTTCTGTGAAGTTATCCGAAACTCTTTCCGTATGCTGATGATGGATTTCTGATATTTTCGATTGTTCCAGGGATAAAATACTTTGATGTTGACTGAATAGACTATTTCTAGTTCCTGTCTATTGAAAACTTGGAGGAATCACTTGCGTAAAATTTTCGAATTACAATATTTTAACACTCAGTAGCGTGAAGGAGAAAAACTTCAAAGATAAGAGATAAAAAAATAACTCGGTCACACCTGCACTTATTGTATATCAATGTATCAGCTCGATTCTGTCAGATACAGCGATATTTGCAAATCCTGTTATATGTGACTAAGACAAGCTGAGAAACTAAAATATACTGTGGAGTAAACCTTACATCACCATAAAAATGGTTACACCACATCCCACTAAGCTAACCAGTCTACATGCATGTCGACAAATACAAAGGGAGTATTAATTCATACATACACTCAAGGGGGGTATGAGCTTCGTCTGAAAGAGCTATAAATGCAGAAAGCAAATTACTATTCTTATCCGCCAAAAAATAGATTCCGCTATCAGTTATGCATAAAATAAAACTCTTTTGTCCCATTAAACAATTCATTTGGTGTTTTATAGACTCTGATTAGTTTCAAATCAGTTTTTATTACAGAGTGATAGCATTTAAGCCAAAAATCTGTCCAGTGTTGTGAGGTTGCCAGTGAATCTCTAACTTCTATCAGTATGTGATGAAAACTACCTTGAAATCAATCAGTCCTCATAGACTGCCAATCGAATTACCCGAAGTGGTCACTAGTGATATGTTTAGAGATGAATTTCTCGAAAGTCTAATAAGTAGCTGCTAGGATGTGATCAAAAGTGGAAATCATCATTCAAGGTCATTCGCCATTGGGGTAGGAATATTTTCGTTTCAGATCTTGCTTTATTTCCATCTGATTAGTCGTCCAGTGGCTCCATTTTCTGACTAGCGGGTGTATATAAATACTCTCTTTTTTGTCAAATAAACTTGTCTTCCTTAAGTCGGTCGCAAGCCCGTCTTTTGTCTTCTAATTTTCGCTGCTCAGTGAAGTATAGGGTATGAGGGAGAACAGTCGTATTACTCGTATCCAATCCAAGGATCTCGTTACGGTGTTACTCGTTACGCTTATTATTAGAGCCCACGTCATACCCCAACACAGTCTTATCAAAAACCATGACCTTTGCAGTAAATCAAGACCAATGTGATGACAAAATATTCACCGACGGTCACTGAGTGTCAACCAAGCTGTATCTCAAACTGGAGAAGTAGAAAAATGTCAGTCACTACATTTCATCCCAGTGGCTGAATGGTAGCGTGATCACCATGACATCAGATGACTCAAAGCTTCATCACTCTCGGAGTCGTGGGTGAGCACTGGTGGCGCATCTTATACCAGGAGGAAGCAACTGTCCAATGCTCCAAAGATTTCGACCGTTCCTCAACTGATATCAGCTTGTGATTGAAACTACAATAAGAGCAATTCGTTTGGTACTTTTTAACCTAATATTATAAAAGATGTACAATTGTTTCTCCAAGCATTAAAAACATTCTATTAGCAAAGCAAAACATATTTCTAAAGATATAAGAAAATCACTACTCCAGCCGTGGTAAGGTTAATAGGAGCACGTTGTTTCTGGACCCAAAGGAAGGGCTTAAGAGGGCAAATCGCCAACGACTTGATTATGTGTGGATGATATATACAAAGTCATTTGGAATTGTTGGCGGGCATTCTGTACATTACTTTAAAGGAACTAGTAGGAAGGGCCAGATGTCCGGTAATGACGAGGTGTTCAACAACAGAGTTGTTGATATTCTTTTCACCTCGTCTGGATAAATGAGCCTGACAATAATCCAAAATAATATTACGGGCTTATTTTTGAGTAATTTGCTCAATAAGAACAAGTAAACTAACAGAGGCACCTTGAGGTGACCAGAAGTGGTGTTCTGTCCCTAAGACATTCGCGAATTATTGTCCGAAGGAGAATGTGATTTGCAGACTAGCTCCATGAAATGTCTTCACTAAAGATTGAAAGAGTCAATTTAAACTGAAACGCCGCCTATGAATTCCTAGTCCGGCTCTTTGAAATGATACATAACCTTTGTATTTACAGCTTTTATTGGTGGTGCAAGAACTTTTCAGGGATGTGCATCTTGGTGATCGTAAGCCCAACTGCTTCGTCAGATGAAGCAGCTAGTTGCAGACTTCAATGCTGATGGAGCATTTCTCAAGCAACTGTGGTTACGAAGACAGTGCGAAAAGTCCTAGCACTCTTTGATAGGGGCCGCTTGATAGAGCTGGCAGAAACAGCTGACAGAGCTGTAGACGCTGCCAAGCCCAACACTGGTATTTCAGCTGCTTTGCCACTGACTCACCCAGAGGCTTCTACCCTCCCTCTGCAAGTAAGCCAATAGGTTTCGACGCTGTAGCTCACACCACCGAATTCTATGAGGAATTGTGCAGCATTAGGAAAGAAATGCAGTTTAGTGATTCTTCCCACGGTCTCAAGTCTCGCTTGCGCAACAGATCTGCCTCCCGTACTAGTAACGGACGTTCCAAATCGCGACCGTCCCAACCCAAGCATGCTGGTGCCACAAACATCATGATGCCGATGCCAAAAAGTGCACTCGATCTTGCACCTTCGAGGCTATCAGGAGGGAAACGTGTGAGCCAGCACGTGACGGCGCCTGACGTCACTGGCGGACTACTCCCGTGTCGCCCCTTCTTCGTCGTAGATCGACACTGTAGGACATGCTTCCTGGTTGACACTAGGGTGGAAGCCGGCATCATCTCACCTACGAGTGGACAGCGTCTGTGGCCGATGTCTGTGCAACTTCATGCCGCCAACGGTTCGCCCATCACAACTTATAGATGAATATTCCCCGACCTCAAACTTGGACTGTGTCGTTCTTTCCGGTGGGTCTTCATATTGGCTGATGTGACCACTGGCATTATTGGTATGGATCTCTTACAGCACTATAAGCTACCAGTAGATACTGCTAAGCTTGAGTTGACTGATTTTACCACTAGACTCTCTGTCTCCGGCATTGTCATACAGACTCCGTCTCTCAGTTCAGCGTACCTTACGATGGACACGCGTTGATTATTCAATCTTTTCCGGATGTCTTCAAGCCGAGTAGCCGCGTACCCTGTATGATTTCTAACGTTTCGCATGACATGGCTACGACTCACCCGTCAGTGTTTGCCAAACCACGGCGATTATCCCCGGAGAAACTGCGTGCCGTCAAAGCTGAGTTTGACCACATGCTTGTGATTGGAATAATCGGACCATCCAAAAGCCTATGGTCTTCACCCTTGCATGTGGTACCGAAAAACGATAGCACGGACTAGAGGCATTTTGGCGACCACCGAAGGCTCAACGCTAAAACGATTCCAGGTCGTTACCCAGTCCCTCAAGTGTACGATTTGACTACATCTTTAAAAGGTTCATTTATCTTTGGTAAACTTGACCTGATGCGCGCCTATCATCAGATCCCAGTTCATCCTGACGATGCCTCCAAGACAGCATTCACCAGACTCTCTGGTTTTTTGAGTTCCTTCGCATCCACTTTGGTCTCGACAACGCAGCACAAACCTTTCAGAGTTTTATTCATGATGTATTACGTGGACTAGACTTCGCCTACGGTTATTTGGACGACATTCTAATAGCTAGTCCAGACAAAGATACTCAGTGTTATCACTTTAGACAGGTTTTCCCCAGACCGTGGGGGCATTCGATGACAGTCAGCCCGACCAAATGCCTTATTGGTGTACGTTAACTGAAATTTCTGGGACACGCTATCGACGAACAAGGTATTCGCTCACTACCTGAAAGGGTACAAGCCATCCAAGAATTTCCGATCCCAGTGTTATTTAAAGCACTGCTTACATTCCCGGGGATTGGTGGGCTATTATAGTCGTTTCATCCCCCAGTGTGCTCGCACTTTAACTGTGCTAATTGACCTGCTGAAGGGTAAGTGTAAAGCTTTTAGCGTGACTCCTGAGCACTAGACGCATTTCGCAAGATCAAAACCGTAATAGCAGACGCCAAGATGCTGGTACATCAAGACGTCTACCTACCTCTTAGCATTGCGGTTGACGCCTCTAACACGGCTATTGGAGCTGTGTTGCATCAACTTTCGGATCACACTTGGATCCTAGTTGCATTCCTCTCCAGGAAGTTACCCGCCTGCGAAATGCGGCACAGCACTTTTGGCAGGGAATTGCTCCCCATATATGCCTCAGTGAAGCATTTCCGTCGCTTTGTGGAAGGTCATGGTTTCATCATCTTTACCGACCACAAACCTTTGACGTATGCCTTACACACCACCATTGACAGACATTCCCTGCGTGAATTACGTCATCTAGACTATATTTCGCAATTCACGTCGGACATCATCATATTTCTGGTGTGAATAACCCAGTGGCAGACGCAGTCTCGCATTTGCACCACTACTTTACCTCGAGCAATTGGCTTGCGGAAGATTGCCAAACTTCAGGATTCAGAAGAGGAGATTGAAAAACTTCAACACTTAACCTCTCTGAAGATACAGCGCTTACCGCTCCTGAGCAGTGAAGTGACAATATTATGCGAAACCTCCACAGGCACACCCAGACCTTTTGTTCCTTTGTCTTTGAGTAGGCACATTTTTGATGTTCTGCACGGTCTTTCGCATCCTGATATACGTGCTACTGACAAACTGATGTCTGCTAGGTTTACATGGCCCGGTACTAGCCGTGACGCTCGAAACTGGACACGGCCATGTGTTTGGTGCCGACGTTCCCACCACTTGGGACTTTCACCAAACCAGATTCACGATTCACCTATGTCCATTCAGACACTGTCGGCCCGCTTTCACCCTTTAACAGATATTGTTACCTACTAACGTTTGTCAAAACATCCACCCGCTGACCATAAGCCATCCCGTTGTCTGACATTACTGCCGAAACAGTAAGCCGAGTCTTCGTCGAAAGATGGATTTCACAGTTTGGATGCCATTCCATTGTGACTACCGACCGAGACCAACAGTTCGAATCTGTTACCTTTTAAAGGCTGATGAATCTGTCGGGATGCGAACCCGTTCGCGCCATTGCATATCACCCGGCGTCCGATGATTTGCTAGAACGGTTTCGTTGACATCTTAAGAGCGCACTAATAGCAGTCAACAACATAAAATGGACCGAGTCTTTGCCGTTGGTTCTTAGCATTCGTTCAACACTTGAGACGGATATAACGCTTGTTTCTGCTGACTTACTTTACGGCAGTAACTTCCATTTGCACTGTGGACTGGTCGCTTCAGATGGTAGTGACCCAACTCATTCTGATATCCGCAGTTATGAACAAACCCTTAGGCTTCACATGCGTCGCCTCCAACCCCCGTCCACATGAATCCAGTGTAGACGGGTGTAGTTTGATAAACGACTTCGGGACTGCACACACGTCTTCGTGCGTAGTCATGCTGTACGTAGACCCCTATAGCCACCATACGACGGACCCTTCAAGGTTCGCAGCAAGAAAGAAAATTTCTTTGTTAAAGGATCAGGACGCCAAGGCACCCTAAGTGCCGATCGTTTGAAGGCAGTGTGTAAAGAAGACGACCAGCCTTCCTCTGCAACGGAGCAACTAGAGAAACCCCTGCCGCAAGACCTTCAAGAAGACTCGCGTTGTCGTGAGTACTTTGAATCTTCTAAAAACCCACCTCTAATAGCACTGATCCAGTGCACTCCACACGCACCGGAAGGCATGTACACTGGCCCAAACAACATACCAATCTCGTTAATTAGCCCTAGCGCGAATTCACATGGCAAAAATTCGGGGTTTCAGCTATTTCATTCTTGCACGCACTAACACTGCGGTTTTATATCTAAAGTTTTAACAAGTCTTGTTCACTACTTTGAGAACGAACAACAACAAAAATTTTAAAAAAACTCAAAAATACAATCAAAAGTTCAAAAACGTTTTTTGGTTTGTCATTATTTTTTCTGTACTTGCCCCACTGTTCGCATTTGTTTGGTTTTCCTTTTCTTGGCACACCGATGTTCTTTACCTTTCTTCTTGCAGAACCTAGGAAATGGGCTGAAAATTGGATACAATTACCCTCTGACGACGCTACTTGGGTCGTTCTTCGGTTCTCTTTGTACCATTTCCCCTTTGTACACTCCCCTATAGATTAAGGATCAGTGTGGAAACGTAGACGGAGGCTTTGGGTCATTTTCCACCACTGCGAGAAGGGTCGCGTCTAGACACAAAGTTTTCATAGCTCGTGAGCGTGCATGTTTTCACCGGCTTTGGAAATCCACAACTCACCCACTCCATCACCAATATAGAAAGGTGTTGCGTGTCCGCCTGGCAGTTGCCTCCTAGGATCGAAGGTTGCCGGTGTCAAAACAACCTTCTAGGAGGGGGATAACTTGTAGTGCAATTTCCTGACACAAAAATACAACAAGGGCTAAAATAAATAGATTAAACTAAACCAACTGAATAAACATGTTGCTCGCTCTCGGATGCTTTAAGTGTTTTAGGTTTTGTTTTAAAGAGCCGATATCCGAGCAGGCTTCGGTACCATTTCGCCCTTACTTTGTGCTGCTTAGCGCGCACGTACTCAAAGTTCCGGTGTCACGGCTAAGAAAAAGAATTTTATGTCACGTGCATTTCGGTCGCCCTTCAAGAAGTGCTGGCTAGCCCATTGCTCCCACTCTTCGTACGCATATCGTGGTTATGCGATATAGAATTAAAAACGGTAAGAATCAACTGGAGTCCACCTAGGTCATGACACCAGTAGTGTCTCATCGAGAGTTTGCGTAACCTTCCTCAAGCACTAGGAGGTATATTCGGCCTATCGCCTTGAGGCATTTTTTCGAGCCTTTCAAAGCAAAAACGGCATCAAGACACGTTTTGGAGTCGTACTGAAATATATCGATGGCCAATCTGAGGTCTGCAGTGATGAAGTATGATCCACAGCCGGTGCGCTTAGTCAGTGGACACATCAGCTCCTAGTCCGTTCTACCTTAGTCTCTATTTGTTATGGAGTCGAAGTATCAACTGAAGTACCAGCCAAGGGAGGAGGTAATACACGTGATACCGTTTTGTGATCGCTTCCTGGAAACTTAAAAATTTGCGTAATGATCATGTTCGACAGTGCCCAATTTTCTTAAAAGAATCCATACTTTTGCCACATCACCAAGCGATTTAAAGTCAACAAGAAAAACGTCTTCATACTTTTTGAACCATGGTTTAAACGTTATACCTTCCCGCAAATCAAAACTAAAGTCTTGTATTGAATAAATGCGAGAATCCACATGAGATAATTCAGGCTGCACATATGTTGACTCTGGTCATATCTTAAGTAGGAGTGGACTTTTTAACAGTAACATTAGGCTTCACCCGCGATGATTGCCCGCTCCCGCGAAAACAGGAAAGAAGCGGCAAAAACGATAAGGGTTTGTTGTTCAGTCAAAAGTGCGCAAAACCTGAAAAGCTATACACATTTTCGGTGGCCCTAGAGGGCTTTTTACTTTTCTAGAGATTCATTTAACCAATCTGAGTCGTACAAATACGATCGCGTGGTTTTCTTGAACGTTCGACATACCGTGACTGTGCGTGAGGGCTTTCAGGGATGTATAGGCTTCTTTTAGGTATCTAGAATATATTGCCGCATTCCGTAAGGAAAAATAAATGCAAGATAATTCCCCAAATAGTACATCACAGCCTAATGTTTCTGTCGTTAAATGTATATGGCTGATTAAATCACTATTGAAAGAAATGCCACAGTAGGAACATGCACAGCTGTAAGAAAATGGTATGCAGAGGTTTAGGATGATAAGGGGGAGATTTATTTAAGGAATACTTCAGATCCTTTTGAAAATATGAGAAGCCGCTGGGTGTTGAATATCAACTCTGTCCCACCTAGGGTTGTCACTTGCAACTTCTGTCGATTGCTAGCGAGTGCGACTGAGAAAATGCAGGTTTCATAGTAGGTAAAATATTTCCCCTTAGTCACAGTCTATGTAACGCGAATCATCTTTGCAACCATAAGTGATCAGTGAAAAGTAAAATAAACAAGAAATCAGAGCAAAATAGTGGCTTCTATGCTGGATGTTTCAGCCTTTACTTGAAAATTAGCTTTTACGTGCCTTCTATACCGGTCTAAGAGTGGAGAGCCCAAATCTAGGTTACGCATTATCCATTGAGTTATACTGAAAGATACCGCGATTACGAATTATTGTATGGAACCATGAAACACTTCAGTCTCGTAGCCTTTCATTTTTGCACGATTTATCGTCCGGAAAAGATTGCGTTTGAGATGGAACTACTAACTGAATGTTGTCTCGGGTTTTACGGGTGAGTCGGTTATTTCATTGTTGCAGTGGCTTTAAAAGCCACCCTACTGACCAAATGAGCTTCTTTCTATTGTGGATGAAATCACCATCCTGGCTGAAATAAAGAAACCTGACTGGTTGTTTTAGAAATTATCGTCGTGGCCTTTGAAGCCGCACCTCTTAGTGAACTATAGTGTGTCTTGGACAAGTAATTCACTTGCAAAGTTGACAGAAGCATACAGGACAGTAAGCATAAACCTGTCTTGTATTGTACTGGGTCGGAAGAGATGGGCGTCTGGCCCAATAATAGGGTGAATTGTACGCCGAGACGCCACAGCAGCATGAGAGTAATCCATACAAGTTCCTTGTTAGGGACTGTCTTTGCGATCAGCATAGCGGCGTTTGACTGCCTGTTCTGTCCGAGGTCGGCCCAATAAAACGAACTATATGAGTAATTTAGTTCATAGGTTATCTCATGAGGCTTATATAGATGTGAAAGTCCTTGTGATGGCTATTTATAATTGTTTATGATTATAATGTAACACAAAAATTCAAGACGTAAGAATGGCAACAACCTACCGGTAAAGATTTCGTAGAGGAGAAGACATGAAACCAGTTAGGAAAGCAAAATAGGCAGAGTAATAGGCACTGGGACGTTAAAAAAGAAAAGTTTTCAGATGTTCCAAAATTTGTTAGTTAACTCAAAACTGACTATAGTTTTCCGATTTCCAACTCGTACTGCCTCATCAGGCTTCTCTTCACATCAATTGGAACACTCAATGCCATTTGTCACAAGAGAAACCGGAAAGTTGACTGGAAAAATTGAAATAGATCACAGCAGCCATCCAGCCCCCCTTTCGATATCAACTAGACTTAGGAGGCACAGTAAGTTACTTTAAAATCCACAATAACCTTTTGACACTTCTATTTATTAGTGTCCGCTCTTTAATTAAGAAAACATCTGAACTAATTACGACACTTGTTAGCCGAACCCACATCGTTACTAGTCACTGAATCATGATGTATTACCTCAATCCTGGATATAAACCCAAGTACAGATGGTTATACTCTCCATCTCACTAGTCGTGATCACATAATGAGGGCTGTTTGATCTATCTGTGTAGCCTTGCCACCTCAAAAAAGATGTGGGGCGACATTTTCGTTGTGCCGGACCCATGTTAGGTTATTGCAAACCGCACTGACCACAAAATCTTGGTAGGTTGTATGTGTAGAGCACTATTTTCGACAAACGAAAATGATGGTGTCGTGGCTAACCCAACTGACCATACTGGATCTTTTACTGTTGACTTCTGACTGCAGCTGACCAACTTCCCCAAGGGCCGGTTGCGGCCAGTAACGATCTAATGGAATACTTGCTGCCATAGATATCTATGGGCGGAAACAACACGTCTCGGAACGTAAGTCCCAAGATAGTGTCCTGGACCTGATTCCATAATGCTTCTTTATTTGATTTGTGACGCACTGATAAAGTGTTATTTACTGGATGACGTTTCGAGCATAAATTATCGCTGATGATCATACCACACATTGATATGATCATGGGCAATAGTTTACGCACCGAAACGTCATCAAGTGAACACTAATCCATCTCTATGTGCAGTAAATGAAATGAATGAATTTAGTGTGGAATTAAATTCTACCTTAATGACCACGTTTCACGCCCATAATACTGATCACAGCCTTTTGCTATGACATCATTCCCGTCGCTACCTGTGTCAGTAGCAAATCCTCCGACAATGACAATCGGATGGTTTTCTACTGCTTACCAATTCTTAATCCAAATGAAAAAGACAATCTTCGAATTGCACTCTGCCCTGAAGCTACGAGAACACAGAATTGAAAGTACTCAACAAGCTTCCCAGGTGCACTTCATGAACTGGTTTTACCGCAGCCTCATGAATAGGTGCACCTTCACTTTTCTGCAGCGATATAAAATTACATAATAATAATACTAATAATATCTACTCCTAAATATACAGGCACACACCATTTTACAGGCATGAATAAGTTTATATACATATTACATTCGTCTTCATGGAAGGTAATCTGAATCCCTACCCGTTGTCACTAGAAGATATAAGTGCTGCATGTTCATATAATGGAACATCCCAACAGAATAAGTGTGCAGGAAACTTACAAGTTGGACAAGTTGAAGTATTGTCTTCGCATTAACAAAAAACCAGATGTGTATCTAGACACTACAGGCATTACCTGGGGAAAAATAAGGCTTCAAGCTAATACTTCTGTTGCAACAGTCTATACTTTTTACTTGAGATAATGATGAAAAGTTTATATGGGAATGTATTCACAAATTGTTTACTTCTTGTGCTTCATTGATGATTCCAGAACTGCACAGTTCATGCATGTTAATACCATTCTACGACAAAGACACACAGTCATGATGAATATTATGACTGAGAGCTAAGTATCTTCACTTTTCCAACTCCATCACTCAGAAGCGATAGATTTGTTTGGGTGCACCAAATGGACTCCCAGAACATCTTGTCTACCGTTTTCACGGGTGGTAACAGCCTTGAAGTTGGCAAGTGTTGGACTTTGATGTTCACTTTTATAATGAGTTAATCCTAGATCTTGATAATTATGAAGTCCAGTGGTCCAGCGAACATTTTATATTTCTGCTTGTTGGCGTTAGGTATTTTAAACGCGGTAAAACTGGTTGCCCTCCATGGAGGATAGTTTCAGCCATGGTCTGTTCCTTCAGTTATTAATTATCGATGGCAACCAAACCAACGTTTAGAACTGAATTATTTTTCTACAACGAGAAAAGAACAGGCAAAGTAGCAGGCGGAGAAAGCAAGAATTCCAACAAGGAGAGTGTTTTCTATGTTCGTGTTTCTCCCCAATTAATTTTCCTAGCTGTGGCTTTCATTGTATGCCACTTTTCTATAGGGTATTTGAAAATATAAGCTTCATGCTGTCGTGTGGTGTGGAAGTGCTGTTTTCGATTAATGTGTTGGGTGGGGCAGGATGTGCCGTTAATCTGAGGTGGTAACTTATGGAAGTCTCCTCAACGCTTCGTATGAAGGGCCAGTGCAGGTGTGGTAGATGTCTCACTATACATTAAGAGATCCGAGTATACGAAGTGTCATGAAGGAGGCTGCTGGTGTATTTGATAAGCCGGAAAAGTCACCAGTGATAAGAAGTCAGCGAGTAACCAACCAAATTCAGAGGTTCATTTGCAGGCCTTCACTTCAGCTGAAGTCTGTTCCACAACTGAGAGAATTTGACGGCAAGGAAGTTTGCATGCAAGCAGGACTTGAACGATTTCATTGCGACGCTATGGGCGTGGTTGTGCGGATCGTAACAACTGTTGTGTTCGAGCTGAAACTTACCACTGGCTGCAAAAGCGTGTTTACGTAACACATTAAAGAAGAGTGTCAGGTTAATTTTGAGTCGTCTCATCCAAAGTGTTTCTAGACTTAGTGTTCCGCATCTGGAGCTGTATTCCTGTTTGCAATCGTGTCCTAACAATCTAGCTGTGAAATACCTTTGGACACCCTCTATTCTATGTTTGTCTTTTATGAGGGTACCACTCAGTATAAATGGGCAGTAATCTAATGGTGGACGTAGGCGAGTTTTTTTATAGAGCAGTAACTTGACTTCTTTGAAGTGGAAGTTACGAACTTTGCAACCCATCAGGATCCTAGATTTGCGGGTCTGTGATGCTACCTGTTCAGAAAATGTGAGGTCCGTTGAATATCTTAGTCCAAGGCCACATACACTTTTAAGAACAGGAAGTTTCGTAGATTGAAGATGTGGTTGGATGCTCACCGACGGGGCACAGGGGCATATCCAGCCACATTCGCCTATACTGAACTGCAGTTTCCAAGCAGCAGACCATGCGGATATTATATCGAGCTCTCTTTGTATGAGTGCTTGGAAGGGGGATAAGTTATCACGAGTGAATGTGTATGGGACTTTCAGGTCATTAGCAAACGAGAATGGTTTAACGTATGTGAAGCAGCTGTAGATGTCATTGACGTATTAAGTAAAGAGAAGGGAACCTAATACACTGTCTTGAACAACACCAGAGGTGATTGGCCTATGTTTTGAAGTGTGTGAGTCTTCCTTCACCACTTGAGTGCGATTACCGATACTCGACACCGTCGCTTCTGTGGAAACAGTCAAGGTATGCAATGAGTGAGACTCGTATATCTTGAAAGCATTCCGCAATATACTTAGGAAACTGTCATCACGATACTACTCATCTAAAGACCATGCCACTTCACTCAATCTATTAATCTACTAAAACTTTACATGCATGACGCGCAGTGGACGAACATATCGTGGCTCTCCCTCTCTCCTTCGCAAGCTGACACTTCTTTTGAATTAACACTTGCGACCACCAAGGGACGTAGCCTATTTGCCACACAACTGAGTAGTACGCAGCGATACCATGAAAACTGGTGAACCGTTTGGCGGATCACTCGCAACTTTCAATCCCAATACTCTTAATGTCATTCGTCTTACTCCAGCTACTATGAGTTCATGCACTAAAAAGTATCACGGAGGCAATCAAAAGCCCTAAACTATCGACAAGTATGAGGAAGGATGGTTTAGACCCAATATTCGTTAAAAACGGTGGTGGTGATATGTCGCTGTTCTTGCCTAAGATATTCACACTATCAATAGAAATTGGGTATTATCCCAGTGAGTGGAAAGCTGGATTCATAATTCCTGGCCACAAGTTCTGTGAAAAAGTGAATGCTAGCAACTACAAACCTATCAGCATAACACCAGTCGTCTCTCAAGTTGTGAAAAAAGCCTTTAAGAGCAGTATCTGTGATAACCTATTGACAGAAACTAATAACAATTTATCGGCACGGTTATATTAAAAAGGTCTTGCGTTGCTTGTCGTTTCCACTTCTTCAACCTTATCACCGGTAGCTGCAAGGCAGGTAAGATGGCCATCGTTCTCTACTTCGATATGTCGAAGGCATTTAAGAGGGTGCCACACGGTATACTTTTTGAAAAACTGAAATCAGTTGGTATTCATGACCCCTCACTTCACTACCTAAAATCATTTCCTAGTGATGGTAGTCAGATCGCTGGTGCAAACTTCCTGCAACTTAGACCTAAGAAAATAGCTATTGGACTGATACAAGGTAGCATCCATCCGCCTTTGTTGTTTATAGCATATTAGTAGCGTGTGCAGGGGAAACATTCATATACGTCGATGATCTGGAAGTTGCTTACTCCTGTCACATTCATGAACTAAGCAATACGCTATTTACTGTTCAACATGAGCTGGGTAAAGTTGCTAAATGGTGCAGGTCTCACCTTAAGTTCAACACTGACAAATGTGGCAGGCTCAGCATAAGCGGCGATAACCTCAAAGCTTTCCTCGAAAACGCATTGTATTTTATTATGAGTTACCACGTAAACAAGTACACTCATACGGCCCGGAAATAAAAATGTTTGTAACGTCTACTCGCCGAATGAGTAATCAAAACCTTTCAGTTGACAATTGGTGTCGTAAGACCAAATTGGGAGGCAATTTCTTCTTCTATCAATTTTCTCACATTTTGAATAGACTTCCTAAGGAAAATGCACTACGTGTTCACTATGTCTTTCGCCCCTCATTCCATAAGCTCCTCTCGGGTGATGAAACTTTCTCTCACTTAGCCACTATCTATGAGTTCTAGGATAATGAAAACGCACTAGGACCCCCCCTGTAAAGTAAGGCCGTCATAAATCTAAGTACTTTTTAACCAAGTGGAATTGGGAGGGCTGTGTGGTCATTATTTTATCTAGTTGGATCGTTCACTTTGGAAAGTAAAAATACATGGCCAGCGTTTCTTTCATGTCCGCCATCAAAAACCCCCTAGCTAACATTTCGTGTAAACTTCATGTAAGAAGAACAGGAGAGTTATTCTTGTATTCTTAACCAGCCAGTTGGTCAAGATTTCGTTTACGACGAACCGATTAAACTTTCCCGGCAGTATTAGTGGCAGAGACATTCTGAACAGGCGATTAAACCAGCGACCAATTTACCTATTGGCTGGGGACGCGACTTACCTGCAGTGCCTTCATACTACATGTTTTCTGGTACTCTGTATCAAGTGATCTTTATATATTAAGGTTAATGCACAACAAATACACCTCTTGAATGATGCAACTTACGCTAATACAAAAGGTACTCGAAGTCTATGTATAAATACTGTCACTTGGACTACTGATCACTTCAAAGTTCAAATCGATCCAACACAACAAATATTCTTGGTGAAATTGACTCCTATTACTTTCGAACGTGATATGGTGACCTGGAAATGCATTGACATAGACATACACACTGGTTATATGACTGTGGATACTTTTTCGATGTTCCGGCTTGTATGAGTAGGTCCTTTGTGGTTGGCAAAACTAAAACTAAAGATCATTCTAGGGAATAGACTGTTATATTATTAATTAGCAAACCGTAAGGATGGACTAACAACGTTGGTTGGTTACAACTTCGAACACTGCACGCTTCCGATATTGGTAGTGGAACCTGTGTGATGGGAAGTGAAAATCCACACCCGTTTCATGAATCTCAGAGAATTATAACCAGATTATGCACGCTAATGTGAATTATTTGATACTAAATACCGGTTCGTAAACTTTCAAAAATGATGAATTTGACGGTGCCTGCAAACTGGTTTGGGGATTGTCCTGGTGCGAACTTGACAGACGCAAAGACCAATCACTAATTATTCGGACTTGTTGTATACCCACGAGTACTAGACCAAGGAAGAACACGATAGCGTAGTCGGATGGAATAGTATATTTGGATGGTTGTGCCAAGATACCGATGCGTTCCGACCAACTGGCTAGAGGGTCAAATACGAGCAGCGCAACGTAACACGACAGCGTGCCAAATGGCGAGGATGCTTCACCGGGTGCCTTCAGTTTAGCGAGTCCAGTTAAACTATCAAGGTCAGCATGAATGTTGAGTGTCGTCGAACCCTAGGCTATTGATTTTCGGGAAGTGTGTGACGCTACAATGTTACCAACTGAAGTCTTGTCTGGTACTGATCGCAGTTGTCTACAGAATTCCACCTTCTTCTCTTGATCTCCATTATTTGTAGGCTCGTATCATCGAATGATTGTGACTTTCCTTCCATTTGAGTTGAGTCTCGCTGTCGTGATCCTGGAGGAGACTGGTTCCCATCGCACGAGGGCCTTCGATGCTCTTGGTGAAGTCATAGTAGCCACTCCCCCCATGTTCTCGTTGTTGTCGTCTGGGTGATGGCAGTAGATTATTGATTCTCCAGTTTAGAGTTTGGAGAGTCCACTTCCATTACATCCACTTCTCAGCACTTCCCTGCCATACCTCCTCATCTCTTTTGTGATCTGGGCAGCCTTGCTGGCTAGATTCATGCATGGTGCGGACATTCCTCATGCTTTCTTCCTCTTTCATCGAAGGAAGACACGCAGGCATATTGGCTTCCCGAAGGCTTTCATTAACGTGTCATTTCATCCCCCCGATTCCAGCGAGGAACAAGCTGGCCTATATTTTTTGTATTTTCTGTGCTCTGAAAGTTCCGTAGCGATTATATTTGTTTCCCGGCGTTGGGTTGCTGGCTCTATGCTCAACCTTCCCTCTTTACCTGGGCTTGGGACTGGCCAGTGACTAGTGAACTAGTTAACCAGGCAAGGTTCAACAAAGAGTACAGGGGGTGTCAATGAAAACGGCCCCTGTGTGGTTTGATTTCAGTAATCATAAGACTAAAACTTGCTCCAAACCAGGTTTAGGCTGCAGTTCACCAAACAAGTTGCCTGTAAAATTGGCACGCATTCGTGTAATTCACCATTCGAAATATATATTGTTGTCATTATTAGTTCTGTGTAGAGCTTGTGATAGATAGATTATCACTGATGCAGTTGACACATATCCATGTGGTATTTAACTTGCTCAGTTAAAGACAGCGTCTCACCCTTCCCTCGGGGCGTTCATATTTTCTTTAGGACATTCTATGTTTTATGGTACACTTGAAAGAGGATTGGAAGCGTCGGAAAGTATACCATGTATTCAAACAAATGGTGTTTTCTTTGGAGAAGTCTTTTCCACACTTGGGGGTGAAGGACTTTCGAAAACATTCTGACTTCATCCGGAGAGTGTTGGCGCAACCGTATGAGGCGAAATGGCAGTGAAACTGGAAGGTTTTCCTAGTCTCCTCTTGTCGTCGTTTCCCAGGAAGACGCTTTTTTATCAAATCATGGTGGACTGGGATGAGATTAATCAGATAACACGAATATGCATACATAACAGCGGTGTGAAGGGTGTGTGGTCTGCCCCCACACCTGAGGTCTTTCTCACGGCTTCAAACTCCTACGTCCGGCCGCACCCAGAAGTCACCAATACGATGGAACCCCTGACACTCAAAAGCGACTCTGATCTCCTCGAAAAAATATGAAGCTCCGCGAAAAACCGCTTGTGGGACCAGGGGCGAAGATAAACTCCGACACACTGAAGCACCCTAACCTGTTCACTATGAGCTGTCATAGAAGCGGGGGTGACCTCATTATAGCCCACAAGATCATCCATCAGGTCAGTCGCTCAAACAAACATTACCTGCGAACAGCTGCCGTCACGAGTGAGCAGGATCAGGATGGCGAATAGACGCATAGCGGCAGACTCAGATCAAACATGTTCTCCTTAAGAGCGTGTGCCCTATGGGATGTAGTACCTTGGGATGTGGTCATGCCCTCCCCAGGAGACTCATTCATAAGACGTCAAGGTAGTTACTTTGATTCTTACGGCTAACCACGGACGTACTCATGGCATTGGTGACCTCACTAGCCCACTACTACTTCCTTCCCATTTACACCTCATCATCTCCCTTTTTGACACACTGGCATTATCTGCTGACTATTCTCTAGTAACTATACCCATACCACTTACCTGTACCTCTCAGATAAGTGTCACTTACCTTTTCAATCTTACTGCCCCCTTTCAGGTGCCCGTACAGACAGGAATCACAAAAGACCCCAGATTTTCGCTGCAGTCCATGGGGCTCTAACCGACTCAATCTGCATGTTACGATTGCCATGTTACATTTGCCTGCTCAGGCTTAAAGCTGGGAAGCAGAAAAGATTTCCTCGTCCACTGCAAGAACAAACCAAACAACAAGAAGCAAGGCCCTAGAAATAGACTCGAGGAATCAAAAACTATCAATTACCGGCACTTGCACTGCAGATGTTGGGTGTCTGATTAACTGATTCCTTATCAAACACAGAGGCACTCAAAATTCCAACACACTAACCAGGAAGTCTCCTGCGGGGTGCATTTTGGGTCTCCGAGTAAGAACTGTTTTTGCATCCGTGCTGCTGGTACCTACGTCACAGTGGAGCAAATATCTGGAACAATGCTGGAAGACCGATCTGGCAATAGGGTTATGATCAGAAACTATCACGTTAAAAACTGTGGGAAATGGAATTGGTAAGAAACGAGACTGCGGGACTGTTTTACGAGGTGGAATCTGCTTCAGAAATCTGGGGAAGACACATAAATCAGCTCAGGCCGAAAAGTCACACCCACAGTGGAAATGAAGTCACTTCGGGCCTAACATTCGATCCGTTACTGGACAACCTATAGCAAACAAAAATCGCTTGGTGCTCATCTAACTGGAAGGCGTGACCGCACTGTTATCATCAATAAGCTTAAACGTGCTAATGTTCCAAGCTGATAATGATTCGAACAAATATGTGCATCAGCAATGCAGGCTGTAAACAGCACGTTTGGAATGATAAAGTAACATGACGTCTTAGTTAAGTTTTCTTATTTTCATGAGGGTTGTGGGGAAGATGCTTTTGACCCATCTGAAGAATGACCTCTCATCAACCAGAACAGAGCATCAATTTTATATGAGTTTCCTTTGCAAACCAATGTTGAAAGAAGACTGACGAAAGGCCGGAGGAGATGGAAGGCCACGTAGTAAAACTTTATTATAGATTTAACTAAGGTGCTACACAAGATTTTAACACTTCACCCCTCGTAAAACTAGGTTTAGCAAACAAATGAAACCTGCGTATGTACTCAGGAGAATTACTTGATCATGGAAGGAAGAAGGAATGGATGAACTTTAAACCTCCCTACTGTATAATAGTTTAGGGTGGGCTACCGTAAGGTAGTTTAGTTGGTTCATTGTGCATAAACGAGTTTCTGAGAATCACAAAAAAACTATGACTCCATATGCGTTTAGCCTAAAAGTCTAGGAGTGGTGAAGGAGAGATGATGAAGCATGCATCCTCCAAACATACCTCAAAGATTTACTGGCTTGTTCAAAGAAATGGTTTACATTTAATAACAAAATACTGTATTTACTTGGCAAATGAGACACAAAGGTGGTAGCATTAGAAGAATTTCGTTTTCGTTGCTCCTAATGCATAACAACCTGTATTTCCGAATGAAGCGTAATTTGAAAACCAAGAATGGCCGTCACTTAGTCGCTTCTATAGGCTCAAGATACTGTCTAAACCATGCAAAATAGTCACCAAACTTCCCAGTAGTGTGTGTCAAAACATAGGCGGTCCCAGTTTGATAAAAACTGCAAGGTCCATTGAACGAGTGACTTCTTAAGTTAGGTCCATTAAAGAGCGCCTTAACTCTTATGACTAGTCTTTTAGGATGTTTTGAGAAGTGATATTTTGTTTCCCTTATTTCGCAGTAAGATTTAAACATCTTAGAAACTTGGCGACGAAGGTAAGAGGCTCAGTTATGACCAAGGTAAGCAATCTTTCATTAACCGATCGGCTACCAAACAGTAATCCTGAAAGAAGTGACGTGTCGAGCTCCGAAATCTGACTCCAAATTTTATATACGTGTTCACATACACTATCGCCTATTTATAATTCCCGACACTGCTGATCCACCTGCGTCAGACAGCCTAAATATCAGGAGTTAACGCGAAGTATATATCAGGATGTTGTATTAGTCAACGAGCGAGCAAAAAGTCTTTTTCAGTACAACTAAACAAAAAAGTGTTCAATGAGTTGTTACATACATCAACACAATACAGTGAAATAAAATGCTACATAAGTCCCTTCCCAGAATACAGATATAAGAGGGAATATCTGTGTTCGATATAAAATATTATGAGAAAGGTAAATTCATTTTGAAGATATTAAAAACATAGAAGGAATGTTAAGGATATCTATTATCAGGATGAAAACTGATTGGAAGAGTGTTTACATAAAAATGAAGTGTATGACATTCGAAACACTAAAATAACTTTACCAAAGTAATAATATATCCGGAGATAAAAAAATTAACAACCAAAATCGTATTACCTGGAACATTGTTAAGAAATAAGAAATTCGGAAGTCCGTGGTGCCCGGAAAAAAATTTCTGTTTTGTGTATGCGGAAAAGTCTGACAAAATCGTGTGGTCATGTTTTCAACAAGGTAATGAGCAAAAACGATAATAATGTTACTAGGGAATTGGTTTTATGAAATGTAAATTGTCTGAAAGTAACGTCGTGGCCAACGGACTCTTCTTCCGGATCTCGTGGTTCTGCTACCGTCGCTATTATTGGGTGATTCCGATGCCGTTGTTTCTGTTTTGACGGTGGTTTTCGGTGTTTCCGGTTGCTTCACTGCGGGTTCAGACTTGGTATCCGTGACATCTGGTTCCATAAACGCTGGTTTGATTCTATCAATGCTGACCGTTTCTCGTCTACCCGAGCGTTCGACCGTGACAACTTTGTCTGATTTACTAATTACCTTGAAAGGTCCTTCATACGGGGGCTGTAAGGGTTTTCGTACGCCGTCGTGTCGGACGAAAACGTGAGTGCAGTTTGAGATGCACTGAGGTACGTAAACTTGGTTGTCTCGGTATCGTGGGGACTGAGGTCGAAGTGTGCTCATGTGTCGCCGTAGTTGTTGTACATAGTTAGTCAAGTCCGGTGGAACGTCTGTTGCCGGGTTAAAATACTCTCCTGGCAATCTTAAAGTAGTTCCATAAACTAACTCAGCAGTACAGCAGCCAATGTCCTGCTTGACACTCGAACGTATACCAAGGAGTACTAGTGGTAATTTGTCACTCCACTTGTCATCAGTCTTTACTGCCATCAGTGCTGCTTTTAGTTGTCGATGGAACCTTTCGACAATACCATTGGATGCAGGATGGTACGCAGTGGTTCTTATGCGCTTGATCCCGAGAAGTTCAGTTAACTGTTGAAATAGACTACTCTCGAACTGCGCACCTCTATCTGTGGTGATGACACTTGGGACACCAAAGTTAGAAATCCAGTGTTGGATGATATTTCTCGCTACTGTTTCGGCAGATATATCCTGCAGAGGTATTGCCACTGGCCATCTCGTGAATCGGTCTACACATGTTAAAATGTAGCTAAAACCATTTGACGGAGGTAGTGGTCCAACGATGTCAACGTGTATATGGTCAAATCTGCCATCCGGTGGGAAAATCTTCCCGTAGGTGAAAGAATATGTCTTTGCACTTTCGATCGCTGGCACGCTAAACAAGCTCTGGACCACTGTCGAAGATCTCGATTCATCTTTGGCCAGACGTATCGGTCAGTAATTAACTTCACCGTAGCTCGAATACCAGGATGTGAAATGCCATGCATCTTAGAGAAGACTAATCGTCTCATTGAAAAGGCACAAACGGGCGCGGTTTACCCTTGGATACATCACGGTGATGGATACAGAGTCATCAAGTGTCACTTCTTCAAGACGTAATGAGGTGTTCACATTGTTTTTCAAATGTTTCAAGTCCTCATCCGCGGCCTGCAACTTTGCCATTTCTGCTAGGTCAATACGGTCACGTTCTAAGACGTTTACGTACATACGAGACAAAGCATCAGCTGCCTCATTTTTGCTGCCTTTGATATACCTTATATCTGAAGTGAATTGTGAAATAAATTCTAAATGTCGAATTTCTCGGGGCGAGTAGTTGTCATGCTTTGCATCAATTGCTTTTGTGAGTGGCTTATGGTCGGTGAATACTATAAATGAGTACCCTTCGAGCATATATCTGAAGTGCTTGATAGCCAAGTAAATCGCCAGTAGCTCTCTGCCGAATGTACTGTATCGCGATTGAGAAGCATTAAGTCGTTTCGAGAAGATAATGGTTCCCACTGACCGTGAACAAACTGTTGTAGTACTGCGCCTACCGCAACATTTGAAGCGTCTGTCATGATGGCTAGTGGTGCTTCTGAATCACGACGAGAGAGAAGAGTTTCAGAACTTAGAGCCAGCTTCAGTTTGTCAAAAGCATCATGGGCCGCTTGGGTCATGTGAAACACTTTGGCTCGTCCTTGCAATAAATCTGTCAGCGGTTGGGCTACTTCAGCACATTTAGGTATGAAACGTCGATAGAAGTTTATTAACCCCAGAAATCTTCGCAGCTTTCGAAACGAGTCTGGAACAGGATATTCTCGAATTGCATCTACTTCTTGCGGAACCGGTTTAACACCGTTTTTCCCAAAAACTGTAGGGATTCCTTGCCAAATTCGCATTTCTGCGGATTGATTGTAATGCCATATTCACGCAGTCGTTCGAAAAGCGTCCTCAGATGTTGCAGGTGCTCTGTTTCAGATGCGCTAGCTACTATTAAGTCATCTATGTATGCACTGACGAAAGGTAAGCCATGGAGTACCTGATCTATAAATCTTTGGAATGTTTGAGCAGCATTTGTCAAACCAAACGGCATACGAATAAATTCGAATAGTCCGAAGGGAGTAGTGATGGCCGTCTTAGGAACATCATTGGGTTCCACAGGAATGTGATAGTAAGCTCGCACGAGGTCAATCTTGGAAAAATATTTACTTTTGTCATAGAGTTCATAAAATCATGTATGTGAGGAATTGGATACTTATCAGGGACCGTACGCTTATTCAACGCTCGATAATCACCGCAAGGCCGTATTTCCCCTGATGCTTTTTTAGGTACCATATGCAGGGGTGATGACCATGGGCTCTTGGAAGGGCGTATAACTCCCAACTTTAGAAGTTTATCAAATTCCTGTTTTGCTATCTGCAGCTTTTTAGGGTCTAAGCGTCGAGGTTTTGATGAGACTGGAGGACCTTTTGTAAGAATATGGTGCGTCACCGTGTGTTTTGGAGAGGACTTCGTGTAATCCGTTTGAGTGAGCTCGGGAAATTCTCGCAGAAGGATATCGTACTCGGAAGTGTTGTTTATTGGAGCTACGACTAAGTTTATTGTTTTTGTCTCCGTAGCGATACCGGTGATAGAAAATTCACCATTACGGCTGACTAGTCTATGGCGACTAGAGTCGACCAATAGTTCGTAGTGTTGAAGGAAATCCATGCCAATGATAGGCGACGATATGTCAGCTATGACGAATTCCCACTGGAATGGTGTATGAAAGCCAATGTCTAGGATCAAAATTCTGGTCCCATATGTAGTAATAGCAGATCTATTTGCCGCTTGTAGTACCAAAGTTGGGTTGGGATGGCGTTTTTCGGAAGGTGTGGGTGGGATCACGCTCACTTCCGCTCCAGTGTCAACCAGAAACTGAGCTCCAGTCTTCCTATCCGTCACTCGAAACAAACGACTGTGTTGTTGTACGCCGGCGACAGCAGTCGTCACTGATCGCCGCCTTTCCGTTTCCCGATGAAAAGGTTTTAAAATCGCATGGTAACAAACAACGACGTGCTTTACTGCCAAACTTCTTGTGATACCAGCACGTTCTACTTTTAGACGCAATTCTACTCGTGGTCCTATCACGACTACGGGATCTGCTTCTACAGAACTTCGGTGACCGGTTTAACTGCAAAGCCGTCAGTTGTCCTGTAAGTATGTCTATCTTCCTCTCTAAAGCGGCCACTCGGTCGTTTTGCGTTGGCTCAGCAATACTTTCAACCGGTTTAGGCATCCTTTCGTACATACGGTCAGCGATGTCAGCCAACCTGTCAATGTCAATGTCCGCATCTCCGACAGCTAATATCTGCTGAATGCATGAAGGAAGTCTCCGCAGCCAGAGCTGGTAGAATAAACGGTTGTCTACTTTCCTATCTTTCAGCAGACTTTGCATATGTCGCTTAAGTTGTGAAGGTGTTCTGTCACCGAGGCATATGCTACTTAGTAGTTGATCGACAGCCTTCTGGTCAGATAACGAAGTAGCTTTCAGCACCTCCTGCTTCAAAACATCATAAGGTGTGTCTGGGTGGGGCTTTAGTAGTGTCTCCCTTACTTGTTCAGCCACTTCTTCCGGCAAAACAGAGCTTGTGTATCCGAACTTTGTGTTTTGTGAAGTTATATGATTGGCCATGAAGAAATGTTCTAGACGGACAAACCACAATTGCGGGTCATTAAACTTAAAACAAGGCATAGGAAGATTAATGGCACCCACGGACCCTAAATTCGAAAAGTCTTGATTATGAGAGTTTAAGGACATCAGTACTGGTACAGCAAAAAAAATATTTAAGAACAAGAGCAGGAAAAATACGATAAACAAGTATATCAATGCCTACCACAAAGCAGCCAAAGAAATTCTCACTATAACTGTATATCCATACAGTCATTAATGACCGGTTGCAGTATTCAACTGAAAACAGTAATAATATCCACCCGTGAAACTTGCGAGAGTTTAATCACGTCGGGCTAACCAGTTTGTCGAGCTCTGAAATCTGACTCCAAATTTTATATACGTGTTCACATACACTATCGCCTATTTATAATTCCCGACACTGCTGATCCACCTGCGTCAGACAGCCTAAATATCAGGAGTTAACGCGAAGTATATATCAGGATGTTGTATTAGTCAACGAGCGAGCAAAAAAAGTCTTTTTCAGTACAACTAAACAAAAAAGTGTTCAATGAGTTGTTACATACATCAACACAATACAGTGAAATAAATTGCTAGCAGATATGCTCATTCAGTCATATTTCTATTAAGAACGGCGGTTTGTTGTGGCAGAGTTGATATACACCTTTTGATTACGTGTTTTAAAAGTCAGAGCTTGAGAGAAACTGTTCAGTAGGTTGTGGCTTTTGTTGCATTGGTTAGGCATTGACCAAGCAGTTGCGGGCGTTGGAAATGTCTGACTTGGGTCGCCTTATTGGGGAGATAGGTAATTTCTAAGGTTCTGCTGTAAACCTTCAAGGCGTTGAGGTCAAGGAGCTCACAAACCAACTTGAACTTGAGAAAAACAATATATCAGGTATCGTCTGTTGCTGTGATTACATATTTTCAGGTCTTCAACAAAAACTGCTATCACTAACTCGTGAAGCCGAATCTCAAAAGCAAGCTAAGCAGCAGTTGGAAGAAGAGTTAAAAGGCTTAGAAAGTCTTTATTTCGAACCGGATGTGCAGTGTAGTAGGTAGGACTATGAATCAGAAATTCCATCATCCATCCATTGAAAATTCCAGTTCTGACGTAAGTGAGGGCATAAGAGAACAGATTAAATGTCTGGACTCAGTTTTAAATGAAATCAAGTCCTGCAACGAGCGTATCAGGTGCGTCAAATGCTACTGAATTTTCTAAATGATGTATTGTGGCTAATACTGCTGGTAATGTGGGTGTTAGGCCAGATTCACCAGATAAGCTTGACAAAGTCTGCGTAGTAGTGACTATGTAGATGGGTTAGTTTCCGGTGTTATTGGTAATAAACCAAGCAGTATGTGCTTATCTTTGTGGTAGGCATCTCTGGGAATTGTCCCCCGATAGCTGATACTATCGTAACAAGTTTTAGTAATTGACCACTCAGAAGATCTGGGTTCCAGTCGTAGTCTGTTTGATTGCAGTTTCTTAAGCTTTTCACAATAACGTGCTGTATAATCAGTCTTAGAAGTGAAGATATTTTAGGAATAAATCTCTGAGTCTTAATTGAAGATTCCATACTCCAGAACTAGGTCACCCCGTTTTCTAGCTATATGATGATAGAAAAAGGTTTGAATTTTCTAACTGCTTTTTTTAACGGTAAGTGAGGAAGTCTTGTCACTAACATAGTACCTAACTATTTTCTATAGAGACTACTTCCTTAAATCCGAAATTAGCTCCCCGTATACATTATTTACAGCGAGGTCCTATTTAAGTAAGTTATGGTATCTTGAATACATCTTAATCAAGGCACTCAAAAGCCCTGAGAATTGACTTCAGCATGTGGCATGCCAATACTGCAACTGTCACAATGTGCTGTTATTTTCAGCGTATTGCTAATAGTAACTTCTAGTTCCTTTAATTCACTGCTTCAAGACAGTGTTGATCCATGCTGAGTAGTGATACTTTTGGCTTCCATGCAATACTGTACTCTTGTTGGAGGTGATCTCCGGTGTTTAGATCATTCGGTCAGCTCACCTACATCAGTGTAAAGCGCTAGTCTATCTTTGGTGTCATGATTAACCCTCCAGACCTTAACACCGTCTGCAAATAGCAAGGGCGATAACTTCAATATACCAGTAGAAATAACAGTGGTCCTAGTATAGCACCTTGAAGAGTCGTACTAGTAACTGTTTCCCATTCAAGGGGTGTCCCGTTCACTCTGATTATCCCTTCTATAGTGGAACTTGTTCTTGTGCCATTTTTATGTTAACATCTGTACTGAAACTATCGTCTTTCAACAAACCGGAATGATACACCTTACTGAATCCCTTGAGTTATTAAGCTCCACGCCATTGATTAGTTCATTTGCTCGTGTTCCCGGTCGTTCTTCTGTAGCCAAAAATGAACCCGCCAGAAATAAGCTGCGGGAATGGAAACCATGTTTTTCATGCACCATAAGTCATGTGTTTTCACATACTTCGATAGTATATTCCTAACTATTTTTCCCGTGGCCTTTACAGTAATACGAATTAAGCTTACAAGATAAGTTGGCAAATAGTTGCCTATTGCAGTCCACGAAAATAGGATAAAACAGCGTCTTTCCCATACTCTATGTAGTCGAGTCTGGGAAAAAATATCCCTGTAAGCGGTCTATGAATGGTGTCAGCTAAAGCTAGTAATGACGAGCACTTCATTGGAACTTGGCAACTTTCCAGGCTTCGGCTTAATGAGCAATTCCAACACTGTTTTCCTATTCATCGTGATAAATGCTATTTGGGCGGGTACTCATTGTAATAGGTTTAATATAGACATATGAAACCCCACCGAAGTAACTCTATAGCTTCCTGGTTTTGTCTGTACCGGGTTCTGAGGTCTGATAAGAGAGTATGGTCTGATAGTAATGCACCAGTTGTCTTTCCTAATAACAGTCTTTCAAACTTTTCGGTACTGGAAGTTCACCAAATCACTATCTGTAAACATAGATTCCAGTAACGCTTCCTACTTTTTATTGGACTGTGGGTCTGATTCTATATCCATAAAGGTCTGTGGGTAGGTGTTTGGTGTCGATTAATGAGTGTAAGGAGAAATGACGCTTTCGAACAATGGGATTTCTCCCAAGCTTTCTAACTCTTCAGTTTACATTCACCGAACAGTCTGCTGAAGTTATGATGTCTCTGACTACTAACACGTCTGCTCACCAAATATAAGGTCAAGAGGGGTTCGATTTATAAAACAGGTAGAACATTCTGAGTCTAACAGCAGTAACTACGTAACCACTAGTTGTCAGCAATTAGATGTGTGGGGGTCATTTATCTCCTTAATGGTGTGTCTTAAACTAAATGCAATAGAGGAAGTTCATGCTGTGAGTCAAAGCGAGTTGATACATTTTGTGGAAAGTCACACTCTAGATCCTTATCAAGACTGTTTCTGTGAACTTTTACTCAGTATTGTAAGCATTCAAGTCTTCGACTTGTAGACATCTATTCCAAGCGTTCCACATACGCTGATAGTTTAAAACTAAGTCATGGACTAGGCAGCTGAGACTACAGTATATGACCTCGATTATCATGGTGCCTTACCTCTTTAACTTCGCAAACCTCTACTTAAGGAGTGCCTCTAACACTGTTGAACATACTCATATCCTTTTCTGATTGCTTTTGATGTACCTATTGGTCATTGGGTAGACATAAGTGGTATAAAGTAATCATATTTCCATGATTGCTATCACGTCAAGTTTTGAGTCCACGGCTAATTCTCCAAACTCGGGCAATTTGTTTTCAGTTTGTGGAAATTAGTCTAGCTTGCTGTTACTTCACTTGATTCTTCATCTGACATAAAAACAATGGGCTTGGCAACATTAATTGACAAAAATCGAAATGGACTAGGCAACCTCTTGTACGTTCGTGTAATTAGCAGTGAGCCACTTGTGTGATTGTACCTGGCTGTTTGGACCTCAGTAGATGCGGCTGGGTTCGAACCCGCGACCCACTGATTAAAAGTAGTGATCTATCGAAACCTTACCCAGCGAAAACACAGTATCTATAGGTTTTCTTTTTAGCCAGACTCAGTTCCATTAGCCTCCGTTTTCTTAGACCCATAATCCAGAGTCCAATCTATTCGAATTTTTATTATCTTTTCCTATACGATGTTTGCACTGTCTAGACAAGATTTGTGTTCTTAGATTTACTAAGACTACCCTAACCACTACTACCTTCCTTCCTATAACTAATAATGATTTTGAAATGCATGCCACTTGAAGTCTCCGAAATGTACTGTTGGATTACCGATACCAGAGTGCAAACATTTCTTTTCGTAAGGTTTCAATATTTTAACTTCCTCATATTCCAACCTATGATGCTGTGTACAAAATGTCCATTTTTAGATACTACTCTAAGCCTTTGACTGCTTTTGACCCGCTATGAATCCTTATTTCGCAAGGACATTATTAGTCGTTAATTTTGTTTACTACCTCAATCCATAGAGATTGGGATTCTCCTCGAAGGTTTAGAACAATGAAAACGTGAAGGTTAAGTGTTTATCAGGTCAGTAGATCCTTTTAAGCGATAATCAGATGTCTGAAAGTATATGATTTTCACGAAACTAACAAAGTTGAGAGTACATAAAAGCTGTGAGTGCATAAATTCCATTTTGATTTCTGAGTAAAAAGTAACTTACTACTGCAGACAATGGAGTCAGGTGGTAAATATGAACAGATGTCACTCCATAGGAATTGGATTTTATGCTTTCTAGTTCCCCTGTGAATGACGATCAATATTGTTGGCGTCGTAATTTCAGTGAGTTTCCATATTATTTTCGTATATGCTGAATAGGACTTTCTGTTTTGTGCAGGATATCAGATCGCCTTACTTTCTTTGTCACCCAATGATGAAAACGGCAATATTTGTCCTTCTTTTTTGTATTCAATAAGATTTTGTGACTGCTTCAGCTTTTTTACATGGAGATTGAGACCTGAGTGCACATAAACCATGGCTGCACCATTTAAAACGATGGTCACTTTAAGAATGACAACCAGAGCTGTGGTGTAATAATGTATCGAGTATCAGTAGTATCAAACATGGCCACCGAATGCAGGATGAAAGTTAGTCTTGAGGAGAATAATTATAGCTACGCTATTACAGAGCGATAGAACTCAAGAAACTCAGCTCTCTGACTAGCATTTGTATTGTAGATACAGCTTAACCCTATACAAGGCTATACACCACACTAAATGAGAACTTATAATACTGCGTGGCTACTCAAGCCGGAGTTAATGGAGCTAGATTTCAACCTGCCATTTTGCTTAAAAATTAGGTTTGAAAACCCATTCTCATTTCATCATATTAACCACCAGACACTAATCATTGTATCTAGTACGTCCTGAGCGCTAATCAGAGCTTGTCGGTTAGCTTATTTGATTTATCTACCAATGAAACTGGATTTTAACTTGAAACCTATGCACTTGAACCAATGAGTCACATCTTGATCGAAGCGTGTGTCTCATAGCTTAGTGATTACTGACTTGTGGAATTAAGTTTTAGGTTATTCATCAAGTAGTTGAAGGTGTAATTTATTATTCTAAGCACTCTGTCAAAAACCAGTAGGTCATGGGCTCAAACCCACTCAACCTACTTGGCAACCAAGAGTATCATAAGCCCCCAGACATTATGTGCGGTTCACTGCCCAGTAGATGGTAAGACGTGGTCTATATTTTGTCCATTGGAATATAGTCGCATATGTCACAGGCTTTGTTACTCAAGTCGGTGGAATTTAGTGACTATTTTTGTCTCAGCTGGGTACTTACTCTCTTCAGTTATGCAGGTGCTCGCTTCACTAGTTCAGTAGTATTTTGACACAACTATTACTATACCAACTTTATGAGTATCCTCTTTACATTAGAAAAGAACGGACTGACTTAATTTTGGAATACAAGCAGAAGTTGGATGACTACAATCGACATATAGCCCAAAGCGAAAAACTGCATGCCTTTATAGAACTGTGGAAGGTTAAGTGTGCCGACAACTTTAGGCTGAATGGTAAGTTATCTTTTTGCTACTTCATGCTTCTTAAAGTTATTCCGGATGTGATAAAAGAAACGTAAGTTCAATACGCTTGATTTACCGCGTCCAACAGTGCCAAAGAGATATCTAGTTGTTATGAGTCACCTCTTCAGCAGATATTAGAAAACGCACTAAATGTACCTACAGTTAGTTATATTGTTTCACATTTATACTGATAGTTAGAGACTGAAGAAAGAGAGGACGCTGATTCGAAAATCTCACCTGTTCTAGAAGAAAACTGTGCTCCAAATATTCAAAATGATCGACAACTTCTTGATCCCATGTTTTACAATCGACTCAATTCACCAAACGATAGAAATAGTCAACTTCAGGATTGCAGTAATTTGGATACCAGCCGTTTACAAATATCTGCCCTAGATACTAATATTATGTCTTCTTTGAACAAGAAAAGTAAGTTTTGTAATGCAAAATGTGATTCGTACCTTTCTGTAAAATGCCCCTAAATAGATATTTAGGTTTTTTTGTTCTTCTTAGGAGTCAGCAACGAATCTGAGGGATTTGGTGCACTGGACATTTCGTAATCCAGCGTTTCAAAAACAAGTGCATTATTCTTATGCTGCTGTGCACTGGTAACTCCGTGGCACTTTGTCTGGTTTCAGCACTAAGAGCTTATTGCTTTGTGGTCTATGGTGATACACATAGAGTACAGTAGCTTTTCACCCTCTTCACCACCGTGTCAAAGGAATGCTTCTTAAACCCCGATGTCCTCTCATCGTCACTTAAGTTTTCCACACTTCAACTGCAATGTCAGAAAAAAGTAAAGGGAATGAATGAAATATGATGAAAGTTGTTCAAGAGAAAATGGTCTATCATTGTCGCTACGTCACCGACACTCAATCCTAAAACTTCCAAACGCTCGGAAATACGAACCAGTTTAGGTCCCCTCGACATAACACGGGTGGGAACATGACCTTGTGGATCTAAACACCAAGCCTTCAAGGACTGGGTTTCCATTCGAGCCCGCTCTGACTATTTCGGTGTGGGTTGATGGTTAGTGTTAGCGTCCAGGTAGTTGGCTTGTAGCTTAGCCTGTATCTTATCGAGTTACACTCACTCATAAGATAACATACTAATACCTAACCACAGGACCAGGCGTGTGGATTTGACCTCATTTCCCTTTGTTTCTGTATGCTCCTATCGTGTCGGTACATGGAATCAGTGTCAAAACTAGAACAGATATCTTCGAGTCGTCCTCATTTGCATACTCACCCTTCTTTCTGGATAACGTACTTGTGAATATGTTGACAATGGTTTTTCCCGTTCATTTTTTAAACAATTAATTTTGCTTGATTGTCGTTTCCTCATCTCATCTTGATGAAGTAGCACCATCAGTAGATTTTATCGACATAAATATATAAAAAAAACCCTAGTTTTTCTTCTATTTAAGTGTATTAATGGTAGCGGATGGCGTTAACATACAAGTAGGAAGATTAGGTTGTGCTAAACAGTATCCAGGTAGTAGTTGTGTACTGTAGTTAGTAAGCTAGTGTCTATTGACCAATAGATTCGAAAAAATCCCTGTTATTATTACTAATAAAGTTATTAGTAGCTTGTGAAGATTACATAAGGTTAGTAGACTGTGGCACATTTGTACTGGCCAAGGGCATGTAAGTGACACACAAAAAAAGACGAATAGTGCGCTACCTAAAGAAATTCCCACTCAAGTTATTCAGGAAGCTCTATCTCGCCATCGTCTTCATCTGCCAAGACTACCATCTGCATACTGTAGGACTACTAAAGAGTCTTCCATGACAAGACCAATTTCTGTAAAGTCAGACGACGAGAGGGAGATGTCCATACGTACGTCTTTGACGAAGTGTAATAGGAATGGAGAGAGTGGATATTCTTGACCAACAGCACTCCAGAATGCTATGAAATCAACGATGAAGACCTTTGCTAGCTCTCAGAGAAGGGTTAAAAAGAGTCAATAGATTTCGGCAGCTTCTGAATTAACAGACGCATGTGAACGCATTCTTGCAAACTCCGATTACGATAAGTAGCAAGTTCACCTCAAACGTAGAGTGACAAACAGTCTGCACATTGACCGCGAGCATCAATAGACAGTGAAGACTAAAGAGTTAGAAAAAGCGGTGGCAATAGGTAACAGTGGACAGTTATTTAAGGAAACGGGCAGAAAGGTCAGTGATTAGCGAGGCTATACTGGAGAATGATGTATATGCGATTTACTCACGGAGACGACTAGAACGATTGGTAGGACACTTTGAGAAGCAGTTCACCTGGCCTCCAGCTACTATTGCGTTGCCTGCTGTCGGGTTGGAGCCTGAATGAAACATCAAAATACGACTCCCAATACTTGCAGAAGTTAAGAAAGGGGTAAATAACCTGAAATGAGGGAGAGTAGCAGTGCCGGACGGACTAGTTCCTGAGGCATTTAGTAAGAACGATGGTCAGGTTTTAGTCAAGTTAACTGTATGAAAGACAGACGCGATCCCCTCTGGCTGATCCAGTCATTATCGTCCCAGTCTTCAAAAAAAGCAAATCTTCCCGTGGTAACCACGAGAATCAGCCTGACGAACATAGTGTCTGAGATTTTAAGTTCTACAATCTTGAAATGTCTGAGTTAAGCCCGGGAACATGAAAGCAAACTCAGAAGCCAGCCAAGTTTTACCTGGTCATGAGTAGTGTATTGACAAAAAATCCACACCACTAGGTTCTAGAAATCATAAATAAATTGATACCATGTTTTAGTCTGGCCGCTGCTAGCCTCTTTCCATCGTGAACCTACCACGGTCAACATAGTATGGCGAGGCAGACGGCGGTTAGGCATACTAACACATGTCTCAGACGATGAAGGTTCACAACCGCCTCAACTGTCTTACCTTTTCCCCCTAAAACTTTACGCCTAACTTCTGCGTTACTCAGACGGTGACACCACGAAACACAGCCGATGCTACGAAGGCAATGGTGGTCAAGCACCTAAAGCCTTCTCATGTCTTCTACTTTAAATGTCCATGTTTCCCAGCCATACAATAAAACAAAGCAGACTGCAGCACAGTATACTCGACCCTTAATAGACAATCGGACATCGTGACGGCGCCACAAATGGTGTGGATTGCCAGAAACCAAGCGAGCCTTTTGTATTTAAGCAGAGATTTCGTCGCCTACTAAGTCACCAGGGCTAATCCGACTTTCCAGGTAGGAGAGGTGTTCAACGCATTCAACCACTTCACTACCTATTATCGACCTAGGTATTGTTGAAGACCAGTCCTGGAGCAATAGTTTGCATTTTTGTGGCATGAAACGCATCTCAAACATTCTCAACTTGCCACTCAATGTGTACAAAAGACTTCATGTTGTCAGCATCTTCATCTAACAGGACTATGTCATCTGCGTATTCTCAGTCTACCAAGAATTCTCTTGTGATCAGGTCAATCTGTGTGTGATGAGTTGATTCAAGGGAGACCTCCATAAGAACATCTTTGACGTACACAGCTCACCCGACATCTCACCATAGGCTCTAACACTCCTACTGGTGTTAGAGTAAAGAGCCTTCACTAAGGTAATTTACTTACTTGGTACGCCTTTCAGTGATAGACATTGCCATAAGACTTCTTGATCGACGGATTTGAATGCCCCCTTCAGGTCGAGAAATACAGCTATTGTCGGGCGTTGATAAGCGTGCGTGTGTTCCAGGACCTGGCAGAGTGTGAACATTTGGTCGATATACCCACGATCATATCTGAAGCCTGTCTAGTTTTCGTGGTTTTGTTGTTCCTGAGCTCCACTCAGACGTTTAATGACTATCGAACCAGAATCTTAAACACTGTTCATCAGGCTGATTTCTCTGTGGTTATCCTAAGAGAACTCACCTTTCTTGAAGGCTGGGGTAATCAGTAATTGAGACCAGTCAGAGGGGATCATATTTGACTCCAACACTAGTTAAAACTTCAGTCGAACTGACTAAAAACACTACCTCAGAAACTTGTCAGTCTGGTTCTGCTGCCCTTCCTCATTTCAAATTGCCTACCACTTTCTCGACTTCTGCAAGTGTTAGGGGCCTATCCTAACGTTTTATCTAAAACCTGACTGGATAGTGGGCAACGCAGTAATAGCTGGAGACCAGTTGAGCCTACCCATTATTTCAGTCGTCTCTTCTGCCAGTGAATCATGGACCGATCCTTTTTCTGCTATGGTTTCACGAACCGTTGACCTTTTAATCCCCTTCTCTTGGTAGATGGAGTGATGTTTGGACCTGTGATCCACTAGCCGAAAATCAACTCCCTAATCCAACGAGCCACAGCTACACGAAGTCAGGTGCAGAGTTGTAGGAAGGAGAGTAAAGCCATTTTATGCGGTCGTGAATTGTCATCGACTGAGGTGGCTAGGACATGTGTTACGCATACCTAGTGACCGTCTACTTTGCGGTGCAATGTTAAGTGAAATATGGTCTGGGTAGAGAAAGGATCGGAGCACCCAGACTGAAACATGGGATCAGTGCATGAAGTCTTTGGCTGTTAGTATGAGTTATGTAGGGAGATGCACACTAGCCGGTTAATGTCCATGTGACAACAGAAACTGGTGGTTGAAGACTAGATAACACGGCTTAGAATAGTAAATAATTTCAATCGCTTTATTCCTGTGCTACAGTGCAGAATTCTCATCATTTAATATTTCAAGAAACTGTCCCTCTACAATATTTTTAAAGGAAATGATTATTGCACATTAGCTTCTGGTCTGGACTGGTAAGTGAATACAAAAAAGAGCGAAGTTTTGATGGTGGTAGTTTATTCAACTAGTACAAACATCTACAGTTAAACATAGATATCCTAGAAATAATGTACTGCACTTTCGTGTATTTATTAGTCTATTTCTTACCGATGTTGCGTTTTCCCTTTGTTTTTTTGTTGGCTTTAAAAACTAGCTTTAACAACGTGCGAGGGTGCATGACATGTTTAAAAGACATAATTAGATGATAGAAAAGTGCTAAAGGAGAAGAATCTGATGAAATATATTTGTTGGAAAAAGTTTTTTCTAGCCCAGTGTTTAAGCAGGCTGTCAGTAAGATTCTATGTCAGTGGGGCAGATTACCTTAATCGTTATACTGAATTCAGAATTTTCTCATTCCTCCTTTCTCTCTTTTAATACTTTATACGGCTTTTGACCGATTCTTTTTTATCTCGTCATTTTCATTGTATTGCTTAGATACCTGATCTGCTGATTTGAGGTATGGCAACTTGAACTGCTACGCAATAATGCCTGGTCCAATGTTGATATTGATAATTACTCGATAAATGCAACTCATCATAAGCTCCAATACCCCATCGAGTAACCAAACACGGATTGTTTAGCTGGGTGGTGTGATTGCCTCGCACCCATTTCAGTGGGAAACTACTTTAAAACCCATCATTCAACGGAATGGAGTACTACCTTCATGCCAAGAACTACAGCTAGGATTGGGAATTGGTGTGCCTGTGTTCTAGAATCTGCTGGAGGGTGAATATATGGTCAATACTCTAACGGCCAGGTCTGAAATGTGCTTGGCTTTTTCCAATTTGTTGTCCTTGAGCTCCACGTAGACGTTTGATCAATACAGAACCTAGGATCTCAGGCTCTGAATTTGTCAGGCCGATTCTCCTGTAGTTATCATAGAAGGAGTTCCCACTCTTCTTCGAGAGTGAAACAGTGATTGAGACCGGTTAGAGACAATCATATATAGTTCCCGTCCACTAGCTAACTCTCGTTTAATCGGGTCAGCGGTCTGCGACCTCTGGTATTAGCCCATCTGTCCACTGAGATGCACTGATCCTTTTAAAAATCAGTTTGGGTCTTTAGACCGCAAACTAGAGACGGCGCGAGGTTTTTTCCTGTATAAGTGACACTTCTGTTTTGATAACTCTCTGACCAGCTTCTTGCTGTAGACAACCTTGGTATTCTCATCGTCATACTGCGCTTGGAATGGTCTTATTGCTGTGGTTTTCTCACGTCCATTTATGTGCAGACGTAGGTATCCTCGAACCACTGCGGGTTTGCTATACACATATATTTTCTAGGAGGAGCGGCAATCTCCCACCGACACTCTCCAGTAATAACTGATAGCAGTGTGGTCTATATGTGTCTAGTGTTAATCCGAGGTCGGTGAATGCCATTTCATACTGTCTACATTTATTTCTGAAATTCTTACTGACTAAAAGTAGGTGGTTATCTCAGAACGGTTGTCGTAGGTGGTCACCATCATCCGTTCGCTCAACTGGAATTCTGAAGGGGCCACCTAAGTGCTTTATTGTCTGAATTAATCCATCTACTTGTTCATTGAAATTATCTGCTACGACAAGGTTCTGCGTTGATTTATCTGTCCCTATTCTACCTGGTCAGTGTCGGGTGAGATGCATCATTTTAGCTGAAGTGTAAACAAACCGAGGAATGACTCAAAGCGGTCAGAGAAATACTTAACATCAGTTTATGAATGTAGGTTCAAGGTGTGTAGAGTAGTACAGTCTCGTAGATTAAAGTCCATGTAAAAACCGCAATATATTGTTGGAGACTAGGTGATGTGTCTCATAATCAACCACAATGGCACAGATGCATCCACAATTTATCTTTATGCTAGCTGCTTTACTTCATTTCGTAATCGGCCTCATTCTTCGCCTTATCGTCTTACCGTTTCCTACGACTTTGAGTACATTACTTCTCTTTCTTCATCTACCTTTATCAGTTAGTGTAACTTACCATTTAGTTGTGATACAAGGGACCATGTTGATAATAATTGACTGACGTGAAGACGATTGGTTGTCGTGAAGTATTCGGAATTTCGGAAGTAACTAACTCTGAGCCGTACCAACAACTTTCAGTTTTTAACATCTGCAGCGCTAAAATTAAGTCAGAAATGCTTAGTTTTCCAAAGATATATATGTACCATTGCGATTGATTCTTTGGCTCATCACTCACTGTGGATTTAGGTAATGTTGTACACTTTGGTCATGTGCATCCCTCACTGCTCATACTGTGACAAGTTTCAATAAAATTAAGACAAACACTGATCATTCCTCTGCGTTACTTACACCATCAGTTTAGGGTGCTAAGTGCAACCTAACAAACTTTTTCGTTTTATACGGTCAGATGTACATCGGAATTTTGTGTTACTTGGTTAAGATATCATATCGGTACTAAATTATAAATTTAATAGTTGAAGACAACATAGAACTTCGGGCACGAGTGTACCGCTTCAAGTTGACACACTTCATAGTAGTATACAAATAACAGGCAAATAATGAAAAAGTGATGCCAGAGTAGACAGGTGTGTGTTGCGGAGAAAGTATTTGAAAATTAAGGTTAGCGAAAATATTCAATCTTTAGAAGATATCAAAACGTGAATACATGATCAACTGATCCCACATCTTATTCTGGCCATCCTGGACCTTATTCCAGCTACCCCTAGCGTTGCACGGCGTGGTAGACGGGTGGCGCAACACAAGTACAAGGCACCTCAATTTCTGTAAATTCACAACTTCACCTACCGGCTTTTCCAATTTGCCTAGTACCTTTAGCCTAACCTCTACACTCCTAACGTGGTGAATTCCATCATACGCGAGCTGTGCTACGAAGACACCTAGATTAAAAACCCACATTCTCTTAATATCTGCTACTTTTAATGGCCATGTCTCACAGTCGTGTAAAAGGACAACGAACTGCCCATCAGCATACTCATCCTTTAATAGGTAGTCGGATATCTCACCAATCCACGCCAGAGAAGATGCAAGTTGACAAATGCCTAACGGGCCTTCTGTACCCCAACTGAGATTTCGTTAGCCCGTCCGGGCTGATGCAACTCTTCAAGTAAGTGAAGTGGTCGATGCATTCCCCCACTTCACTCCCATATCATTAAACTGGGAGTAGCCGAAGACAAGTCTTGGAGCATCATTGTACATTTGACAGGTGTGAAACGCGTGTCCAACGTACACAGATTCCTGCTCAAGGCATTCAGAAGATCCTGCGCTTTGTCGGCGTCTTCATCCAACAGGACAGTGTCATCTGTCTACTCTAAGGCAACCAGATAACCTCCAGAAAGTAGATCAATCGTTACCCTGTAAAGTTAGAGTCGATCAGTACTTCCGTAATGAAATTAAACAGGAACGGTGACGGTGAACATTACTGGCGGACACCAGTAATTGTCATCACTTCAGATGACAATTCTCCTTAAGCCGTTATACGGCTGCATGAGTTTGAGAGCTTTGATTAGTGTCATGCTTCCTCGATGCTCCTTTTGATAGTCAGTCACTATCACGACCTCATGGTCATAGGTCGTTGTCAGGTCAAGAAACCCTGCAAGTATCGGGATCCGGTAAGTATGCCTGTGTACCAGAAGCTGTCGACCGGTGAAAATCTGATCGATGAACCCTCTTTCAGGTCTAGAACCTGGATGGTTTTCTCAATTTTTTTATTCCAGAGCATTTAGGCGTTGGATTCCACGGACTCCAGTATACTGGATACGATATTAGTCCGACTGCTTCTCTGATGATTGTCAAAGGAAAACTATTTTCCCTTCATTTCGACTGGAATGATCAGTGAACAAGAACAGTCTAACGTCACTATCTTGGACCCCCATATACTTTCTAGTACCTCTGTCACTTGGTTCAGCGACTTCCTACCTCCATTTTTTGAAATTTCATGTGGCTCACTGTCAGATCCAGCTGCTTTGCATCGTTGGAGGTTCCATACAGTCCTCTCAACTTAGAGAAGAGTCGGTAGTCCGACATCGACGTCCCATTCAGGTCTAGGCTGGATGTTGGTCAACTAAAGCCTTGCTGTAGGCCAGTTGAACGATGCTTCAAAGTGTTCTCCCAACGTTCTAGTCTACCTATCCTGAAAGCTTATCAGTGTACCATTCTTTTCAACGATGGTTTCACTAACCATCATCTTCTTGCTCAACGTTTTGCTTCCTGTATAAACATTGACAGTTTTTCATAGAAGTCATATTTTGCATCATCCGAACTGTAGTCATCGGGTGAGTAAGTGGAGATTGTGAACAGGCATCGGTTGACTTGACGACCCTTCCTAGTTTTTACAGACTCATTCAATTGAACAGCACGTTGACTAGTATTCAGTCGAAAACACACCTTCTGACCTGCAGCTCAATGCTGTGCCCACACCAGCGAGTTCAAGGAAGCTGGTCATTTGTTCTTTAGATAGTCGTAGGGTGGATTTTGAAGATTCCCCACACCGGGTGGATGAGATCAATTTAATAACTGCAATCCGATGGTGTTTGCATATCTCAGACAGGATATTTCTATGACTCGGTATTCCCGAGTTCTAGTTAGCAATGTTTGCTGTGCGATTTGGTTATAGAGTTCGGACGTTGAAACTCGTAACATGAAATCAATAGTGGGGTCTTAGGAGACTAGGAATGTGGTTTTGATCGTTGGCAACGGTCACAGAGTGGGAGGTTGAGGCAGTTGTAAGAGGTCTAATGATGGCATCAGGAGGTGAAGGCAAAAGAGGAGGTAGAGTTGGTTAGGGTAGGTTATGTTTGATTGGGTTTTGTATGCTACTGGGAGCGTACTGACTGTTAACGGTCCCCAGCTGCCTTCTTCTCGAAGTGCTTAAAAGAAAAGGGATAGTGTGTGACCGCAGAGTCCATGGGACAACTGCTTGGGATCGGTCACACGGCGTTTTTGCAAGTTCGAGATGTTGGTTGCTTGCTTTCGAATCCGATTATGAATCCCTATCACAGGCGCCAGAAGACTATGGGGCAGAAGGGAGTGTGCCTACCTTGGGGGTCGACGTTTTCTAGCCACTTCTTCCTACCGGGAAGTCAGCATCAGCTGGTTATCCAAGCGAAACATCTTAATGTTGTCACACGCGTGTCCAGTCAGCAGTACGACTTCGCCCTCGGACCTCCAATGTAGCGCAGCAATTTAGACTAATGGTAACTGCTTTTTGTCTAACCACTATCCGACAGACTTTTCTAGTATGGTAGGACCTCGAGGGGACAAGCGTCCCAGCCAGTGTAGCTTGTTCGGTTATTTTGATGTGCAAGCCTGACGATCGCAGCAAGGTAGTAGGTTCGGTCGGGATGATTCGGACGCAATAATGTAACTCATATAACTTTCACCGCTTTTGCAATGATGTGTTGCTGCTGTGATGCCCACCACTGTTTTGATTCTTAGTTGTATTTTTTTCATATACTTTTATGTTACTGTTATGCAGATTGCAGCTTCTCAAATACAGCTGTTGAACAAAGAAATACTCAAATCGACTACACGATGAACATGGACGTAACAATATGTGGGGAGAATGATGCATCATCTTATTAAACTTTCCCTCCGTTAGAGTCGTGAAGTTTTCACTGAGTTTTGTTACAGTTACTCATATTAAACTATAAATTTACAGCAAAATTTCAACTGTCTTGTGTTCTGCGCTGTTATTTGGAGGAAACTGTTCAAACTGGAAGACGCCTTATCCTGGATAACCAATTTCTGGAACTATTGGCAATCTCAGCGGTTATAAATTTTCACTATGCCAGCAAATTATCTATTCTCCCATAGTATTCAGAGTGTGATGTCATACGGATATCATGTTAGAGGTCGTTGGATCATCTTTGTTTCCGTGGTTGATTTCTTCTGTAGTGTCCCTCAGGTTAGCACAGTAGCTGTATTCAGGGAACGTCTATTGTTAGGACGAGATATGAAATTCAAGGTATGTTAAGGAAAGGAGCGAAGATACGTGCTGGAGGTTTAGCATGAGTTGGGAGAGAAGAGTTCTTGAAGAATATTTGTGGTGATACATCATCAGTCAGTCTAATAATAAAATCTGAAGTGACGATAAACAGTGATGTTTGGCGTTCCTACCTAGCCTTGGCATAGGCGTGCTTATGGATATAGCCTCAAACTTCTCAGGGATTGGCTTAATCCCAGGAGAGTATCTGGGTGACTTGGAGTAAGCAGTTGACATAGTCTTGTTGGGCGAAAACGATGGTAAAATGGGATACGAAACACTCGTTCAGTATTTACTAACCTACACCACTTTGTTGCGGCGAAAGATCTGATTACGCATTAATTTATTATTATTATTAGTCCCTTGGGTTCCTAGTGGAACATAGGGCTTCAGTAGCACGCCTCCAGTGACCTCTGTTCTCTGAGATCTTTTGAACCTGGTTCCACGACAGCCCAGAAGCTCTCATTTCCTCCTCGCACGACCTCCTCCATGTCACCCTCGGACGTCCAACTCGTCGCTTCCCATGGGGATTCCACTCGAGGGCCTGACGCGTGATGTCCTCAGTCGGCCTTCTCAGTGTATGCCCAATCCATCTCCACTTCTTCCTGCATATTTGTTGCGTGATAGGTTCTTGGTTGGTTCGTTCCCAGAGTTCCTTGTTGCTTATTTTTTCTGGCCATCTGATCTTCAGCAGCGAGCGTAAGCAGTTGTTGATGAATGTCTGTAGTTTATTGGAAATGCCTTTCGTGACGCGCCAAGTCTCTGAGCCATACAAGAGCACTGACTTGACGTTGGTGTTGAAAATCCGTATCTTGTTCCACATGCTGAGTGCAGAAGATCTCCACACTGGTTTCAGGCTAATGAACGCCTGTCTTGCTTTTCCGATTCTGACTTTGACGTCCTCGTCCGTCCCGCCTGTAGTTGAAACAGTGCTTCCTAGATAAGTGAAGGAGGTTACTTCCTTTAAGTTTCTCCCGTTGATGGTGATTGGAGTTTGTTGTTGTTGTTGATGGTGGTGGTGCGGTATCTTCATCACTTCTGTCTTCTCTATATTCACCTGAAGTCCCGTCTTAGCTGCCTCCTCTGTCAACTTGTTAGTTTTTGCCTGCAGATCTTCAAGTTTATGTGACATTAGGCATAAGTCATCGGCGAAATCCAAGTCTTCTAGGTTCTTTTCCGTCGTCCAGTGTATCCCCCTCTTCTCGCTGCCTACTGTTTGCTGCATGATCCAGTCCACCACAATTAGGAATATCATGGGGGATAGTAGGCAACCTTGTTTCACTCCTGTCTTCACTTCAAAGGCATCACTGAGCTTCCCATTGTGGATTACTTGGCATGTGGCATCTTCATATAGTTGTTGAATGAGGCGGATAAAGGTTTGCGGTACTCCGTAGTATTGAAGCAGTTTCCAAATTACTTCTCGGTCGACGCTGTCAAAGGCCTTCTCAAAGTCGATGAAGTTGAGGTATAGAGCTGATTGCCATTCTACGCTCTGTTCTATGATGATACGAAGCGTTGCAATTTGGTCAGCACATGATTTGTACTTCCTGAAGCCTGCCTGTTCCGGTCGCAGTTTTGAATCCAGTGCGTCTTTAAGCCTCTCCAGGATGATGCGGCTTAATATTTTACTTGGGGTGGATAGGAGAGTGATTCCTCGCCAGTTCTTGCAAGCACTGAGGTCTCCCTTCTTCGGCAGTTTGACAAGGTAACCATTCTTCCAATCGTCAGGTACCTTCTCTTCCCTCCACACCTTCTGCAATAGTGGTGTGAGCATGTCCGCTGTTGTCTCTGCATCTGTTCTCAGTGCTTCTGGCGGTATTCCATCTGGTCCTGCTGCTTTCCCGCATTTCAGTAGCTTTATGGCGTTCAGGACTTCCATTTTCGTTGGGGGATTTATGTTCACTTGTAATTCAGCGGCTGCAGGTGGTATTTCTGGACGAAGTGCAGGTGGTGGTCGATTCAAGAGCTTCTTGAAGTGGTCGGCCCATCGTTTCCTCTGTTTCTCTTCTTTTGTAATTAAATTTCCTTCTTCATCTTTTATTGGTTTCATCTGTGTTGGTCTCTTCCCTGATAGCAACCTGGTTATTTGATACAATGTCGTCAGGTCTCTCTTACCTGCAGCCTGTTCTGCTTCACTTGCCAGTGTGTCGTAGAAGTGTCGTTTGTCTTTGCGTGCACTCTTCTTCACTTCTTTATCCAGTGTTTTATACATTGTGCTCAGTTCCTCTTGTCGTTGAGCATCCTTGCACTGGTTTATCTTCTGCTTCACCATCCTCCTCTCCTCTATCAGCTTCCAGGTATCCGTCGAGATCCATTCCTTGTCTTCTTTCTTCTTCCTTCCTAATACTGTTGATTACGCATTAAATGAAGCCTAAACTGCTCTGTAGTCCACTTTCATGTTTTAATGACTTTAAGACCGTCGTTGAAAGCCGAATAAATGAAATTACTGCTTTCTGAACATAGCTTTTTGTAGCCCTGCTTGTTTATGGTGGTCTCGTGTGAGCAATGGCAAGGTTAGATTGAAGGTACTAAGCAATCAATGAGGTTGTGAAACTTCACTGGATGAGACAGCTTGGAAATGTGTTACACGTGCAGAGTCACCGCCTGCCTCTCTTTGCGGTGTTATCCGAAGTAAAATTGGGTTGGAAGAAGAAGGCTAAGGGCAACCAGATCAGGGTGTGGTATCAGTCCACAAGGTTCTTAACTTTCGGCATTACCCATGTAGGTTACCTGGGTGCGGTCGTCGAGAAGACAGGAATCAGTGACCGGAAACTTGGCGATGCGGTTCGAAATTGCGCACATGTGTACACCCTTTTCATATTCGAAGTCGTGAATGTTCCCGTTAACCTTCATGTACTTACTCTCTTTTTCATATACTTCATACTGCTTTAATGTCGTTTTTTCCCTTTATGGTTATTCTTTGCCTGTTACCTATGGATTGTGGGAACTTGAAGTGGCGTACTTTTGTACTAGGATCTACTTTGGTTTCTGTTTCTACAATGAATGTTAAAGGTGTTGTACAAAAAGGATTTGATGTTATTGTTTTTGGATGATCTGCACTTTTTCCGTCGTCGGTAAAGTAGTGGACAGTAGTTTATGTCAAACTACCATCAATATCTCTTCCACATCCGATGTTACAACGAAATGCTGTTTGCGGTTTCGCATTAGTATGTAAGGCGTTTGGAAACCATTAGCAGAGGGTCTTACTTTTCTCCACAGACTCGTATCTGCGGAACAACTTTGGCTACTGCGGCGGTGATATTGTTGACTGCAGCACTGAGTTGTGAGTCCAAATTTATTAAGATGCATCAGTCTTTTCAAGTTTTCAGACACGCCTGGCTGACGATTACCAGTAAGCGCGAAACGAGACTTTAAACCTTCCTTTTGATTGCTGTTAAGCACGTAGCATTAATCAAAGTTGACTGCTACACCAATTTTCATATTGTGAGTCAGGTCGATAGAATTCCATCGGCACGTAATTGAATAAAATGACACTGGTTTATCTTTAGTAACAAACCATTATAACTTAGTAGTATATCTACTAAATATTGTGGTATATAGGGCCTGCTTCAGATTATTTGAAATGCTATTGGGTTTAACTAGTATAATAGTATACAGACTTTTGCTTTGCAGGGTTAAAAAATAATAAGGTAAAATCTAGTGTGGATGATAATCAGGGTAAGGTTGTACTTTGGAAACTACAAAACCGTAGACTTCATCAGTGGTTCATTAAACTGATCCCATGCCATATTTTTCATAAATATCCCAAACTAGTGAGTTAATCTCTCGTGTATTCCAACAAACGTCTAGCTATAGTGCAGTAGTTTCTTATCAAAATAATGAGATGTCGGAATAGCCATCAATAAGGTATGTCACGTACGACAGTATCTACTGCTATAGGTCGAAACCCCTGGCGATAGAAAATGAACCACATCTATTGTGTGACGATAAGTGATACTAACTTTCTGCCCAAAACTAGGTAGACGGAGCACAGTTCAAACCTGTGACCCAGTTTTTCAATAAGTGAACGTCAACGAATTCACAACTGTAGGTCTTCAAACAGCACGTCGGTGAATCTGTTTCTACCTATCTAACATACAATTTACGTCTCATGTTACTCTTGCAGAAATCAGTTAGTCTTAAGAAACCCTACTTGACCAGCTCTTGGTTTGATATCAATAAATGTCCGACACATCACAGACTATCAGATAAGAACTTGACTTTTATTCAGGTCTTCAAAAGATGATTGAGTTCACGCACCATCCTAAGATATGTTGAATTTTTCAACCAATAACTACACTTGTTAGATGAAAAAATCTGATGTCGCCTCACAAGTACAGTTCAAGCGCTCTGCTTGTGGCGTTCATTTTAAACTTCCAACAGTAAGTGGTGCACAATCAGATTGTGGCCAGAGAAGTCATACGTTTTCGAAACTAGTTAGTTTATTTGATAGATTGTTTAAGGGGACGGTACCACGGACTTAATCACAACCATATTCCAAGAGTATTGATGTCTTCAGGAAAAAAGCAAAAGGTGATTACTTCGTAGAGCTACATCTTTTGCTTGCAGTCACCGAAGTGGCCTCAATTAGGGATGCACTTGTGCATCAGTAGAGGATAACAACTCGCATTTTAGCATTCACTTTTTAGGCATTTATGGCTGACTACTTTACTTGAGAAACCAGATTAGCACTGGTGGGTTTTTGACCGACGAAAGCACAGCACACAAAAGGCTTGATTGCCATCTTACGCAACCTAGGGTACCGGTGAGATATCTAATTGTCTACCAAGACTTGGGTGTTCGATGCACCAATTCACCCTAGGGCTGTAAAAATGGTCATTAATAGTGGAAGACTTAAAAAGACTGGATATTCCATCAATGGGGCGTGTCGCCAGACCACCGCCTCTCAATCAGAGCTAAGTTGTGGGTAATGAAGGTGAAAGGACGAGGTTGTAAACCTTCACTGACTCAAGCAGCTGGAGCATATGTTACTCAAGTCTAGCCAGAGTTTATACATCCTTTTCGGTGGCGATTTCACTAACCATTATCTACTTGTCAACATCCTTAGTAAGCCCAAATACTTCCCAGGTGTTACCCAAAGATGATGTATTCTGAATCTCTCTCGCTTTCGCCACTACTCGCAATAATTGTGAAAAATCTTGGTCAACTGATGTTTAATTTGCCACCACTCTTCATCTTGGTCAGAGCCAGTTAACTGAAATCAGTTTTCTCGCACCAATCAGATCAGGTTACGTCGCGGAAACTCAACGATGTTTGCTAACCACCGGGTATTGGTTACCAACTGTCTTTACCGGTGTTCCAACACCAGATCTAATATCATGCTAGGCTTCCGCAGGATGAGCATTGCTATCATAATGAGATGAATGCTTAGCTAACTCCTCTTTGAATGGGTACTTGGTGTCTTCATTATCAAATCGAGCAAGGATAAGTCTGACTGCCGTTTGTTTTCTGTGGCCAGCAAGGCGCAGACTTACACGAGTCCGAACTAGCACGTGGTTGAAATTCAAACTAGTACTCGAGAAAGAGCAGGAAGTCTCTAACGATGGCTGATACCAATATGATCTGCCTGTCCATCATAGATTTGAAACTGGTGGACGCCATGTGAGACAGTAGCTCTCCTTATACTTGAAGCTACAGCTGAACAGAAACAAATGATTATCAGAACAAAACTGCAGAAGACAATCATTGTTGTCCTCTCGTTGGCATGGGGTTCTGTAAATGCATTCAGGATGCTTTTTCGATTGGCTTAGCTTTCCTACTTGAGCGTTACTGTCAGTCACCTGCCCTTATGACTATATCTGAAGGTTTTGCTTTCTGTATAAACATTGACAGTTTTTCATAGAAGTCATATTTTGCATCATCCGAACTGTAGTCATCGGGTGAGTAAGTGGAGATTGTGAACAGGCATCGGTTGACTTGACGACCCTTCCTAGTTTTTACAGACTCATTCAATTGAACAGCACGTTGACTAGTATTCAGTCGAAAACACACCTTCTGACCTGCAGCTCAATGCTGTGCCCACACCAGCGAGTTCAAGGAAGCTGGTCATTTGTTCTTTAGATAGTCGTAGGGTGGATTTTGAAGATTCCCCACACCGGGTGGATGAGATCAATTTAATAACTGCAATCCGATGGTGTTTGCATATCTCAGACAGGATATTTCTATGACTCGGTATTCCCGAGTTCTAGTTAGCAATGTTTGCTGTGCGATTTGGTTATAGAGTTCGGACGTTGAAACTCGTAACATGAAATCAATAGTGGGGTCTTAGGAGACTAGGAATGTGGTTTTGATCGTTGGCAACGGTCACAGAGTGGGAGGTTGAGGCAGTTGTAAGAGGTCTAATGATGGCATCAGGAGGTGAAGGCAAAAGAGGAGGTAGAGTTGGTTAGGGTAGGTTATGTTTGATTGGGTTTTGTATGCTACTGGGAGCGTACTGACTGTTAACGGTCCCCAGCTGCCTTCTTCTCGAAGTGCTTAAAAGAAAAGGGATAGTGTGTGACCGCAGAGTCCATGGGACAACTGCTTGGGATCGGTCACACGGCGTTTTTGCAAGTTCGAGATGTTGGTTGCTTGCTTTCGAATCCGATTATGAATCCCTATCACAGGCGCCAGAAGACTATGGGGCAGAAGGGAGTGTGCCTACCTTGGGGGTCGACGTTTTCTAGCCACTTCTTCCTACCGGGAAGTCAGCATCAGCTGGTTATCCAAGCGAAACATCTTAATGTTGTCACACGCGTGTCCAGTCAGCAGTACGACTTCGCCCTCGGACCTCCAATGTAGCGCAGCAATTTAGACTAATGGTAACTGCTTTTTGTCTAACCACTATCCGACAGACTTTTCTAGTATGGTAGGACCTCGAGGGGACAAGCGTCCCAGCCAGTGTAGCTTGTTCGGTTATTTTGATGTGCAAGCCTGACGATCGCAGCAAGGCAGTGGCTCTCAGTCCTCTAGAGGTCATTATACAAGACTGTTCAATCAATGCATATGATAGTCTTAAAATTACCAATTATTTTACTGGTAGCGTTTAGAATATTGGATTTTATCACATACTTTTGGTTTCAGAAATCTCGTGAGAATCTGATCAGTGTTGATCAGATATTGTCTGGTGATTGATGCTATAGTGAACTATCTATATGCTCTTCGTCGGATACTTGAGCACTGTCACACCTATTGGCAGCCATGAATTGCTCTGTTTCTCGATACGACGGCTGACTTCGATTGGTGGGACGGTGCTGATTTTTTAATCATCCAATGAAGTTTTAGAACTGAAAGAGGGTTCATCGATCAGATTTTCACCGGTCGACAGCTTCTGGTACACAGGCATACTTACCGGATCCCGATACTTGCAGGGTTTCTTGACCTGACAACGACCTATGACCATGAGGTCGTGATAGTGACTGACTATCAAAAGGAGCATCGAGGAAGCATGGCACTAATCAAAGCTCTCAAACTCATGCAGCCGTATAACGGCTTAAGGAGAATTGTCATCTGAAGTGATGACAATTACTGGTGTCCGCCAGTAATGTTCACCGTCACCGTTCCTGTTTAATTTCATTACAGAAGTACTGATCGACTCTAACTTTACAGGGTAACGATTGGTCTACTTTCTGGAGGTTATCTGGTTGCCTTAGAGTAGACAGATGACACTGTCCTGTTGGATGAAGACGCCGACAAAGCGCAGGATCTTCTGAATGCCTTGAGCAGGAATCTGTGTACGTTGGACACGCGTTTCACACCTGTCAAATGTACAATGATGCTCCAAGACTTGTCTTCGGCTACTCCCAGTTTAATGATATGGGAGTGAAGTGGGGGAATGCATCGACCACTTCACTTACTTGAAGAGTTGCATCAGCCCGGACGGGCTAACGAAATCTCAGTTGGGGTACAGAAGGCCCGTTAGGCATTGATCAACTCGTACCACCGCAAGATAATCGGTTTTTCACTCAAACATCGAAAAGAAAAGTAGCGCTAGCATTAGACGATTTCAAGTTACAGAATAACACTCATAAAGAAGGTTCTACATTTTATTTTACGCACAGTGCTTCTAGCAATGGTATGCGGTCTGTCTTCATTTTCTGGGCGGTTTTCTGGGTCTTCTTCCATGACCATAATGGAGCTCTGTATCGTCCGTTAAAGAGATGATCTGCATTCCAGAGATATTGAGACCCGAAAGTACGGCCTAGGGAGTTATTTAAAATTCACCGAATCCTTACCAGTTTAGATTTAGTTTGACCAGAGATAACGATTCGTATAGCACTGATTCCAAGCTTCTTTGCCTTCAGTCCTATTGAAATACCAACAGTTTGAACAGCGACAGTCGATTTCTTGCGGGCATTGTGGAAACCTTCAGCGCCACAACTCGTACTATCTAGAACTCTCCCATTGCAGTCAGTTAATGTTGCAACTAAATTATTCTTTCGCATAGACAAGTGAAGGATGGGAGTTTCGTAATACTGTTTATTTTCTACTACTGAAGTTAAACAGTCTTCTGTTACTATGTTATGTCCCACACTGTTTTCAATTATGGTGAGATACAATAATTACATATTTAGTCCTGGAGAACTCTCGGCTGCATCTTTCAAAGTCTTTTGTTTTTCAACAAGATCTGGTATAATTGTGCTGTTGAATATCACCTGACTGTGCGCGGGGTAAAATACAGTCCGAAAGAGATCTGTAAATGAAAATAAATTAGAACTTACTAAGAACGCCTTTTGTAGATATCATCGCCTGAAAATAAAGATAACAAGAGTGTTACGTTGCAAGACATTCGTAAACATAGGTGCTCAGATTATGGAGCCTTCACAGTAGGGATCATTAGTCACTACGTCAGATTTCGCTTCATTATCATCACAGCAGCAATGTTTCCTTAAGGGTGACTCGCTTTTGTGGTGCACGGAATAAGCTGCATTTCAAATAGCGCTGTCGACGCTTTTATGACACAAAAAACCAAAAACAAGATCACTTCAGATTTCAGATGAGCATTAAAGTCATCAACAATAAATACCACATTACGAGACGTCTGAGGAGAGAACTGAACTGCTTGCTACCTAGGATAAAATGCTAACACATATAAATTTATTCAGTTCTGAAAACATGCAATGGCTAGTGAAAATATTTCTTGTCATCGCAAATGGCATGATGTATGTGGGTAACGCATTAACAAGCCCATTGTAGACGGGAAATCTTAGGAATGCATGTTACTTGTCTCCATTGCTTTCGTTTTTATGAGAAAACGTCAATGCATGAAGGTGGCTCAAAATAATCGTAGTCAATTACCTTTGACAGATATATCGATACTGAAACTATTAAACAGGAAGCTTTACGGAAAATTTGGTTATACGAATAGTTTACAATACTAAAAAAAATCGAGTTTGACAATTTACACCATGTGACTGCGCATGTCTGCTGCAAGTGGAACTTAAACTGTGAATCTAAAACATTTTTGCGATGAGATTGGAAAATATATTTGCCAACGTGTGATTTATTTTCTTAGTATGAGGCAGCGTACAAACTACCAGACATTTAATTCGACAAATACCATAACCTTAGTGAATAGATACGAGAATGTGTTAAAGTTTACCTATATCATGAGCAAAATTTATTTCACGTGCACAAGTTTCTGTTCAACTAAGAACATTTAATGATGGTTTAACGTAAACATCCAGTTACAGCGGCTACAGTCATCAATAATAACTGTCAATTACCGAGCAGTAAACACACTTACTGCTCGATATGAGTCCACGGACACATTTAAGCACAGATGGCTTTTTCGCGTATTTCGCTACAAAACACACACTCCTGTTAAGCGAAGAGATTTTATACAAGGGCTAGTAGATAAAGTTCAAGAATATAAGCTATAGCGTATATCAGTATACTGATGGTGCACATTAACAACACATTCATGTCCTAAGGAGTAATCATGTACTTGCACAATAACCAAAATATGGAGATTGCGCACTTAATATAGGCATTATGGTAGCATAAAATAAATCGAAATTACTGAAAACCACTCAAGATATGCAGAGCTTAACTTTCGTGCACGAAACTATAGCATATGGTATAGAAATAGCGAAAGGTTTTTCCTCAGTTTCCAAGCATTTGTCAAGTCATCGAGTGACATACATGCTACTCATGTGAGTAACTAAACAGTGGTGATCAAGATAGTCACCGATTTGAGTAAGCGTTTAGTAAACAGAATAATATACAACCACAGCCCGATCAAATCAAAACCTCTGCATTTTCGAATAAGAATTACTGCCTTCCAATACTTTAATGGACATTTGTAAAATTTTGATGTTAAAACCTAGAAGATATCTATGAAATGAACCCTCCGTACAGTGTACAGCAAAACAGGTGACAAGGACGAAACGTTACGATTTAAGTAACGCCAGTTTTGTACAAACAGTTCAAATGGTTGTTGACGAAATAGGAGCTTTCGCTTAACTGCCTTCCGCGTCTACAATCCATGGATCACTACTTCTTATGGCAGTTAAGATGTTAAAGTTCAATTAGTTCTGGGTAGATCTCAGCCACATGTCAAGTAGGTATCCAGTAGGCGTTTAAAGGATTCAGACAAATTAGCCTAGATCACACCTGCGGGAAGAACCTTCCAGGGTTTAAAAACTCTTAGGGAATAGAATTCGTGACTAATATCTAGCCCGTTATGTTCCAGGCTTAGTTTGTATGTTCTAAGATTAGTGCCACAGCTAAGATTTAATAAGTGACGGAGTGGTTAGTTTGACCAGAGATAACGATTCGTATAGCACTGATTCCAAGCTTCTTTGCCTTCAGTCCTATTGAAATACCAACAGTTTGAACAGCGACAGTCGATTTCTTGCGGGCATTGTGGAAACCTTCAGCGCCACAACTCGTACTATCTAGAACTCTCCCATTGCAGTCAGTTAATGTTGCAACTAAATTATTCTTTCGCATAGACAAGTGAAGGATGGGAGTTTCGTAATACTGTTTATTTTCTACTACTGAAGTTAAACAGTCTTCTGTTACTATGTTATGTCCCACACTGTTTTCAATTATGGTGAGATACAATAATTACATATTTAGTCCTGGAGAACTCTCGGCTGCATCTTTCAAAGTCTTTTGTTTTTCAACAAGATCTGGTATAATTGTGCTGTTGAATATCACCTGACTGTGCGCGGGGTAAAATACAGTCCGAAAGAGATCTGTAAATGAAAATAAATTAGAACTTACTAAGAACGCCTTTTGTAGATATCATCGCCTGAAAATAAAGATAACAAGAGTGTTACGTTGCAAGACATTCGTAAACATAGGTGCTCAGATTATGGAGCCTTCACAGTAGGGATCATTAGTCACTACGTCAGATTTCGCTTCATTATCATCACAGCAGCACGGACGGCTTATGAAATGTCTGGTTTGTTTAACATTTACAGTTAATGTTTTAAAATAAAGAATGTTCTTATGGAAAAGTAAAATCACTTATTGAACCGTGTTGTGAGACTTTGATTCAACACTAACTTTCAGTAAACAAATAACAGCGGTCTTTCTGTACTTTTTGATTTGAGACCATACTTTTTTTCTAATTAAGAAGGAATGCGTGTAACCAAGCTGTACTGACCACACACATGCTGAATTGCTCTGAAACAATGTCATAGCTACCACAAGCCAGTATTCTTCCCAGCTTATTAAGGTGGTTGGATAAGTGGTGAGTTATCTCGTACTCATGTTTTGGGATTCATGAAACTAGATGTGGTTCTTCCACCTCCTTACAACTTCACGACCAGTTTTCTGTGACATGATCACTAATCAGTGTGATGACTTAGCAGTAGCGACCCAAAACAAAAAGACTGGTTAAAGAATACTACTGGTTCAAAGTAACATCGAGAATGACCTTAACGCTTCTTGACTTTAAGCGTTTGTCGCAGTCGTATAAAAGTGACTATGATGATCAGCACGTATCACGTAAAAATCTTAAGCAATGTTTCCTTAAGGGTGACTCGCTTTTGTGGTGCACGGAATAAGCTGCATTTCAAATAGCGCTGTCGACGCTTTTATGACACAAAAAACCAAAAACAAGATCACTTCAGATTTCAGATGAGCATTAAAGTCATCAACAATAAATACCACATTACGAGACGTCTGAGGAGAGAACTGAACTGCTTGCTACCTAGGATAAAATGCTAACACATATAAATTTATTCAGTTCTGAAAACATGCAATGGCTAGTGAAAATATTTCTTGTCATCGCAAATGGCATGATGTATGTGGGTAACGCATTAACAAGCCCATTGTAGACGGGAAATCTTAGGAATGCATGTTACTTGTCTCCATTGCTTTCGTTTTTATGAGAAAACGTCAATGCATGAAGGTGGCTCAAAATAATCGTAGTCAATTACCTTTGACAGATATATCGATACTGAAACTATTAAACAGGAAGCTTTACGGAAAATTTGGTTATACGAATAGTTTACAATACTAAAAAAAATCGAGTTTGACAATTTACACCATGTGACTGCGCATGTCTGCTGCAAGTGGAACTTAAACTGTGAATCTAAAACATTTTTGCGATGAGATTGGAAAATATATTTGCCAACGTGTGATTTATTTTCTTAGTATGAGGCAGCGTACAAACTACCAGACATTTAATTCGACAAATACCATAACCTTAGTGAATAGATACGAGAATGTGTTAAAGTTTACCTATATCATGAGCAAAATTTATTTCACGTGCACAAGTTTCTGTTCAACTAAGAACATTTAATGATGGTTTAACGTAAACATCCAGTTACAGCGGCTACAGTCATCAATAATAACTGTCAATTACCGAGCAGTAAACACACTTACTGCTCGATATGAGTCCACGGACACATTTAAGCACAGATGGCTTTTTCGCGTATTTCGCTACAAAACACACACTCCTGTTAAGCGAAGAGATTTTATACAAGGGCTAGTAGATAAAGTTCAAGAATATAAGCTATAGCGTATATCAGTATACTGATGGTGCACATTAACAACACATTCATGTCCTAAGGAGTAATCATGTACTTGCACAATAACCAAAATATGGAGATTGCGCACTTAATATAGGCATTATGGTAGCATAAAATAAATCGAAATTACTGAAAACCACTCAAGATATGCAGAGCTTAACTTTCGTGCACGAAACTATAGCATATGGTATAGAAATAGCGAAAGGTTTTTCCTCAGTTTCCAAGCATTTGTCAAGTCATCGAGTGACATACATGCTACTCATGTGAGTAACTAAACAGTGGTGATCAAGATAGTCACCGATTTGAGTAAGCGTTTAGTAAACAGAATAATATACAACCACAGCCCGATCAAATCAAAACCTCTGCATTTTCGAATAAGAATTACTGCCTTCCAATACTTTAATGGACATTTGTAAAATTTTGATGTTAAAACCTAGAAGATATCTATGAAATGAACCCTCCGTACAGTGTACAGCAAAACAGGTGACAAGGACGAAACGTTACGATTTAAGTAACGCCAGTTTTGTACAAACAGTTCAAATGGTTGTTGACGAAATAGGAGCTTTCGCTCAACTGCCTTCCGCGTCTACAATCCATGGATCACTACTTCTTATGGCAGTTAAGATGTTAAAGTTCAATTAGTTCTGGGTAGATCTCAGCCACATGTCAAGTAGGTATCCAGTAGGCGTTTAAAGGATTCAGACAAATTGCCTAGATCACACCTGCGGGAAGAACCTTCCAGGGTTTAAAAACTCTTAGGGAATAGAATTCGTGACTAATATCTAGCCCGTTATGTTCCAGGCTTAGTTTCTGTATGTCTTCTAAGATTAGTGCCACAGCTAAGATTTAATAAGTGACGGAGTGGGTGGCCAGGCGTGGTCAGAATGTTGTGAGTCATTAGGTCCCCTCTTACCCTTCTGTATTCTGGAGGATACAGATCCAATGAAACCAGTCGTTCTGCGTATGTTTTAGACCTAAGTCCTCGAACAGATTCTGTTGAGCGCCTCTGGGTGCGTTTTAAGCCTAATTGTCCTTCTGGGGAGAAGGGGGGGAAGGCGATGATCTTGGACTCCAGGTAAGGTCGTATGAAGCTGTTGAAAGTATGGTGGAAGCATCTACGATCAAATTGTCCCAAAGTTCGTCCAAGAGTAAGTAAATAGCTGTCTTCAGGGAATGTTTAAACATAAGGGATTCAATGTCTTGGTTTCAGCTTTCTGTGATCAGGAGGATAGGCCAGTTAGTCTGTAGCGATCCTTGCAGAAGATATCTCTATGAAGATTAAGTTTCTCCTTAAACGCGTTGGCCAAATGTGCTGAGGCAAACAGCTCCGGAAGTTTACTACATAACATGAGAAAAGCAGATTCAAGTTAAGTTAATCCGATCGCACCTTTTTATGATTCTGTCGGAGATAATAAATCCCAGGGGAGAGAAAAGATGGAACTTTTCAGTACTAGAACCATTATTAAGGGTACGGAAGTACCTCATTTCCTACGGTGAGACAGCAAGAATAAGTTCAGCTGATCTATCGCTCCTCATGGGGAAGATTTGGAACACCTGCCAAAAACTTAGTACTTGCCTTTTGAACGCGCTGAGACGCGTAAGCCCTATTCTAGACATGGACTAGCCACGCAAATGCAGCATTCTAAGTGAGGTCTAATGGAAGTAGAATAGAGCATCCTGAGCAAATCCTGATCCAGACTTTTAAAAGCTCTGTGGATGGACCATGGTTCATGCAACCTTTTTGTCGCAGCTGCATCACATTGTACTGAAGTTCACAGATCATGATTTATAGTGACACCTAGTTCTTTCAGTTCAACTACTGAGAGTAGTGGTGTACCATCAACAGAGTACCGAAACAATTACTACGACCAGCATGCATTATCGCAACTCTGCTGGAGTCGGTTTCCAGGCCCTATCGTTTGGACCAGCATCCCAGTCCATCCGAATCCGCCTGAATTGCTTACCTATCAGCACCGACGAACAGCAGCACCTCGGAGCTGGGAACTGCGTTAATTCACTGTCACGCTATATGAAGAGGGTGGGACCTGGGATTTTTCCCCGGGGAACTCTATCCATTACAGGTCCGCACCCGGACAGTACCCATTAACCCCCACCCCCTGCCTTCTGTTATGCAGACGGTCCCTAATTCAGGCTTGCAATGCATCACCTACTCCGACAGTGGAGAGCCTTCCCAGTAATTTCTCATGAGCTACTCTATCGAATTTCCCACTGAAGTCTATAAATATGGCATTTATTGGCAGCGTAAGATCACGGTCTGCAATCCATTCCTCTCTCATGCTGAGGGGGCTTACTAAACCGAAGTGTCAGACACTAAAACCGTTCAGCTGAGGTGCCGAAAGGTCATTCGTGCCAACACGGCCAAGTGACTTATCACGAATTTTCTTCCGAAACCCTAGCAACTGTTCTAGTTGGACTTACAGGGAGGTAGCTTGCCACCAACCGGCGACTACCGGATTTAAGACCCGGCCAGTATGGCATCTTCGCAATCTCCGGGGTGACGCGTCCGGAATAGATACGTCAAAAAACGGTGCCTGGCTCGGCAACAATGTTCTCTAGCGAAGACAGCAACCTGGGGTGCAACGTTTTAGATATTGACGCAGTGGGGCCTTAGAATTAAGATCGATGATAGTTCCTTTCGTTCTATGTGATTACCTCGATATAGAAGTGGAATCCCTGAGTTTCGTCCAGAACAATTTCTTTCTGAACCGAATACATATAATTAGTCCCGGAGAATAGACATAAGACCTCAAAAATTATCGGTTTCCGGCACTCCGTTATCTATAGTGGGCTTTAGGTGTTGACTGGAGGAAAATGGGAAGTTGGATATTATTGCTGAGCAGTTTCGATCAGAGGGGCCAGAAGAATGGGCGAAAAATGTGACCTGAGCTGAAGTCCCTTCAAATTTATTCAACCGAGTTTTCACTTTGTGCACCTTCTTGGTGCCGCGATGACGTGAGATCTTAAGCAAATTAATGTTCAGGGCATCTAACCGTGCGCTAAATATAACTGACTTGGTTGCGGCTGGCGGTAGACGCACGTTTCACCCTACTTAGAACAGATCGGATGGGTGTACTTGTGCCACAGCGGATCATATTTCCCCACTGAGACTTGAACCTCGTACACATGGCCCCAAGCACCAAAGCATTATCCACTAGGCCACTGAGATGGGAAAGCCACCCGTCTTATAATAGCCGTTGGTCGTTATTCCTTCATGATACTTATAATTGTGTTGCTATACTTAATGGAATTGATCTTCAAGTACCAAACAGGATGAGAAGCGTCTCCTGGATTTTGCTTCTGGTAATGTCCAGGTCAGCTGTGGTAATGAATATTCAGCAAACATGGAGACATCCGTGTGGGGTTAGACGTCAGTCAGTTCGACCCGGTATAGAAACAGGGAACCACAAGCAGCAGCGATTATAATTTGTCAGATAATCTGCTAAGGTGTCAATGAACACTTTCTACCCCTTGGTTTGTTTTATCTTGCAAACGAATACCTTCTCCCTTACGCTGAATGGCCGATGCTTCCTCAGTGCTCGCAGGTGAGCTACTTGTAACCACCCGAGTTATAAATTCTTTCTCAAAAAGATTTTGGAATGGGGAAGGATGAAACAAGTCACTCTTCAACGCTTTTGTACAATCCGGTGTAACTTCTTATCGTCTCTTGTCATCGTTACTTGCAAGTTTTAAGGTGTTAACGGATTTGGTACTAATGTGCACCGATTTCTGACGGTCGGTTGCGTGCAAGGTGACGGCAACATTGCCCTCTGGTAGACTAAAATGACTACGAGGATTATTTTAAACTTTTTACAGTTTGACCTAGAAACAGTCCAATTGCTTATCAAGCGGAAAGTTGTCCTATGGCTAGTTCGAAACCTTGACCCAGATGAGTTCGATTTTCTGCATGGATTCGAACGACACACATCATCAACAGTGGTAGAAACCGTTACTGACCCGTGGCTGGCACCGTTCAACATGACTGGGCCAACCAAGTCGCCGGGAGACATGAAGGATGCTCTCACTAGTTAAGCCCTCAACCTTGATCTTCGCACTTGTTTTTGAGCCGGGACACGACAACTTTCTTCAGTAAATCATAAAACTACCGGAAAAGATCATCCACATCTCTGTCAGGCAGCAAGTCAGAAGGAACAGGCGTTTGGCTAGAGATCGTCAGATTTTACTGGTGTTTGCTGTTGTTTAGCCAGACTACTGGACGAAAGAGAAGACCCAATGCCATTAGCTGGTAATAAGATCCTGTCTTCCACGAATCTTGGGGAAAGCAGATGATTTTCGGATCTACGGCAAACGGTGGGATTGCAGTGAGGACTTTCTTAGCGGGCTAAGTCAGATAAGGTTTTGTCTCTGGTTTGGGTATACCGATTTTGCGCTTATGGTGCTCACAGGAATCCCGGTATTTTGGTTCTCTCAATTTCACTGGACTTACTTGTATGAATATTTTCATCCTGTTGTTCTACCTAACTGCCTGTTTCCATCTTGCTTTAGTTGCAAACTGTAGCAGTAATCAGGTTGAAAAATACGTGACTAGTTAATTTAAAGGCGTACATTTTAATGTAGAGTCAATTTTCGCAGAGTTATGCCATACCTCAGGCAGTTTTTCCCATTTAAATTCAAACTTTTTTAACTCGAAAACTGTTTGGATCAGTGCTCGAGGAGTGCCGAAGTTTGTGTCTTCGTTAAGCATTACTTGCCAGTTCGGGTCGCAACTGTAGCATTCTGAAAAATATGCCACCTGGCTTTTTAATAGTTTGGAAATCGTTGGCAAAGTATGTCTAAAGATCAAAATAATGGCACACCATTAAGAAACATGGACAGAAGTGATAATGAACTAGTTAAACTACAAACTTGTGTACCCTACTTAAAGTATTATGCAAGCGCCACGAGGGAGCAAGTGTTTTTCACGAACACGGACCATCATAATAAGTATCATTACTCTACAACAGGCTTCTGGGACTGATGACCTGAGGACTGAAGCCGGCTGTGGGGTAATGGCAGCTGGGGGTACCCTATTGTTATGGTTTCCTTAGAGCAAGTTCGAGAGGTCTAATGAGGGTATGTTCTACACAGTAGATTCCATATATATATATATATATATATATATATATATATATATATATATATCACGGAATACGGGCGGTCGCCTTCGGTTCAAGGGTGATCACCCAAACGGTTAGAGTGGTCCGCAGGTTTTCATATGATAAGCTAATGTGTTGGTCTTATCCATCTCCTTAGTCCTGTCAAAGGGCGAAAAGTCATCCATTTTCAGTACGAATCTTAGTCGTGGAATTGATCACCTTCTAACTTCAATTGATTAAACTGCATCGAGAACTGACCACTGCAGAGGATATGACCTGAATCTACGCTCAGGTTTTCTTCTGGAATTCTACTCACGTCGTTCCTGGGGAAAGTACAATTCAGCGCCGGGTTACGTGGCATTAGCATCTTCCATTGATTCCTTCGAAGTAAAAGTGGGTGTCTACTGTCTTATGAATCGGAGAAACTGGTGCGTGATCCTTATCCTTAAGCAGAAATGTGCAGTGGGAACGAAAGGGAAAGGGAATCGACTCTTTCGCTTCACCCCACTAGGTCGAGGATGAAGATATGGGTGATAACTAAGAGAGGAATTTAAGTAACAGCTCGAATTCCAGCGAAAGCAACTTCTAGTTTTTCGATTACGCAAGCTTAGATGAATTCAGTAGGCAACTTAGCACTGCAACTTGTCTCTCTTCCTCTGAACGGATAATCTGAGTACAACGGTGTAACTATTCTGGCTTGAGAGCTTTCGCTGCTAAACCTTAATTTATTTATAACTTGAATAGATTTATCATCTGTGTTCCTATCATAACTGACGTTCTAATATGTTCAAGCTGAGGCAACGTATTCACGTCCCGACTCTGATATCAGATTCGGATTTGTTGTTTGAGGATAAAAGGCTATGAGCCCATATTGATCCTTTTACAGTAGATTCCTGTGCTTGTCCAACCCTCTTTTGAGCGCGTCAGTTGATGACCCGAGCACCACTTCTTCTAGGAGTCGGTTCCAGACATTGATTAATGGATGCGAGACCAACGCTCTGCGGCGACTGTTCGTTCTTTGCTTTCGTAGCCTCCTACTATGTCCTCTGAGGTGTTCCGACCTACTGAGAAGGAAAAGAGAAAATAGATCAGGTCCTAAGTCCTTTTCTTTTGTCATGAATAGCATGATTAGGCCTCCCCTCTGCCCGTAGGTGAGGCCAGTCATCGCAGCAACCACACGAGCGGCTGCCATCTTTACTCCTTATAGAAGACCTACGTCACCTTTCAGACAAGGATTAGCCGCCTGTGCACAGTTCTCTAACTCAGACCCAACTAAGAATGTGCATAAGATGGCCAACGTGTCACCACTCATTTTCCTAAGTGTTCTATTTAATGCCCAAAGCGTCCTAAAACTCCGGGGCGTTACCAGCCAGCAGTGGTCTCAGGCCATAACTCGGTGGCTTCTGGGCCATTGTGGGTCAGTATTGACGGCAGAGTCCCATCAATATCGTAGGTGTTGCTGTGTGTGCCCCATGTACATGACCACTCACTTACCTGCATTGATAGGCATAAGCCGCCTCTCTGACTAGGTAAACAAGCTGTTCAGGTCTGCCTGAAGTGCATGTGTATCCTCATGGTTCCCAATTTCCCACCGGATTTTTACATCATCAACCTGTTGAACCACAGGAGATTCCGTGACATTTGGCAGCTCCTTTACTTATTGGAGAAACAGCGGGGAGCCCAGGACTTTGCTTTTGAGGCACTCCACTCTCTGCCGACTTTCAAAAGGGGAGTTGGGAAGTGATCCTTACTCTTTGTCTCCTATCCACTCGAGCAGATTACCAGTGATTCCAAAACGCTCTAGCTTCCCGAACAACCTGGAATGAGGTACCTCGTCGGACGCTTTACTAAACTCTACCAAAACAACATCTACATGTATCCTGTCATCTTTGAACTTAGCCCAACTCTCTCTGACTGTAAGGAGGTCCATCAAGCAAGAGAAATTTCTGCGAAAGCCATGCTGTGAACGAGACAATAGAGTGCTGCCCTCTAGGTGGACTATGATGCCTTTCACGATTACTCTTTCCAGGATTTTCACTACAGTGCCAATCAAACTTATCGGTCTGTAATTTGATGGGAGCTGCCTAAAACCGGTCTTGTGGATAGGTGTTACTATGGCATCCTTCCAGTCATAGGGGAGTGTCCCTTCACTGAGAGACAGTCTGAATATGATAGTCAATGGTCCCTCTACATAGACTGTAAGCTCTCCGAGCATCATTGGGTGCAGCTCATCCAGTCCCGTCGATTTTTCCACGTCGGGGTTACCTAATATCCGAAATGTGTCATTGCGATCGATATCAACAGAGTTTATGCTGTTGGATGTCAATGCTCCTACTGTTGGATAAGTGTTCACGGAAGATTCCTGCGTGAAGACCTCAGAAAAAATACCCAGTCTTGGCTTCTGCTTTTTCTTTGTTGTTCCCAATCAAACAGTCATTTTCTGTCCCTTTGATTAGGGTGGGAACACCACGATATATCCTAAATCTGTAGTTCATATAGGAAAACAACTTCATACTTACACTTTGACTTACGCGTTTTCAACGAAACACTGAAGCAAAGCGACATCGTATTCATTACCGAATCCTGGCTCTGGCCGGACATCTCCGACGCATGTTACTGGCATGGAACTCTTCCGCAGGGACAGAGAGCTCAGAGCAGGACGGGGAGTTGCTCTCTACGTAAACTCCCGTTTGGAGGCAAGGATGGTTAGCGATACCGCATTAACCCAGCCCCCAGAATCTCTATGGTGCTACTTCACTCTCCACCGTACCAAATCCCTGCTAGGAGTCATACATCGGTCCCCCACCAGCTCTCCTGCACATAAGGAAATGGTCATCAAAGCAATGTTACCGACATCCTCAGCAGATTGCGATTCCGTAATCATTGCTGGCGACTCCAACACCCCATTCATCCTCTTCAAGATGGAAGGGAGACGCATCAGATCCTTCAATCAGAAGCTGAAGGATGCAGTCAAGACTGCCGGCCTCTCAGAGAAAGTGGGTGATGCCACACGCTGGGGACCTAACGAAAATGCATCGCACCTTGACTACGTTCTGACGAACGATGAACTTCTCATTGAGGACGTTTGCATCCAACCTCCCCTTGGCTTCAGTGACCACGCTGTAATCACCTTCTCCATGATTACTAGAGAGGCTCTGCAACTGGAGATGCCCAACACCTTCCCTTGCTACGGCAAGGTCAACCATGAGACCATGAAGGACTATCTCATGAATGCATCATGGCCGGTAGACTAGACCCATCTCACAATAGATGCACACTGGTTGGAGGTGAAGAAAATAATCACTGTGGACATCAGTCACAATGTACCAGAAGTAACACACAGATAACCAGTGAGAACCTCATGGTTGAAGCGTGGGACAGAGAGGCTTATCCAGAGCAAGAAGCAGGCTTGGTTCAAGTGGTGTCCATCACGCAGGGAGTCTGACTTCTTGAACTACAAAAGGATTCGCAGCCGCTGTAACATTAGAGTGCGTAGCGACAGATTTTCCTATCAAACAAACTAGGCGGCGAGGTTACAAAGCAATCCCGAAAGCCTGTACCGGTTCATGTCGAGAAGAAAGTCGACCAGTAAGGGAGTGAATCTTGTCACAGGCCATGACGGGAGTACGCTAGGAAGTTAAGAGATTGCCTAGCTTTTGAGCCCACACTTTCAAGCTTAATCTAACACTGACACAAGATCCACACCGGCTCGCTACGACACCGACCAGGTCGTAAATAGCGAAAAAAATGACCAAAAGTGAACAGGAAGCGGAGTGCACTACGATATACAACAGCGAACTCAATGGCTACTCAAATGTAACCTACTTTTATTCATAACCTAACTGATCTCACGAATTAACACCTATTTCCTAAAAATCGTCCCTTAAAGTAATCTCTCTACTCCGAAAAGATAATAGAACTGTCTGTCGGTGCATTTTCATAGCATGCAACTCTTTATTATTTGCCCTTTGTTGCCAGTACTTACATGTAAGTGCTCTGCACCAACGTAGTTTCGGTAGCCCCGATATGGTAATACTCAACAGGAAACACCATGGTAATCCCCCTCGTGACCAGATAAAGGGTGGTTACCGTCCTAAAAAAACCACGAATTTCGCCTAAATGTTTATAACTTCATCAAGCGCTTGTACATAAGTATGTAACAAGTTAATACCTGGTCCAATATCCTCTAATCTTTCTATTTCATAGTGATATCTTCAGCTTCAGACTGATTTCCATTACTGTTGTGCGCACCTTCATCTTCTTCCACCTAAGCTTACCTCTAAACAGTTGGTTCTGGACAGTTCTTCAAGTAAGTTTTACAGTCCGTATAGAGAACTCACCCAGATGTATCATGGTTGATCCACTCCTGCATATTTTTGTGCTCCTGCTTCGAATTTCGCCTGCTGCCCGCTTTTGTTATTCACTTTTCAGGTTTACCTAACCAGTCATGCATTCAAATGGAATCCCACAAATCGCATTCGTCAGTGGGAAATATTGCCATCAAAACGTTATGACGAACGCGCACACCTCAAGGTCATGACTGTGATGCGGCCTCACCTTCAAGAATATCGGATGATTCAAACGATGACCGGATAATCTTCAAATTCGAACTGAGCCTGCTTCAACACACCTCCTATATGCCATAAATCACAGCATCTAATGTATAGCATAACATTGTACATAACAGTCATTTCTCATTACCAAAATGATCAAACCTGTAAACTGGTTTGTATTCATGTAACCTCTGTTGTATGAAATATATATTATTATTATTATCTCTACTACAGAGGAAAAAGTGTTCGAGAAACTGTCTAGGCTACGTCCAGGCAAGTCCCCTGGCTGCGATAACCTAAAATCAGTGGTTCTAAAAAACTGCGCCGAGGTGCCTACCAAACCACTTGGCAACCTTTTTGAGCACTCAATATACCCATGCAAACTCCCTAAAGAATGGAAGAGCACCATCTAGTCACCCATCTTGAAAGGAGGAGACAGAAAAAGCCCTGGCAGCTACAGGCCAATTGCTCTACTCCCTATTGTGTTGAAAGTGTTGGAGAGCCTGGTAGCTGAAACTACCTGAGAATTCCCCAATGGGAAACCACTGTCCATACTGCCCAGCATGGTTTTCAGAATGGTCGCTCATGTGCCACCAACTTGCCAACCGCCCGGGATGACTGGATACAAAGCCAGGATAACAGAAAACCGGTATATGTTGTATTTCTCAACCTAGCCAAAGCATTTGACAGTGTCCCACCCACAGTACTGCTTCACAAGATCATGTCAGCTGGTATAAGTGAACCCCTACTCTCTTGGTTCAAGGAGTACTTGGAAGGGAGGCGGTCCTGCACTAAAGTAAACGGAATAAGGTCGAAGTGGAGGCCCTCGACGTCAGGAGTATCCCAAAGAGCGATCCTAGGACCACTTCTATTCCTCCTGTTTGTCAACGATCTGCAAGATAAAATATCCGCACCCATCCTCCTCTTTTCTGAAGACATTAAAAGTTGGAGGGTGGTAAACGAAGAAGCTGACTGTACAACGCTACAAAAAGACTTGCAGCAACTCGAGCTCAGGTCGTCGGAGAATGGCCTAAGCTTCAACCTGAAAAACTGCAAATTAATGCACATCAGTAAAAATGAAGCAAGTACGACAGACTTCCAGTGCATGTTGGGCAACCGTGCTATCGCCAGAGTGTCCATGGAGAAAGATTTGGGGCTCAACTTCTCCGACACCTTGGACACCAGCTACAACTACGAAGATATGACAACCAGAGCGATTGTCACTCTACACTTTCTGCGTAGACAGCTTGGTGCCCTCACTCCCGAACTCTTCCTCACCATTTTCAAATCCTATGTGCGGCCGCATCTAGAGGTCTTCAATACGGTGGCCATTACAACACTCAAGAGAGACTCTAATCTCCTTGAAAAAAATACAAAGAACTGCAACAAAATCAGTTTTGAGGCTAAGGGGAAAGACGTATCCTGAAAGACTTAAACACCTAAACCTATTTACCTTGGGTTATCGCAGGAAAAGGGGTGACCTTATTATGCCATACAAGATCGCCCATCAGGCAGACCATACAAACAAATCAATTTTGCCTGCCCCTCAACTGTCTTCACGAGGAAACCCCATTAAGATAGCACACCAGAGAGCCAACACCATACTCAGGTCCAAAGTTTTCTCCCTAAGAGTATGTGCTTTATGGAATGCCTTACCGCGACATATCGTTACAGCTCCCTCAGTCGACTCATTCAAGAGACGGTTAGTCAGTTATGTCACCCCACATGGACTACCATGGACGTACTCAGATAGTCACCAACCTCACTAGCCCCCAACTCCCTCCTAACTACCACTCACTATCTCCCACCTTAATACACCCACATTACCTATTAATTCTTCTGTAGGAACTAAGCACACGCTATCATTTGGTCGATCCCTGCATACTTTTCTCTCTTTTTCACCCCTCCCATTCTTCTCCTTCACTTTTCCCCCATTGTTATTATTTTTTCTTTCTTCCCTTTTTTTGTATTCTTTCTTCACTCTTTTACAATTACCTTACCATTCTCTTTCAGGTCCCTACACAGACAGGAGTCACGGCAGTTCCCTAAACTTCCCAGCAACCCGTAGCTCCCCAATCACTCTACAAATTACAACTTACTAACCCACAAAACATCCACCTCACCGAAGCTGAAAGCAAGAGAGCAGAGGGGATTTCCTCATCCACTGCAGGAGTGAACCGAACAACAAGAACCAAGCCCTAAGAACTAGACGTGAGAGATCGAAAACTACCAGTTTTCTGCGCTCGCACTATCAATATTGGATTGGTTGAAAAGGGCTTTAGGTACACTATAACATCTCCCCTCCGAAATAAAGATTATTAGTACAATGATGTCTTTAAATCGACTAATAATGTTACGTTGCATTGTAACAAACGGTTCCTGATTACCCACCTGATGAATTTGTGCTGTGGCGTAATCTGAAGTAACTGAATTGAAGCTGTAAATGAGGGGAATGATTTGCTGACATTTTGATGAACTTTCTACTCCCCACTTCAGAAAAACAGACTGAAAATCATTTTCAAAGACATTTCCCATAGCTTTGAATGTGGAATCCCAATATTGTACGGTAGTGAATTAGCGAAAATGCTTTACGTTCATCCAAACCAGTTATATGCATTTGAGCACTACCATAGGACTTTTTACAGTGAAATGGTTACATAACTTTGCCAACCATTCTGAACCAAATTCACTTAGACTTTTTGAGCAGACAGTGTTGTCATTCCGCTTGCCAACAAGTCTCAGTTTTTACATGATATCGTGAGATCTTGTGTTCAGCTTGAGTCAGAGTAATCTGGTTGTAGTTGGTGGAAATGATAAGCTACCTCACTGTGTGACGGATCGTCGTAGTCAACGCCACAGTGTACTAGCTCGATGACTTGCTTCTAACCGTCTGATGGACTGGGAGTGACCTGTGAACTGGAGTGGATTCGTGGTTCTCTAGTTGCCTGCTGGTTGGTGAATGTGATGTCTGAAGCGCAGCTGACTTGCAGAGGATCCTGGTGACCGTTTTCTCCTATGGACATAAATTTCCTTTGATAAAAAAATTCGATATCATTCGAGGCAACTACGTCAAATGATGCGTGTGAAGGGACTTTGAACACTATTGAAAATGTATTTAATTATCGATGCTGGTGTTTTAGGCTTGTACTAGTACTCCTTGATGCCTACCTTCTTGTGGATATTCATGTCGAGGTATAGTTGAAGAAAGGCTGCATAGCACCAAAACATGTTACATCATTTTGTAAACTCTCGACAAGTACTTCATAGTTTTCATCAGCATAATCTGACTAAATGTCTACATTATTTACTATTTCGTGGAGGGTAGTGGATGGGTTAATATTGTTCCCATTCATCGAAGTATTGTGATTCATATTATCACGTTTTTTGAACTCATTTTCGGCTTCATTATGTCCATCAGTGCAGTATTAATGAGAAGTCCTTTTCAAGATCGGTGGACTTATGGATGTAGATTCTGCCTGAATGTTATCCAGCATTTGCTTAAATTCCTAATAATCTTCAGTGATGATGCCTCTATTCTTTCATTGTGGCGTTATAAAAATGCTAGTTTTTATCAGCAGAAAAAGTTGTCATGTTTTTAACTTGTTGCAACTTTCACATAACATTACCAGTAACTTGATGTCGCTTAAATTATGTATATGCGTATGCTTTGTACAGGTACATTCAGATTACAAACCCTAATAATCACTCAGTTTCTCCGTCAATAGAAAAGATGGTAATAGAACAGACGTCAACGGTAATATCCACAATATGTATAAAATACAAGGTTTATATATATTACAGTGTCCTTGGCCATTTCCAGGCCTACTAAATTTTTCGTCTCTTCAAGCAACCTGATACTTACACATTGATTCTCTTGTTTTTTCTCGAAATTTTCGAAGTAAAGCGATTGATTGGAAAATCTTTTAGGCATAGGCGGCTTCTTATGAAGATTTTTTCAATCTGTTTACACGCAACAACAGATAATTAATACCTGATGAAAGATGATGATTATATGTAACCATACATTTCCGGTTATTACTTAAAATTTTGTTCATCATTTTGAAAGAGAATGGCTTTACCTCTTTAAATAATATAGGGTAAATACGATGATGATGACGATGACGGTGATGAAAGATAAATAAACACATATATAAAATACATATCCTGCACCCAACTGAAGCGTGAAAGCTTAATTGTAAAGGGATGATTTTATGAGAGGATAGGCGTTTACAATGAACTAAACATTTCAAGCTGAATATAATGAAAACTTGTTGACCGTTAATTACGCTTACTTAACTATGATGTCATTCCTATGAATTCTAAAGTACGATCAAGTGGTAGTAATGCGTCACGAATTCACACGATAGTAGGGCAAAACCCTTGGTGATTGAAATGAAATAAAAATCTGGTCAACAGTCAGACCCCGTGGCTCAGTTGGTAGAGCATCATTGGGCCAGAAAGCTGGTGTTCGCTGGTTCGAATCTGGCCGCGGTCCAAATTTTCATTTCACCTTCAATCGTTACCCGGTATAAACTCTAGAATAACATTGTACACAACTCCCTCATATTTGTCTAAGATATACATGGCTATCTTTTCTAGAATATTCATTCTATCACTGGATAAATAGTTAAGATTTGAGTAGGCTTAACACTATCAGTTTATGCCAACCTAAATTTTTGTTACATTTCATGTCAGTTGGAAAAATTCTCAGTTTTTTTAAAATCACATTGTAGAACATATTGCTCACATAACATCTCATGTTCTATTGGTTGTTAAGATGGAGAATCAATGAAGTATACGGATGCTAATTCTGCTCCTTTCGTCCTTTTAAGTTTATTCAAACTTTAGTAACTGGATAAATTTCACGTTAAAAGTTGATTGATGTAACTAGTGTTTATATTGTATGAAAATACTGTAATAATATCTTGTTAAACTATCTTTTAGAGGTAGTATTCATGATGGACTGATATCAGTTGGAGAACCATTGACTGAATGACCAGAATGACCATCCTTAAAGCTCATCCAAAGGAGTATGTAAATCGAAAATCACTGTTCAGTTATCGAAGTGTTTACATTCACTATTTATCGATGACAGGACATAAATGAAGCAAGCCATCTATTTTATTCAAAGGATATAGCTGATGTAAAATAACTTTAAACTATATATTAGACAGGACGAAATGCGCATCCTGGATTCCACTGCTAGCCACTGCCCATCATTAATATATATATGTAGTTTTCATCGTACAGTCACACTGACTAACTCATGTTCACCATTTATTCTCTGAACGGTAGTCAATATAGCTATCAGTTACTGCAAACTCAAAACGATCAATCAAGTTTACAATTTATCCACTTGGTTATTTGAAGCAGGACTGAGATTTGATTTTTAGAAGTTAGGTCTTGTCTACAAGGAGGAAGCCGTCATCATTAATATATATATGTAGTTTTCATCGTACAGTCACACTGACTAACTCATGTTCACCATTTATTCTCTGAACGGTAGTCAATATAGCTATCAGTTACTGCAAACTCAAAACGATCAATCAAGTTTACAATTTATCCACTTGGTTATTTGAAGCAGGACTGAGATTTGATTTTTAGAAGTTAGGTCTTGTCTACAAGGAGGAAGCCGTCATCACTTAATGAAATTACATTGTAGTATTAACAGTGATTGTATGGGATTAGTATGTTACGCATACATGGTGAATTGAGTTTGTGTGTTTATCTTGTCTGACTACCATATCACCGGAATGGGATATAAATATACAGGTATATCAGGATATGGAACTCCTGGTTAGTTGACCGGCTACATAATACTATCACGAAAATCACTATTTAAAGGAGCTTCTCCTAAGGTGTACTCTCACCGTGCACTTCTGATTTAACAATGAATTCTACAAATATATGTGACATAAGAATGGATTTATCTATAGGAATGCTTTCCCCAGCCGATTGCTTTGTCCTAAGTTCGGAAAACACAACCTTGTCAAAATAATCCACGGGCTTCAGATCTCTAAAAGATACAAGGAAGATATTCATATTATTTTGAGATGAAAATACGAACTTGGGAAACCTTCTTCAAACCTTTAATAGTCTTTATCCCTCTACAAACTTCACACTAAAACCAGATTTAAACTAAACGGTTAATTTCCCTGATGCCCATCTCTGAAGAAGAGATGATAATTCGGTTCGAAAATCTACTTAAAAGAAAACCCACTTAGAATCAACACTGTTGATTCGAATTTGTGTCTCCTTGAGCACGAAGTGTTAATCTTGTCAATCCACTCTTCTCAAGAATAAGAATACATACAGGATACCATTGATGATGAACTAGAGATAGTGAGAGAAATTCTAATGGATACCCACTAAAATATATAGATAAAAATTTAAAACCAAAAAAACATCAAAACATTTTGCTCTGGAAAAAAAAAAACTCGAATTCAAGGATAATAATACGGTAGCCATCCTTAGGAAACGACCATCAAATTAATAAATAGAACATTTTTGCTGGCAATCTTACAATCCTATTCTTCTTTCAGAGAAGCTCATTCATTAGTACGCAAAGGAAAAGATGGAGGACTGGGTCACGTCAATATGTGTGTATATCAGTTTACTTACTTCTATGGGATTACGTACATCGACCTTACCATATGTCAGCTAGAGAAACGTGTTTATAAACACTATTCAGCCTAGCTGACAGGGGTTGAACAGAAATGCATTTCTTCAGCTCTGTAATGGAATACTTAGTCAACTCAGGACACTTGACTCCTTTTGTTAATTCCTTCAAAATTTTGTATAATACGCGACCAAACCACCCGAAAAGAGGAAGTATAAGACATTAACACTTGAAAAGTTAAGACCATTCTTTGTACGTCCAAGAGAAGTATGTACAACCTGTTTTCTTGGCATCCTTATCATACTTGATCTATTACTCTAGATGGTTTAATTATATTTTATCTTCGAGTCATCTGTTTACTGACCTATTCTAAATCCCTACTTATACTAATTAAATCTATTTTTATAAGGTGTATTTTGACCTTTGACCGGCAATTATTCAGGATTGATGGCAGTGAGGACAAATACTTAGTGATGACATTGAGTGGTGGTCGCGCTATGTCACTAACTGACAGAAGTTGGAAATATAGACCATTGGATTCCGACCCAGTGGTTGGCCATGGAATCGTAAGGTTCTGGATTCGATCCCTGTCGGGTCGAGGTCATGCGTACACACTGCTGAAGAATCCCACACTGGTTGGATGAATTAACTGTCCAGTGGTCCCAGGTTTCCAATTTTCCCTAACTGATGTTACTCCATAATGGATACCAACTTGAAAAAGGTTCTTTCCTTTCAACTTTAAGAGACTGAGTTCGTTCAATCATCAGCTAGTTACTATTACCTAGTCAAGTTTAATATAAAATTTCATTCAATGAATTCTGAAGACTGGGTGTTTGCTCAGTATGACAGAAAAAAGCACAAGAACATAAGCAGGTATCACCTTTCGACTTATTTCTGCAGTCATTGAGTTTCAGAAACCCTATCTAGTTACTCAGACAGTTGAGATAACTTTTTATAATATATTGTCACATCTTTACTTGACTAATATGGGACTAGTTTCATTTTTTCCTATTCTACTACTTGATTTATTTATGTGCTGTTGGGAAGTCTGGTAATAATTTGAACGAATAATCCGTCCTTCTTTTCTAAATCCCACATTGATTTATCTGATTCAGCCTGAGGTGACAGGCACTCTTACTTCACTTTAATTAATGTATTCATCACCACCAAGAAAAATGTGTTGATTACATATCTCCTTTTTGATGATGGATAGTGGCTAGGATTTGAATCTAGGACTCGGGTTTCATCCTATTCAGGAGTCGTCAGCTGGATATACCTGCCTGTAAGTGAGCAGTGTTTTTCCCACTAAGATTCGGACTTGAGACCGATCGCCTAAACGCCAGAGCATTATCCACTAAACTATCGAGTCACGATAACCACTTCTTGTGCGACGGGTGTAGTTTTAATGTTGTTGCTTGTATTATCCCTTCGTTGAGTTCCAAATAGGACGAAATACACGTCCTGTATCCCACTACTAGCCATTGTCTATGATTAATAGGTAATGGAAACATAGCCAATACCGAGGCATCCTCGCAGGAACCCATATCCCAACAGAGGACTGATCGATTCGGTTCACTCAATGACGAAATAACATAAGTAACAACATTATAATTCCTTCTTATTTTCAACTAAAGTTTCATTATTCTACTTACAATAATGTCGATGATAACAGCATTTCCATCTACCTACCTAGCTAGCTGATTTTCTTCTGTTTTTGTTGTTAAGGTGATTTACAAAAATTAGAAACACTATACTTAAATAACAACTTAAATTTACACGATCTACCTGCTGAACTGGCTATGTGTTGTAGTCTACAAATGATGTCTATAGAAAATTGCCCATTAACTCAAATTCCTGTTGAAGTTGTAACTGGTGGTCCCTCACTTGTGATTCAAGTAAGTTTTTAGTCGAAAAGAAAGAAACTTTTATTTTGTTTTTTTATTAAATTTTGTCTGTATACTTTTATTCAAATTAATTAACAAAGAATGATTTTAGGATAATCATATTCTATCAGGTCCCATTCATCATGAATGTATAATTCAGATGAGATAGTAAATGAAATTTACAAGATTTGAACAATCTTATTTAATGATGATCGGTAATCAGAGTTGGTTGAAAAACTTGTAGAATGGTACACCAGTTAGTTAGTTTATGAACCCATGGATCTTGCGTAGACGTTAATTACACTATCTGTTTCGCAAAACCTTACTAATTGAAACATGATTCAAATCTTTGAATTACTGACTATAAGTTTAACGACTTACGCGTGTTTGGCTTCTTTGTAGTCAACGAGCAAGCCGTGTGCTTCCTTCGTACTACTTGTAAACAAGCCATACTCACCAGTTGGTATGGAAAAAAAATATGAATAGCTTTGAATTTACTAATCAATGGGTATCAATAAACCCTCCGACAGCCTATGGCTTTCTCCTTTGTGTCTAGTTTTAAAAAAATGACATAAACTGGGCAGCCTAGTGGTGATTATCAACGACTCACTGTCAAAACGATCCCGAAGATAACAGTCATCACACTATCCGACCTATTTAAGTTTCTCCACATCCCTTTCGGACTACGGAATGCTGCACATACCTTCTAGCGTTTCATTTACAACGTCTTGTGGGGTCTAGATTTTACCTACGCCTACCCAGACGATATCGTAAGTGCCGAATTCAGTAACTGAGGTAAATTTCTTATTTTGATTGACATTCTTATAGGTTGGTAGATTGACTACTGGAACAATAATCTAAGGTGGTCGTGGTCCTCCTAGTCATGAATTAATTTTTTTCATGTGTGTCTGTGTATAGATATATTGAAGTCCGTCATCACACAAGTGATTCAGTTTCCTCGTTCTGCATACATTAAAAAGACACCATTAGAGTTTAAACTAGCGAAATAACCTCTACAACAGTGAATTTCCTTCAAACTAAATAACAACATCTACCTCTCCATCTGGTTTCTTAAAGTGTGACTTAATTTTCATCAAAAACTCGTCAATGTAGAATATGAAATTCTGTCATACTGTTGTTTTGTAAAGCTTAACGTTTACAGATGATAGCTGAAGTTCAAATTTTATATAAAATCTCTTTTTAATCGATGAATGAATAGTTTCCCGTGTACAAATCAAACGTCCCAACATACAGTTTCATACAGGTTTATGTACAGCTCTATGAGTCACAATTATTGCACTATTATTATTGCTTTCATTATTATAATTATTATTATTTGTCGTTTGGAACATAGGGCTTCATTAGCACGTCGCCATTTCACTCTCTTCTCCAGTCTTTTCAACCTGGGGACAAGACTGCCCAGAAGCCTTCATTTCTTCCTCACACCATCTCTTCCATGTCACCCTCGGCTCGAACGCCCAACTCATCGTTTCCCCTTTGAGTTCCACTAGACGGCCTGGCCTGGTCTGGTCTGGAGCGTGATGTCTCCAAATGGTCTTCTCAGTGTATGTCCAATCCAATCCACCTCCACTTTCTTCTGTATATTTGTTGCCTGAAAGGTTGTGGGTTAGTTCTTTGCCACGTCAGAGTTCCTTGTTGCTCATTCTTTCTGGAGATTTGATCTCCAGTATCGAGTGAACGTAGGCGTCAGCCGTTGATGTATGTTTGTAGTTTGTTGGAAATGCTTTTCGTAACGCTCCAAGTTTCTGAACCATATAGAAGCACCAGCTTGACACTAGTGTTGAACATCCCCATCTTGTTTTTTATACTAAGTCCAGTAGATCTCCACACTGATTTCAGACTAATGAAGGTCTGTTTTATTGTGTTCCCGATCCTGGCTTTGACATCCTCATCTGTGCCGCCGCCGGCACCTGTAGTTGGAACGACGCTGCCTTGGTAGGTAGGTGAAGGAGACAACTTCCTTTAAATTTCTCCCGTTGACAGTGTTTGGTGCTTGTTATTGCTGTTGTTGTTGGTTGGCTTTCCTTCATCACCTCATCATCACCCGTCTTCCTTCACTGCCTCGCCCCTTCTGCCAACTTATTAGTTTTCACTTATATAGCTCTTCAAGTTTGTGCCACAAGACACTAGACACAAATCATCATCAGCGGAGAAATCCAAATCTTCTAGGGTCTCCGCGTCGGTCATCTCAAACAGCGAGTCTCCATCTTCTCACAGCTCCTCACTGTTGTCCGTTACATGATCCAGTCCAGTCGACCACAATCAGGAGGATGATCGGTGATGACAGTAGGCGGCAACCTTGTCTTACTCCTGTCTTCATTTCAAAGGCATCACTACTCACCTTTCCATTGTGAATCACTCGGAATATGGCCTCATAATATAGCATAGCATATAGATGTTGAATGAGGTTGATATTGGTTTGTGGCACTGAAACCGTAGTGTTGAATCAAGCAGCTGCCAGATTACTCCCTGGTCGACGCTATCGAAGGCCTTTTCAAGATCGATGAAGTTGAGGTAAAGATCCAGTTGATTGCCATTTAATGTTCTGTTATATGATGATGCTTAGCGTAGCGTTGGAATTTGGTCTGCACATGAGTTGTACTTCTTGAATCCAGCCAGCCTGTTCCGGTCGTAATTTTGAATCCAGAGCATCTTTTAGTCTCTACAGGATGATACGGCTTAATATTTTGCTTGGGGTGGACAGAGGCATGATTCCGCGCCAGTTATTGCAAAAACTTAGGTCACCCTCGTTTGGGAGTTTGACATAGTAGTCCTTCTTCCAGTCTGCAGGTACTTTTCATTCCTTCCAAACCCTCTGGAATAGTGGTGGGAACATGTGAGCTGTTGTCTCTGTGTCTGTTCTCAGTACTTTCAGGGGAATCCAATCTGGTCCTACTGCTTTCCCGGCTTTCAGCTCCTTTATGGCGTTACCGACTTCGACTTTTGCCGGAGGTCTTGTGTTTACTGATAGTTATGTGACTGGGCTGCTGTTGGTATTTCTGGACGAGTTGCAGATGGTGGTGGATTCACGAGTTTTTCGAACTGATCAGCTCATCGTTTCCTTTGTGTCTCCTCTTTGGCAGTAACTACGTCACGTTCACTATGTTTCATCTGTGTTGATCTCTTCCCTCCCAGATAGTAACCTGGTTATTTGATATAGTGTTGCCAGGTCTCTGTCTCTCCAACCAGCAGCCTGTTCCGCTTCACTTGGCAGTGTGTCATAGAGGTGTCTTTTGTCTTTGCATGCACTCTTCTTCACTTCCTTGTCCGGTGTGGTGTTTTATAGGTTGTGTTCAGTTCCTCTTATCGTTGTTCATCCCTGCACTGCACTGCACTGGTTTATCTTCTGCTTCACCATCTTCTTCTCCTCTATTAGCTTCCATGTGTCCTTCGAGATCCATTCCTCGTCTTACCCATTCTTCTTCCTTCCTAACATAGTAATGCAGGTTTCCTTGCACGTCTCTTTTACAGAGTTCCAGTGATCATACACACAGGTTCCTTCAGGGATGTCGCTCAATGTCTCCTATGTTCTCATGATAACTGACGTGAAGATGTCATTTGTAGCTTCGTCCTTCAATTTCTGTTCTGGGTGTTGGACTTGAAATGTGGTCTATCACCAGCTTCTTAGAAGGCTTTAACTTGATTTCAAAGTATGCGAAGAATCGGTGGATAGAATGAAAGTGATATCAAAGTGGACAAAGCTGTGTGTGACAGAATAAGCAATCTGAAGATAAAGGTTAGTGCAAGCGTTCAAGCTTAATAAGACGTTAGAGAGTGTATACATCTGAGCCGCTGAGACCGATTTTCAGCCATATCATCAAGAATCTCTAACCACTGATTCCTATCGTTTCGGAAATCCCAACCAGGTAGTCTACATCAGCCCATACGGCTCAGACCAACAGTCACAGACTTCATCGACTGGTATCACTTCTTGGTCTAGACACTCTAAAGACTTCCAACCTAATCCAGCTTCCTCTACCATGACACGTCGAGGTGGACGGGGACTCAACATGAGCAACATATATCCAATCCACCTCAGTCGATGAAGATTCACAACCTTTTCGACCGATTTCTCGTAAATGACTAGTACCTTTCGCTTAACCTCGTAAATCCACCAAATGTGACCAATGCTCCGAAAACATATGTGGTAACAAACTTGTTATCGCTTCATGTTTTCTACTTTAAACAGCCATTTCTCACAGAAATGTAACAAGGAAGAACGAACTGCAGCGCAGTATACTCTACACTTGATAGATAGTCAGATATCTCACCAGTTGGCACCACAGATGACGGAAGTCAAAAAATGTCAAATGGGCTTTCTGTATTCAAGCTGAAATTTCGTCAGCAACCAGCCTATTTGAGCTGATGCAACACATTCCACTACTTCACTCCCTATCATTAAACTGGGAGTAATTGCAGACCAGTCCTGGAGCATTATCACATTTGACAGGTGAGAAGCATACGCTAAACATACTCAGGTCTCTCCTCAACATGTCCAGAAGACCCTGCATTTTGTTAACGTCTTCATCCAGCAGGACAACATCACCTGCATACTTCAAGTAAGCCAGATGACCTCCAGGAAGTAGATCAATCTCTTTGAAGTCAGACGTACCAAAGGTCATGTATCTTGGTACGTCCAGAACGAAGTTAAACAGCAACGGTGACAATAATCCCTGGCGGGCACCATCAGTTCACATAAAAACTCCCCACAAGCCCATACATGGCTGTGTGAGTTCGAGTGGAGAGCTCTGAAAAGCATCATATACTTGCTCAGGACTCCCTTTGCACTCAAACACTGCCACAACACCTCATGGTCGACAGAGTCAAATGCCGTCTTTAGGTCAAGAAATATGGCAAGTGTCGGCCGCCGATAACATGTCTTTGTTCCAGAACCTGTTGACTGGTGAAAATCCGATCAACAAACTCTCATCTAGCTTTGTCTGAAACCTGGCTGGTTCTCTCGAGTTTGCTATTCTCGAGCTCATCAGGTGTCGGATAACTAAGGATGCAAGGATCTTTGATACAATGTCAGCCAAACTAATTCCGCTATGGTTGCTGCAGGAAGACTTCTCACCCTTCGTATACACCAGGATGATTAGTGAACTAGAACGGTCTGACGGCATCACCTCTGATTCCCATACACTTTCTGGCGCCTCAGTCACTTATCACGCATTTCCAACATCCATCCTTTCAAACTTCGTGTGGCACACTGTCAGACCCAGCTGCTTTCCTTCGTTTCAGGTTCGATACAGCCTTTTCAACTTTGATAACAGATAGAGGACCGACGTCTACGTCACATTAAGGTACAGGATTGATACTGGTCAACTGGAGCTTTGCTATGGGTCAGCTGAACTATGCTTCAAAGTTTTCTGATCACCGTTCTACTGCTAATCCTGGGAGGTTATTAACGTATCATCCATTTCGATGGCGATTTCACTAACCATTATCTACTTGTCAACATCCTTAGTAAGCCCAAATACTTCCCAGGTGTTACCCAAAGATGATGTATTCTGAATCTCTCTCGCTTTCGCCACTACTCGCAATAATTGTGAAAAATCTTGGTCAACTGATGTTTAATTTGCCACCACTCTTCATCTTGGTCAGAGCCAGTTAACTGAAATCAGTTTTCTCGCACCAATCAGATCAGGTTACGTCGCGGAAACTCAACGATGTTTGCTAACCACCGGGTATTGGTTACCAACTGTCTTTACCGGTGTTCCAACACCAGATCTAATATCATGCTAGGCTTCCGCAGGATGAGCATTGCTATCATAATGAGATGAATGCTTAGCTAACTCCTCTTTGAATGGGTACTTGGTGTCTTCATTATCAAATCGAGCAAGGATAAGTCTGACTGCCGTTTGTTTTCTGTGGCCAGCAAGGCGCAGACTTACACGAGTCCGAACTAGCACGTGGTTGAAATTCAAACTAGTACTCGAGAAAGAGCAGGAAGTCTCTAACGATGGCTGATACCAATATGATCTGCCTGTCCATCATAGATTTGAAACTGGTGGACGCCATGTGAGACAGTAGCTCTCCTTATACTTGAAGCTACAGCTGAACAGAAACAAATGATTATCAGAACAAAACTGCAGAAGACAATCATTGTTGTCCTCTCGTTGGCATGGGGTTCTGTAAATGCATTCAGGATGCTTTTTCGATTGGCTTAGCTTTCCTACTTGAGCGTTACTGTCAGTCACCTGCCCTTATGACTATATCTGAAGGTTTTGCTTTCTGTATAAACATTGACAGTTTTTCATAGAAGTCATATTTTGCATCATCCAGACTGCATTCGGAGATAACGAATAGGCATCGGTTCATTTCACGATCTCTCCGAGTTCTTTAAGAACTATTCAGTCAAACAGCAGATAGGGAACTTTTGACCGTTATCCAGTCGAAAAGCGCACTTTGTAATCTACAACTCAATGCTGCTATGCCTACATCAGCAAGTCCATGAGAGCTAGCCACTGGATCTCCGGATACTCGTAAGGTGAGTCTTAAAGATCCATCACATTGGCTAGGTGAAGTTAATTTAGTAACTAAAATCCGATCCTGTATACGAGTTTCAGGGATATAGCATCCATCCATGGTTCCAGACTCACGAGTTCTGGTTAGCAATGCTTACTGTCCGACTTGGTATGGAGTTCGGACGTTGAAAGTCCTAACATGAAATGGATGGAAGGGTCTTAGGAGACTAGAAGTAAGGTTTTGATGATTCGGTCACTGGAAATGGTTGCAGAGTGAGAGGTTTAGGAAAGTGTCACAAACCAAATATTAGTATCAAGCGACGAAGACAAAGGAGAAGACAGAGGGTAGATTGTTTGATTTAAGCTTATATATCACTGGAAGCAAGCCAACGGTCGACACTTTCCAGCTGCCCACATCGTGGAAGACTAGTTCTTCTCGAAGTATCCAAAAAAGGAGGGGTAGTACGTGACCACAGAGTCCGCGGGACATCTGGTCGAGGTCGGTCGTACAAGGTCTTTTTGCAAGTTTGAGATGTTGGTTGCTTTCCTTCGAATCCGATTATGAATTATTGTAGGTATTGGGAGACTGTAGGTCAGGAAGGAATACTCTGTTTTGCGGGCTGACTATTTTCTGAACACCCCTTCCCCCTGGGAAGGCAGTATCACCTGGCACTGCTGGTCAACCAATGGAAATACCTTACTGCTCACATACGCATGTCCAGTCAACAGTACGACTTTCCCCTCAGATCCCTATTACAGCGTAACAATTTGGACTATAATACTATCTGCTTGTGTGTAACCACTATCTAACAGATGTTTCTGGTATGGTAGGACCTCGATGAGACGAGCCAGTGTAGCTCATTGTAATATGCAAGGTGGCAGCTGTCGGTCGGGGAGAACCACTAAAAAACCCCGGGACACATTACACTTGTTTCGTCTTGATGTGAGACTCCTCCGGAATGTGCACCCACGACCGCACCACGGAGCAAGTCCAAGACCTTCAAGTCTTGTGGGAAATGCGTTAACTACTCGATCCCTGGCAAGGTCGTGGATGTGTACTACTGAGGAACCCCATACTAGGACGAAACAACTGCTCAGTGCTCCTGGGTCTTCAGTGGTCCCCCAACTGATGTCAGTCCATCGTGAATAATATCTCTAAATTAAAGTCCCCATTTACCTCAAAATATAGTAAGGATATTTTTAAGAGGGGGTTGGTTGTGCATTGACTTAGTTATAAACCGAATTCCATTTGCCTTAAAACCGAATATCAATGAATTGTTCATTCACACAATTTAACTCGAGTAGATAATGATTTTTGTATCCGTAGACAGAAACAATCAGTCAATTACGAATTGCCTTTACATATTTATCTCGTCTTTATGACCTTTGGAGTAACTCGTATATTTCCTATATATTTTACTACATAGAAAATAATTGTGCGTTGTGTTGGCTAGCCGTCTATTTTCGTCTTCTCTCTGAGTCAGCTAGTGTAACATTAGTGGCTGTAAGATCAACTCGCACATAGCAACTCGAGAAATAATACCGGTTTAGGACAACCATTGGGCATCTCCCTCAGTTCATTGATGAAAGAACCCAATGAGAAACCCGGGTCAAGGTGAAGACCAATAACAGCGGTGAAACCGTCAAAACAAGGATATAATAGTGGTGACAGTGGTTTTCAAGGTCACCCCAACAACTGCTGAAATAACCAATTAAGTGTCGATATTTCAGCTAAGAAGGTAAGTTTTTCATAAAATAAACAAACGAAATTGCTTATTTCAGCAGTTATTCAGGTGGCCGTCTTTAAAGTCAATTATGGCGACAGGATCCCCTGAGAGACATAACAATAATCAACCAATTAAACCATTGAATTACATCAATCGGTAGGACCATTTTGACAATAAAACATTTTGAGAATAGTTTTCTTTGCTAAAGTCAACTTATCAAAACATACATATTAGAAGGTAAGGAAATGAGTAAAAATTAAAATGTCCATGTTATACCTAACAGTTAAAAGATTAAAGGTGAATACACAACGATAAAAATGAATCGTCAAATCGGCACTGTCGACAAACCACACACACACACACACACACACACACACAGAAGAAAAACAAGATGGTGTAATAGAGATGGAATTGAACACCGAAAAGAATGATGTTAAAAAAAGTGTTTATTATATATATAATACTATTTGGGAAAACATGTTTCATGGATTAGGCAATTGAACAAAATGAAGTCAACTAACGCGCTAACTAATATATATATATATATATATATATATATATATATATATATATCGGTTGGTTTTGTATACAATGAACTTGTTTTTTGCAGAAGTTATTGAAGAAAACTGTTATTTCCATACAGTATATTATACATTTACAAGGCTTATAGACTTCTAGCCAAAAGACACATTTCAACATGTGTTCACCTCCACATTTTCTACAGTAAACGAGTAAAAAGAGTGTGGAGAGACTTATTGCTTGAAATTTGAACATTAAGTATTCCTTATCTGTGTAAATAAAATCTACAGGAATAGTTTTTATTTCAAGAAGAAAAGGATAAAAATATGAAGGATGAATGATGATGACGCATATCAAGATGAAGAATTCCAAAAAAGGTGTTAACTTATTCATGTCAACAAGATTGTAGCCTAGTGAGTTTCTTTACACTACCAACTCTATAACAATAACCAAGCAAAGAAATAAATCAAGACAATAGACAACATTAAGAGGAATTATTTAATCAAGCAAATAGAAAATAAAAAGTGATATCAAGTACGTGAACAACAAGTGTGAATTTGGAACATCTAGATAATAAGGCGTATATGTTAAATGCATAAGTACACGCAGAGTTCGACTAGACAGAAATTAAATCAATTTAGCAACAAGATGAAGAGTTCTCGAGGAAATTAAAACAAAACAATACAAAGACTAATAATACATTATTTGCTGCAATAACCACACGCGTATAGACACACAGACAGACACAGAGAGAAAGCATCAGTAGCGAAAGAATACTAACCTTTTCGATGAAAAAATAATCGTGTTTTGTGTTATTCGGCCGCCACTTTTTGTCTAACTTCTATGGATAGATAGTGAGTTAATTGAACAATGAAAGGAAAACAGACAGAGATCAACAAAGAGATGGACAAATGATTACACAGCAGTATGCACGACTTTAAACATAATCATTCAAATGTATATCTGTATGAAATGTTAAAGAAACACTGATCGAATTCAGTATATTTAAAAAAATAAGTGACATGTAAAATCATTAAGTTCTCTAAAACACTGAAAATGTACAGATATATACCGTCAACTTATAAATACACAGATATATGTGTGTACCAGCCAGCAAGTATGACAGTAAGAATCCATGTGAAGTGTGTAGAATTAAAATGACACTATTATTATTATTATTATTATTATTATTATTATTATTATTATTATTACCGCAGGCGGAAATTCGATTCTCAAAGATCTTGGAATTTACGAATGATAATTTAAATTGTTTGGTAATTTAGATGTGACTGAAAGAACCTTGTAGACGGAGATACTGCAAAATTTAAAAAAACGAACAACAGATGAAAACATGGTACCACCTGAAGATAAAGTTTCTCTGAAGTAAGCGCTTTCAGTTATGCATATATATATATATATATATATATATATATATATATATATATATATATATATACAATTGTCATCATTATTTGTCGTTTGGAACATAGGGCTTCATTAGCACGTCGCCATTTCACTCTCTTCTCCACAGTCTTTTCAACCTGGCGACAAGACTGCCCAGAAGCCTTCATTTCTTCCTCACACCATCTCTTCCATGTCACCCTCGGCTCGAACGCCCAACTCATCGTTTCCCCTTTGAGTTCCACTAGACGGCCTGGCCTGGCCTGGTCTGGAGCGTGATGTCTCCAAATGGTCTTCTCAGTGTATGTCCAATCCAATCCACCTCCACTTTCTTCTGCATACTTGTTGGGTGATAGGTTGTTGGTTAGTTCGTTGCCAGCTCTAACAACAACTATAGTTTGAATTATAGTGATGATGGACAGTGGAATCCAGGATGCATATTAATTAAAACAATGGTAATATCGAGGCATCCGCACAGGAGGCCATATGCTAATAGACACCGATCATTTCCGTCAAATGAACGATGGTATAACACAAGCAATTATATATACTAAAACTACAGTTTTACTCTGCATTTCTCCGATTGTTCTACTCACTTACAGCTTAGTTAGATTAAATCGCTGTTTCATAGGTTTCTGATGAGGCTGTTGTATTCACGGGTAAAATACAACATGACGAAAAAATTCAAGTAGATCAGATCACAAAGTTCTATCACTTTTAAGCCTACTGAAGACCATACATAAAGTTATCAACCTAGTGGAGCTAATACCCTTCTGTATGCATCACAATCTTAATTTTCGTCTGACCACAACAGCTTCACGACTGCCCAGAAGCCTTCATTTCTCCCTCACACCATCTCTTAGTTAGTTCGTTGCCAGGTCAGAGTTCCTTGTTGCTCATTCTTTCTGGAGATTTGATCTTCAGTATCGAGTGAACGTAGGCGTCAGCTGTTGATGTATGTTTGTAGTTTGTTGGAAATGCTTTTCGTAACGCTCCAAGTTTCTGAACCATATAGAAGGGCTGAGGGTTTTATATATTGAAAAGTAGTATTCATCATCAACTTCTGGGGAGCCGAAACGAAACACCTGCCCATATTCTTCCGTGATGACAAATCGTGACCTGCAGGGTCAACTAATCCCAAGTGAAGCTGATGGCCAAATGAAGACTATAATACATAGTCACGCAATATAGTAAATCAATATAGGGAGGTAAAAAATGTGAACCATTGAATTTCAAATCAGTGAATGAATAACTAACACATTCACTGCGAGACCTGAAGGTTCTGCGTTCAATCCCTAGCATAGTCCAGTGTGTATTCTAAAGGGGTCCAAAACCAGGATGGAACAGCTAAATCTCTATAAAGCTAAAATTAAACAACTATATATCACTTTTGGAACGCTTTAAGGATGAATCTAATAGACACTTAAACAGATATGGATACCAGGGTGAAATAGCCTTCCGGTTACTAAAGCCTAAACAGCAGCTTAGTATCATAAGCAACAGTACAGTAAATGTTGCCCAGCACAAGTAAAATAATATGCCGTATCATCCCGTAGAGACTAAAAAATGCTCTGGATTCAAGAAGTACAACTCATGTGCAGACCAAATTCCAACGCTACGCTAAGCATCATCATATAACAGAACATTAAATGGCAATCAACTGGATTTTTACCTCAACTTCATCGATCTTGAAAAGGCCTTCGATAGCGTCGACCAGGGAGTAATCTGGCAGCTACTTGATTCAACACTACGGTTTCAGTGCCACAAACCAATATCAACCTCATTCAACATCTATATGCTATGCTATATTATGAGGCCACATTCCGAGTGATTCACAATGGAAAGGTGAGTAGTGATGCCTTTGAAATGAAGACAGGAGTAAGACAAGGTTGCCGCCTACTGTCATCACCGATCATCCTCCTGATTGTGGTCGACTGGACTGGTTTGGACTGCACTGGACTGGATCATGTAACGGACAACAGTGAGGAGCTGTGAGAAGATGGAGACTCGCTGTTTGAGATGACCGACGCGGAGACCCTAGAAGATTTGGATTTCTCCGCTGATGATGATTTGTGTCTAGTGTCTTGTGGCACAAACTTGAAGAGCTATATAAGTGAAAACTAATAAGTTGGCAGAAGGGGCGAGGCAGTGAAGGAAGACGGGTGATGATGAGGTGATGAAGGAAAGCCAACCAACAACAACAGCAATAACAAGCACCAAACACTGTCAACGGGAGAAATTTAAAGGAAGTTGTCTCCTTCACCTACCTACCAAGGCAGCGTCGTTCCAACTACAGGTGCCGGCGGCGGCACAGATGAGGATGTCAAAGCCAGGATCGGGAACACAATAAAACAGACCTTCATTAGTCTGAAATCAGTGTGGAGATCTACTGGACTCAGTATAAAAAACAAGATGGGGATGTTCAACACTAGTGTCAAGCTGGTGCTTCTGTATGGTTCAGAAACTTGGAGCGTTACGAAAAGCATTTCCAACAAACTACAAACATACATCAACAGCTGACGCCTACGTTCACTCGATACTGAAGATCAAATCTCCAGAAAGAATGAGCAACAAGGAACTCTGACCTGGCAACGAACTAACCCACAACCTTTCAGGCAACAAATATACAGAAGAAAGTGGAGGTGGATTGGATTGGACATACACTGAGAAGACCATTTGGAGACATCACGCTCCAGACCAGACCAGGCCAGGCCGTCTAGTGGAACTCAAAGGGGAAACGATGAGTTGGGCGTTCGAGCCGAGGGTGACATGGAAGAGATGGTGTGAGGAAGAAATGAAGGCTTCTGGGCAGTCTTGTCCCCAGGTTGAAAAGACTGGAGAAGAGAGTGAAATGGCGACGTGCTAATGAAGCCCTATGTTCCAAACGACAAATAATAATAATTATAATAATGAAAGCAATAATAATAGTGCAATAATTGTGACTCATAGAGCTGTACATAAACCTGTATGAAACTGTATGTTGGGACGTTTGATTTGTACACGGGAAACTATTCATTCATCGATTAAAAAGAGATTTTATATAAAATTTGAACTTCAGCTATCATCTGTAAACGTTAAGCTTTACAAAACAACAGTATGACAGAATTTCATATTCTACATTGACGAGTTTTTGATGAAAATTAAGTCACACTTTAAGAAACCAGATGGAGAGGTAGATGTTGTTATTTAGTTTGAAGGAAATTCACTGTTGTAGAGGTTATTTCGCTAGTTTAAACTCTAATGGTGTCTTTTTAATGTATGCAGAACGAGGAAACTGAATCACTTGTGTGATGACGGACTTCAATATATCTATACACAGACACACATGAAAAAAATCAATTCATGACTAGGAGGACCACGACCACCTTAGATTATTGTTCCAGTAGTCAATCTACCAACCTATAAGAATGTCAATCAAAATAAGAAATTTACCTCAGTTACTGAATTCGGCACTTACGATATCGTCTGGGTAGGCGTAGGTAAAATCTAGACCCCACAAGACGTTGTAAATGAAACGCTAGAAGGTATGTGCAGCATTCCGTAGTCCGAAAGGGATGTGGAGAAACTTAAATAGGTCGGATAGTGTGATGACTGTTATCTTCGGGATCGTTTTGACAGTGAGTCGTTGATAATCACCACTAGGCTGCCCAGTTTATGTCATTTTTTTAAAACTAGACACAAAGGAGAAAGCCATAGGCTGTCGGAGGGTTTATTGATACCCATTGATTAGTAAATTCAAAGCTATTCATATTTTTTTTCCATACCAACTGGTGAGTATGGCTTGTTTACAAGTAGTACGAAGGAAGCACACGGCTTGCTCGTTGACTACAAAGAAGCCAAACACGCGTAAGTCGTTAAACTTATAGTCAGTAATTCAAAGATTTGAATCATGTTTCAATTAGTAAGGTTTTGCGAAACAGATAGTGTAATTAACGTCTACGCAAGATCCATGGGTTCATAAACTAACTAACTGGTGTACCATTCTACAAGTTTTTCAACCAACTCTGATTACCGATCATCATTAAATAAGATTGTTCAAATCTTGTAAATTTCATTTACTATCTCATCTGAATTATACATTCATGATGAATGGGACCTGATAGAATATGATTATCCTAAAATCATTCTTTGTTAATTAATTTGAATAAAAGTATACAGACAAAATTTAATAAAAAAACAAAATAAAAGTTTCTTTCTTTTCGACTAAAAACTTACTTGAATCACAAGTGAGGGACCACCAGTTACAACTTCAACAGGAATTTGAGTTAATGGGCAATTTTCTATAGACATCATTTGTAGACTACAACACATAGCCAGTTCAGCAGGTAGATCGTGTAAATTTAAGTTGTTATTTAAGTATAGTGTTTCTAATTTTTGTAAATCACCTTAACAACAAAAACAGAAGAAAATCAGCTAGCTAGGTAGGTAGATGGAAATGCTGTTATCATCGACATTATTGTAAGTAGAATAATGAAACTTTAGTTGAAAATAAGAAGGAATTATAATGTTGTTACTTATGTTATTTCGTCATTGAGTGAACCGAATCGATCAGTCCTCTGTTGGGATATGGGTTCCTGCGAGGATGCCTCGGTATTGGCTATGTTTCCATTACCTATTAATCATAGACAATGGCTAGTAGTGGGATACAGGAGGTGTATTTCGTCCTATTTGGAACTCAACGAAGGGATAATACAAGCAACAACATTAAAACTACACCCGTCGCACAAGAAGTGGTTATCGTGACTCGATAGTTTAGTGGATAATGCTCTGGCGTTTAGGCGATCGGTCTCAAGTCCGAATCTTAGTGGGAAAAACACTGCTCACTTACAGGCAGGTATATCCAGCTGACGACTCCTGAATAGGATGAAACCCGAGTCCTAGATTCAAATCCTAGCCACTATCCATCATCAAAAAGGAGATATGTAATCAACACATTTTTCTTGGTGGTGATGAATACATTAATTAAAGTGAAGTAAGAGTGCCTGTCACCTCAGGCTGAATCAGATAAATCAATGTGGGATTTAGAAAAGAAGGACGGATTATTCGTTCAAATTATTACCAGACTTCCCAACAGCACATAAATAAATCAAGTAGTAGAATAGGAAAAAATGAAACTAGTCCCATATTAGTCAAGTAAAGATGTGACAATATATTATAAAAAGTTATCTCAACTGTCTGAGTAACTAGATAGGGTTTCTGAAACTCAATGACTGCAGAAATAAGTCGAAAGGTGATACCTGCTTATGTTCTTGTGCTTTTTTCTGTCATACTGAGCAAACACCCAGTCTTCAGAATTCATTGAATGAAATTTTATATTAAACTTGACTAGGTAATAGTAACTAGCTGATGATTGAACGAACTCAGTCTCTTAAAGTTGAAAGGAAAGAACCTTTTTCAAGTTGGTATCCATTATGGAGTAACATCAGTTAGGGAAAATTGGAAACCTGGGACCACTGGACAGTTAATTCATCCAACCAGTGTGGGATTCTTCAGCAGTGTGTACGCATGACCTCGACCCGACAGGGATCGAATCCAGAACCTTACGATTCCATGGCCAACCACTGGGTCGGAATCCAATGGTCTATATTTCCAACTTCTGTCAGTTAGTGACATAGCGCGACCACCACTCAATGTCATCACTAAGTATTTGTCCTCACTGCCATCAATCCTGAATAATTGCCGGTCAAAGGTCAAAATACACCTTATAAAAATAGATTTAATTAGTATAAGTAGGGATTTAGAATAGGTCAGTAAACAGATGACTCGAAGATAAAATATAATTAAACCATCTAGAGTAATAGATCAAGTATGATAAGGATGCCAAGAAAACAGGTTGTACATACTTCTCTTGGACGTACAAAGAATGGTCTTAACTTTTCAAGTGTTAATGTCTTATACTTCCTCTTTTCGGGTGGTTTGGTCGCGTATTATACAAAATTTTGAAGGAATTAACAAAAGGAGTCAAGTGTCCTGAGTTGACTAAGTATTCCATTACAGAGCTGAAGAAATGCATTTCTGTTCAACCCCTGTCAGCTAGGCTGAATAGTGTTTATAAACACGTTTCTCTAGCTGACATATGGTAAGGTCGATGTACGTAATCCCATAGAAGTAAGTAAACTGATATACACACATATTGACGTGACCCAGTCCTCCATCTTTTCCTTTGCGTACTAATGAATGAGCTTCTCTGAAAGAAGAATAGGATTGTAAGATTGCCAGCAAAAATGTTCTATTTATTAATTTGATGGTCGTTTCCTAAGGATGGCTACCGTATTATTATCCTTGAATTCGAGTTTTTTTTTTTCCAGAGCAAAATGTTTTGATGTTTTTTTGGTTTTAAATTTTTATCTATATATTTTAGTGGGTATCCATTAGAATTTCTCTCACTATCTCTAGTTCATCATCAATGGTATCCTGTATGTATTCTTATTCTTGAGAAGAGTGGATTGACAAGATTAACACTTCGTGCTCAAGGAGACACAAATTCGAATCAACAGTGTTGATTCTAAGTGGGTTTTCTTTTAAGTAGATTTTCGAACCGAATTATCATCTCTTCTTCAGAGATGGGCATCAGGGAAATTAACCGTTTAGTTTAAATCTGGTTTTAGTGTGAAGTTTGTAGAGGGATAAAGACTATTAAAGGTTTGAAGAAGGTTTCCCAAGTTCGTATTTTCATCTCAAAATAATATGAATATCTTCCTTGTATCTTTTAGAGATCTGAAGCCCGTGGATTATTTTGACAAGGTTGTGTTTTCCGAACTTAGGACAAAGCAATCGGCTGGGGAAAGCATTCCTATAGATAAATCCATTCTTATGTCACATATATTTGTAGAATTCATTGTTAAATCAGAAGTGCACGGTGAGAGTACACCTTAGGAGAAGCTCCTTTAAATAGTGATTTTCGTGATAGTATTATGTAGCCGGTCAACTAACCAGGAGTTCCATATCCTGATATACCTGTATATTTATATCCCATTCCGGTGATATGGTAGTCAGACAAGATAAACACACAAACTCAATTCACCATGTATGCGTAACATACTAATCCCATACAATCACTGTTAATACTACAATGTAATTTCATTAAGTGATGACGGCTTCCTCCTTGTAGACAAGACCTAACTTCTAAAAATCAAATCTCAGTCCTGCTTCAAATAACCAAGTGGATAAATTGTAAACTTGATTGATCGTTTTGAGTTTGCAGTAACTGATAGCTATATTGACTACCGTTCAGAGAATAAATGGTGAACATGAGTTAGTCAGTGTGACTGCACGATGAAAACTATATATATATATATATATATATATATATATATATATATATATATATATATATATATATATATATATATATATATATATATATATATATATATATATAATGAAGCCGAAAATGAGTTCAAAAAACGTGATAATATGAATCACAATACTTCGATGAATGGGAACAATATTAACCCATCCACTACCCTCCACGAAATAGTAAATAATGTAGACATTTAGTCAGATTATGCTGATGAAAACTATGAAGTACTTGTCGAGAGTTTACAAAATGATGTAACATGTTTTGGTGCTATGCAGCCTTTCTTCAACTATACCTCGACATGAATATCCACAAGAAGGTAGGCATCAAGGAGTACTAGTACAAGCCTAAAACACCAGCATCGATAATTAAATACATTTTCAATAGTGTTCAAAGTCCCTTCACACGCATCATTTGACGTAGTTGCCTCGAATGATATCGAATTTTTTTATCAAAGGAAATTTATGTCCATAGGAGAAAACGGTCACCAGGATCCTCTGCAAGTCAGCTGCGCTCCAGACATCACATTCACCAACCAGCAGGCAACTAGAGAACCACGAATCCACTCCAGTTCACAGGTCACTCCCAGTCCATCAGACGGTTAGAAGCAAGTCATCGAGCTAGTACACTGTGGCGTTGACTACGACGATCCGTCACACAGTGAGGTAGCTTATCATTTCCACCAACTACAACCAGATTACTCTGACTCAAGCTGAACACAAGATCTCACGATATCATGTAAAAACTGAGACTTGTTGGCAAGCGGAATGACAACACTGTCTGCTCAAAAAGTCTAAGTGAATTTGGTTCAGAATGGTTGGCAAAGTTATGTAACCATTTCACTGTTAAAAGTCCTATGGTAGTGCTCAAATGCATATAACTGGTTTGGATGAACGTAAAGCATTTTCGCTAATTCGCTACCGTACAATATTGGGATTCCACATTCAAAGCTATGGGAAATGTCTTTGAAAATGATTTTCAGTCTGTTTTTCTGAAGTGGGGAGTAGAAAGTTCATCAAAATGTCAGCAAATCATTCCCCTCATTTACAGCTTCAATTCAGTTACTTCAGATTACGCCACAGCACAAATTCATCAGGTGGGTAATCAGGAACCGTTTGTTGCAATGCAACGTAACATTATTAGTCGATTAAAAGACATCATTGTACTATTAATCTTTATTTCGGAGGGGAGATGTTATAGTGTGCAGAAAGTGCCAAAATCTTCATAAGAAGCTGAATATTTCGAAAGATTTTTTCAATCAATCGCTTCGTTTCTAATGTTTAGGAAAAAAACACGTGTATCAACGTGTAAGTATCAGATTGGTTGAAGAGATGAAAAATCAACAGGATTTATATCTAGTAGGCATGAAATTAGCCAAGGTCATTGTAATATACATATAAACCTTGTATTTTGTATATATATTATTGACGTTGTAAACATACACCTTCTGTCATGATACCGTCTTTTACGTTTGTCTAGAAACTGAGCGGCTAGCAAAGGATAAAGATATATGTAAAATAACCACATACACATCAATACTACTGACAATTTAAAAGGAAAAGTAAACATCAAAATTATTAACAATTTTAGCTGTTGTAGCCACAAACAGCTTACAATTAGATTGAGTATAGTAAAGTAGTTGAAAGTTTTGAAGAATATTAATACTAACCTATTTCATTTGGTATACTTTGTATATCATTTTCACCTACAGCCAAATATATCAGGTTTTGTAAACGACTGAAAGTGAAGTATAAAAACAGTATAATAACTTAAGTAAAACTTATTATACAATAAAAATAAAGATTATACAAAACAAGAAGTTATAGTAAATGAATTGAAAAAAAAATTAATACTTTCAGGTAAACAATTTTCAAATGATGAGTAATACGTCTTGAAGAAGGAATCTTAGAAAATTAGCGTTGATACAGAAACCAATGAACATTCGATTCATATGACTCGCTTATAAATAAACTAGTTAGTAAAACATTTCATAATCTAGAGTTAGTATGACGATAAAGACTATCTTTTCATATGTAGTCTTATTTAGTAATGTATTGCGAGAGTCAACTAATAGGAATCTTTCAAATAAAATCACTTCTCGATGGTATTTACAGTACAGACTTTAGTCTCAACTACTTTCGATCATTCCGTTTCAAGTATGAAGTATGGCGATATCAAATCACTAGGTTATAGGATATGCATATATAATTCAGTAACAGTAGAATAGATTATGGGAATGAAAATCATTTAGTCAACTATCGATTTCATAAAATATAGCTTATCGTTATAAAACTTTTCAAGAATTTCAATCTATCTTATTCGTAACGATAAGATGAAATAGTATTCGTTTTGTATACATTATTATGCCTGATTTGTAAAGAATAAAATTTAAATAGTAATGTGTACACTTCCAATTTGCATTGATTAGATTGTTATAAGATAGCTTTCAAGTTGAAATAACTAAGTTAGACAACTGAAAAGTTCATTTTCCTAGGAAGGTGATATTTCACCGTGTTTCAACCAGTTTCAATGCACCAATGAAACCTAATCATTCGTACTGAATATTTTTAATAGGGAACTTTGAAGTCGAAAGAATTACTTCCTCAAAACTTAGCTATGTGATTAGCATAGAATAAGTCTAGCTAATAGATCACTTAATTATGCTTGAATATCAATTATTAAGTTGTTCAGAGAACAGATAACCTTGACAATAGAAATAGATGAAAATCTTTTAAATTATATGAGTCTATTATACAACAAACTTATTAATCAATAAACTTTTACAAGTCTTACGGTAGATATGTATAACGCCTGGAGTCTTCATAGGCAATGAGCCACGCCTAGTATATAGGGGTAGTGGTACTACCTAGCTGTCCAAATTTTGGTGGATAAAGTGGGGGTCGAGCCCATGACACAGTGAGTAAAAGTCACCTCCATATACTACTGAGCCACAGCTTCCCCGAGTCTTTATAAATAGATCACAGAGAGGTAATCGACTTAAAGAAAAGTGAAGGTTATATTCAGTTGAATACAGCATAACCAGAAGGTTAACTTAGTCAACACGACATCTATCACATCGAAAAAACTAATCATCTGATACGAAAACATCTATGTGTTACCTACTTATGGTTGCTAGAAATGACCTTCAGCGCACCAGTTTCTGCGGAATTCGGCAGGATATTACTGCCTTCCATAGCGAACGATGTACTTCTTCATACTTAAAACTTTACAATCTTCTTATCTGATTAGGTAAATACATAACAGAAAAAGGTTGATGTTTTAAGGAAACACCTTAGCATTACGAGATTCTTAGGTGCAAACGTAAAACATTCCATAGAAGAATAAAAATTCTGATTTGGTCAAGTATCAATTCAATAAAACTTCAAACAGAACTTTTTCTTCACTCAAGAAACTGGAATCAGTCCTTCAAATGATTTTGATATACTACTCAAAGCTTTTAATAGTGCTGTGTGAGAAAAAAAAACAGTTTTTTAATATTTCCCTTTCTACTATTCAGTAGTTGATATTACGTAGTTTAAAAAAACTTTACACAGAAGTTGAATTACACTGCTACTCCTGAAAGTGAGAATAAATGAATGAAACTGAATACTACACATTGTTCTATGCACTAGGTCATGAACCATACTTAATCTAACACTCGGTTGCCACAGCCAAGGTTGGTGAAGTGAGGTATCGACCCAGGACTGATTGCCTTAAAGTTGATTGCTTAGACTAATCAGACATATTCTAACTGTGAAATAATGCAATTATTTCTTTAAAATAACAAACCACACGCAGACAAATAATATTCCGCCTTGTAACGCTTCTATCATTAATTATTTATTATATCGGTTTGTGTTTCTCAAGCAAACCTGGGAGCGTTGGCCAGGTGCTTCGTCATTGTATGGGATTCCTCAGCTGTGAGTGCCCATGACCTTCATATTTCGTAGCTGGTACATTACCATCGACCCACTGGGTTGGTTACAACTCATCACCACTTGGTGAATGTGACGGCCACCATTTTGCAACCTATCAAACGCAAACGACCAGCTAAGATTTACCATCTTCTATTCAGTGCTAACTAAATATCGACCTTTCAATCCGATTAAAATTTATCGCTTCAATTTAACTTTAACTCAGCAGGTATTGAATGTCTCCAAGGTTGGAGTCAATCGACAGGAAGGCCTGGATCTAGGTTTCGTGAACGTTGGCACTCATCAGTAATGTGTACCTTAAATTTTGAGAAAACTGGTTCCACTTCAGCGATTTGAATCCATGTCGGTCAATGATGAAGTCAGTTTCAACCAGTAAGCTATCCATATCATAACAGACCCTCTGTAGGACTGGATTACGTACACGAATCAGTTACCAGTGGGTAACCAATGTAGCAGTCTAGTTCTTAGTGCTTAGAATTCATTGGATTGAACTGGATTATAATAACTACAGTCCGTAGCGCTGGCATATGTAATACTTAAGATTCATATCTACATGTTTACCTGTTTCAGTTCAAAAAATCACGCATAGCATACATCTATATAAAATTTTGAAAATTCAGAAAAGTTGAACAAAGAAGATAATACAACTAAATGATTACCCGATTTCCCTGGGTAAACTGACTAGCCTGTTTGACTGAACAACCAATCGTTGAAGTTCACCTAAATAACCTACAAAACAAGAAATAAGCAAGCGAGTAAAATTAAAAGCTTAGACCAACATGAATACAAAATTATATAAATTACATCAAAGTGACGATAAATTGTAAAGTAGCTGTGATGTTTACCATGGAAGTAATCGGCGACTTGGAGACTGTGCCATAACTGAAATATACGAAATTTTCAACTTTGCTAACAACTTGTAGCCTGTTATCTTTCCAACGTTATCAGCTACTGTAAGCCTAAATCCTATCATCTACAACACAATAACTCCATGTCATCATTATCTATTATAGTAGTGCTTGGTTGCATTGGTTTCCGCTTGATTTATGAATGGTTTTTAAATAATGAATAGCCGATTGACACAATGACACCAGAAACTAGTACCTCATTAGGTGTATTATAAGTTAAGCGACCCAGAATCTAGCGGAGAAGGAAAAGTCTGCGATTTACTCACAAGAGACCACTGTAACGATGGGTGGGACATTTCGAGAAACAGTCCAACTGGTCTCCATCTACCATTGCGTTGCCCATTATCCAGTTGGATCCTGAACGTAACTTTGAGACAGCCCCCAACACTAACAGAATTCCAGAAAACGGTAGGTCACTTGGAACGAGGGCAAGATGGACGAGGTGGAGTAGTTTCTGAGATATATAAGGACGGTAGTAGAGTGATCTTTAGTCAAGTTGACTGAAGTTTTAACTAATGCGTTGGAGTTGAATATAATCCCCTCTGACTGGTCTCAATCACTGATAACCACAAAATTCAAAAAAGGTGAGAAGTCTTCTTGTGAAAAGCACAGATGACATGGTATCTGAGATTCTAGGTTCCATAATCACTAGACGCCTGAGTGGAGCTCGGTAACAGCAAGTCCGACAAAACCAGGAAGGCTTCAGACCTGGCCATGAGTATATCAACCAAATATTCAAACTGCGCCAGCCTCTGGAACATAGGCACGCTTACCAACACCCGACAATATCTGTATTCCTCGACCTGAAGACGGCATTCGACTCCGTTAATCGGGACGTCTTATGACAATGTCTCTCACTGAAGAGGAAACCGAGTAAGTACATCACTTTAGTGAAATTTCTTTACTCGAACACCAGTATAGGAGTGTTAGAGCCTATAGTGAGATGTCAGGTGAACTATGTACGTCGAGTGGTGTCCGTCAAGGATGCTCACCCTCTTCATCATTATTCAGTTTTATCACAGGTGTTCATATGAAGGTCTCCCTCTCGTCATTTGACCAAATACGGATTGACCTGATCACAAGAGAATTCTTGGTAGACATAAAATACACAGATGACATAGTACTGTTACATGAAGACGCTGACATCAAGAGTCTTCTGCACACATTGAGTGGCAAGTTGAGAATATTTCAGATGCGTTTCATGCCACACAAATGTAAACTATTGCTCCAGGACTCCTCTTCAATGATACCTCAGTCGATAATAGGTAGTGAAGTGGTTCAATGCACTGGACACTTCTCCTACCTGGAAAGTCGGATCACACCTGGTGACTCAGTGGGCAACGAAATCTCTGCACGAATACATACAAAAGGCTCGCTTGGTTTCTGCCAGCCCACACCATCTGTGGCACTACCTCGATATCTGATCATTTATTAAGGGTCGAGTGTACTGCTCTGCAATACTCTTTGTTCTACTCGATGACTGTGAAACATAGGCATTAAAGTTGAATGACAGGAGAAGGCTTTAGGTGTTTGACCACCATTGCCTTCTTAGCATCGGCAGTGTTTAGTGGTGTCGCCACGTGAGTAACACAAAAGTCAGGTGTAGAGTTATAGGGAAGAGACTAAAGTCAGTTGATACTGTTTTGTTCGTATGTTGATTTTGATGATGAAGTTAAGCGACCCGATTTGTTGCTAAACTAGAAGCAGACAGATAGGCGCAAAAATCTACGAGATACTTCCAAACGATTAAGTTACCTGACCAAACTTATGAAACCTGGTTGACAAGTCAGAACAAAGTTCATAGGTTTTATAAACTTAAGGATTAAAATCTGACCTGATAGAGTTGAATAAGTTGAGTATTGAGGTAGATGGATTATGAATGAAATACGTTTGTAAAATTCTGATGGGGCAGGAAAATAAATCTCTTACGTTTCGCAACTTCGAAGAAATCGCTTCTTCAGAGAATGAAACCTTTACAAGTTATCGAATGTCTAAATAATAAATGGTAGCAAATCAGATCTATGAACAATGTAATATGATTTAGCGTCTTTAGCCTATTAGTCTACATGTTAGTCGCAACCCTAAGCATCGATGTAATTACCTGGATATGGGATTTCTTGTGGGTGGGTATATCGATGCGACAAATGTACAGTTATTCACTAAGCTATTCAATATTACTTTTCATTTAGTCATATGTTTAACAAACTATTGTTTCTACGTGCTTGTCTTCTTCTGTTGTAACTAGCAGTGAGTAAGTAGCAGTTAAACAACATATGTTAGTCTTTAACATGAATTCATATAATCCTGATTAGAAACTTTAGAGATTTGTAATAAGGAACTGCTTTTAGAGACGAAAACTCTGATGCGTGCCAAAAACTGATTTCTGTAACATTATTAGCATGTTAAAAGAAATTGAACCCGGTGTTCGCTCGTTCAAATCCAACAGCGGTCCAGATTTTCATCTCACCTTCAATCATCGCCCAGTATAAATACTAGTCTGTCAAGCTACGGCTATCTCACATAATCAGATGAAATTGAATCTGTAGACTAGTTAATAAAAAAGAGTCGTCCCATAGTCACCACCATGTGTTTCAGTGACGGAAATCGGTGATAATAATAATAATAATAATAATAATAATAATAATAATAATAAAATAAATGTACTTACCGATTTCTGGAGGTAAACTTTCTAAATGATTTTCCTCCAAGTCAAGAACTTGTAATTTTTGCAATTCTCTAATAGTTACCGGAATATGCTAAAACAAAAAAGATATTCAAGACAAAGATAAAGATCATCATCAGCAGAATTGCAGCCTTCTTAGAATTATACACACTTGTAAACAGCACCACTTAGTAATTTGACAAGTTGTCCCACTAAAACAAGAACTGGTTAGTGAATGGTCAGATAGAGTGACTCTAAAGGCCGCCTTAGCGACAAGTAAATTGACCAATTAGACTTCTATATTTATGAAAATCTGCCTTTCTAGCCTTAATGGAGAAACCTATTTGGTGGATGAGATAGCCAATTACATCCCTTTTTTTCATGGAAAAGTGCTTTTCAAGGAGAAATACCGAAGCCTGATTGGTCATTTCAGCAGTTGCCAGGGTGGCCCCTAAGGCATTCTATTTGGTCACCTCGGTCGTTGTTAGGGTGGCATTAAAGACTCACTCAAAATCGTGTGACTATAAAGGATACCATAAGAACTGCAGAAATGATCAATCAGGCTTCGGTATTTCGCCTGAAAAAGTACTTTTCTATGAAATAAAGGAATATATTTGGCTGTCTCATCAGTTGTTAGGATAGCCTTTAAAGTCGCTGAACAAGTGTAATGCTTTGTTCACGTGCTAAATGGATTCTAGTTTGAGCAAGCAATGCTTTACAACCACCTCTTACAAGTATGTTGGTAGCACACACGGCAGCAAAACTTTAACACGTCCTGTTGACTCCTACTATTACTGTTGAGTAATGAGACTGAGTTTTATGACATGTTTGTCAGACACAGATAGTTTAAAAAAAATTATTAATAAAGTGTATAAATGTATCATAATAAATAGCAGTATTTAGCATCAGTAGTATTTGTTGTTATTCAGATATAAGGCTTCAGATGTCAAGGAACAAATACATCTGTATTATTGTGGCCGAATTTCAGTCATGTCACCAAGAATCACCAATAACTGATTCCTTTCATCTCGGGGACGCCAACCAAGTAGTCTACATCTTCCAACACGGATCGGATAAACTGTCAAAGACCTCATCGACTGTTGCTACGACTTCATCTGGCGACCCTGAACCCTCCTCCAAACTAATTCAACTTCCCTTAACATGGCATGTCGAGGTAGGCAGGGACTCGAGATGCGCAACACATCTCATTCGACAAAGGTTCCCAACCTTATCAATGGACTTGCCCATCATCCCTAGTACCCTTCGTTTAACCTCAAGATTGACCATACAGTGATTCCACCAAATGCGAGCAATGTTACGAAGACACCTGTGATCAAAAACCTATAATCGCTTCTAAAAAAGACATATTTAGTCAGAAACCACCCTATTCGAGTTGATGCAACTCCCGAAGTGAGCGAAGCGGTAAACATTTTTCACTCCCTATCATTGAACTGAAGTATCGTCTTACATTTACAGATGAGAAAAGCACGTCAAACATACTCAAATTTCTCCTCAATGCATTCAGAAGACCCTAAAGTTTGTCAGCGTTTTCACCCGGCAATTACAGTTAGACTGAACTGAAGCAGATATTTCATCCTACTGAACGCAGACAGACAGACAATTTAGTATGTTACAAAAAAGTGGTCTAAATTAGAATAAATGAAGAAATCATGTTAGAAAGAGAACAAGAAGAAGACGAAGGAAGGGTAAAAAGTTACCCTATCTGCAAGAATGAATTGTGTACAGCATGCTTTTTCGAATTCATTTTGACTATCTGAGATAGTCTTGGTTTGACAGACTAGTGTATTGATACTCGGTGATGATTGAAGGTAAAGTGAAAATTTCATCAGTTTCTGTATGTTTTATTTTATCAAACAACTACTTACAATATAAATATTGATAACAAAAAAGCCACCTGGCAAACGGTATGAAAGTGCACAGTCAAACAACGCAGCTTCACTACAGGAATGAAGATACTCAATAATCAGTTAAAAACTAAGCAGAAAAAAGCTAGAATAAAATCATTTAGAAATTTTTTTGAAGTCTTTATTTATTTACATTGTGCGACTATGTCAGGTTTCCATTGCAAAACAGTGTATATAAACCAATATTTAGTGTAAACCATTTATCATCCAGGGTTGATATCCAGACATGAAATTTTTTAATACAATATTGGAGAAAAGCAATTACTAAAGTGTACAGTTATATATGCATATATGGATGTTAATAGACGAAATTTACTTGGTCAAGGTCATTGGCTCATAAAATCTCTGCTCCTGATAGGCTGAATAGTTATAACAACATGCAACAAATCAAAATGTAACATTCATCATCCTACAAGGCTGACAGTAAGGTAGTGATTGGACTAAATCATAAATCCAGGGGCCTAACCACAGTTACTAGAGTTGATCTTTTTAAAAGTAATAAACATCTCTACTTGTCTTTCATTTTCACGATAAAAGATGTGCATACATGTGTACATGATGAAACCTATCTGCAAATAAAGGCATAGTAGTACGAATATACACGTATTATTTGGACACTGAGAATATGCTGGATATAAGAAAAATTTTATACACACGATTTGTGTTTCAACAAGGTTACCGATGATGAACCAAGACAAAAAGTGCTGCGTTTTGGCTGAAGTCCAAATCACACACTCACCTAGCTGTTATAAGTATACACTGGATGCAACACTTGACTAGACATAATGGATGATTTTTTCCCCTCAACATCATAGCTTTTAGACAATAACAATTGAATTTTCATTGTGAAAGTGTACGATAGATTGGACAGCTAATTAGAATGCTAAGAGATTTTACGCGTTCAGTCCCCTCACTGAGAAACATTTACAGAGAGCAAGATTGCGTAACGGCTCCTAGTTATTTCTCATTAGTCACTGGAGGGTAACCAACTTCATGCTGTCTAGCCCTAAGTGCACATCAGCATCGCGATGCATTTTGCTAGATGTTAGTTGGGTGGAGGCAATCGGGAGGAGGCCCTGGACCTAGGTTTCCTGTTCGTTGGGACTCGTCAGCAAGGCGTATCTGCAACGTCGACGGAACTGATGACCCACCTGGGATTCGAACCAGCACCACCCAGTGTTGTAGTCAGTGACGTTACCACTGAGCTATTCCGGCCACAACTGGTGGCCGCATTGCAAAATGATAGACAGAATTTGGTCAGCACATAGGACTACACAAAATGAAGTTGATTACCCTCCAGTGACCAATCAGTATATCTGATCCAGTCCTACAGGAGGTCAGTTGCGGGCCGAATATCATAGTGGTAACATCGCTGACTACAGCAATGAGTGACGCAGGTTTGAATCCCAGGCGGAAAATAAGTTCCACCAGGGCTGCAGAAACGCCTTGTTGATGAGTACCAACAAGCAGGAAACTAAGATCCAAGGCTTCTTGCTGATTGCCTCGGTTAAATTAACAAAAACCGCAGCTATCGTAGATAGTCAAACTAACATTCATATACATCTCCAATTTGAAATATAAACACTTAACTAATCATCTATTACCTAATGGATCATCATCACCTATCCACAGTCCTGTTGTTTCACGGTAAAGCTGCACTCAGTAGACTGCAAATTTCGTAGTGGTGAACGCTACTTTGTGTTTGTGTTGAAAATAGTTTCATAAACTTCAACTAGAACAGCTGAATAACAGACACTACTCTTATAAGTAAGCGCCATTCAAGGCTTAAGACGCAAATATGCATATTGTTGCTGAATAGCGTTTATGGTTGTTACACATCCCTCATCAGATTATTGTTTAATCTAAACACGATATAGTGTCTCATTAATCTGAGTGATTGTTATTTAAAGCAGAAGAGGAATAATAATCATTGTTGATCACTTTGAAAGAATAATAATGAGAATTTCAGCTCTATATCATTCGTCAAAATGGTTATGATAAGAGAAAAATTATACAAAATATTGTTAAAATTAATGTATCCCAACAGAGAACACCTACTTATTGATTTCAATTCAATTGGTTTGGAGAATAACTAACGAGCAACTACTGGATTCCTGGTTAACAAGGCGCATACAGAAACATACACACCATGGACGTTTATATATGCTAGTATACATGGACCTGTCACTCATAGGTTTAGGTAATTGACTTTCAACGAGTGTCTGCTCAAGAGGTCGGACCCCACTCCACCTACCGATATCTATGCAGCTACGTGATATCAATAGCGCTCACACAATGAGCAAACTTTATTGTTTACACCATGAATGTGTATAAATTTGCGAAGTTCGATATCAGTTTTTTATTTTACAGTAGCATATTGCAAGATAATTTATACGTATACAAATCATAAGCCTTAACAAAACAAAAAGCCGATAAAATGTTCGAAGATAATAACTATAATAAGTATGGTAAATTGGTTGATTGTGGCTAGCAGAACAACATCACTAGAATGCAGGCACATCCAGCTGACGAGTCCCAAATGGGACGAAACGCACGTCCTGGATTCTTCTGCTAGCCACAACCAACCAATTTATCATAATTAACATCCCGGCAATATCGAGGTATCCACATAGGAGCCCATATGCCTATAGAGGTCGAACAATTCGATTCAACAAAACAACGGAGAATAACAAGTGTGTCAATAAATAGTAATATAATAAGTACGTGGAAATTTTATTTTTACAACCCTTAAACTCTTTTATCCAATTCAACTAGACAGAAATCGAATGAATATTCGTCTTATCAATACAACACAAATAACAAGATGGTGAGATATAAGAAATATGTGAACAGAGAAAACATAACTTTGATAACAATACCCGTGATAGTATCAATGATAATGGCAGCAACAGTAGTACAAATAGCAGATAGTCTTCAAGGAGGACTACGTATATGAACAGGAGAAGAAATCAATTTCAGATGATTGGCTAAAAGGAACATTTCTAACAGACTGGGTGATTGAAGATGAAATGAAAATTTGGACCGCAGCCAGATTCGAACCAGCGACCACCGGGTTTTCGGCCAGATGTTTTACTAACTCAGCTATGAGGTCCGAACCCGGTGGCGCTAGTTCGAATCCGGCCGCGGTCCAAATTTTCATTTCACCTTCAATTATCACCCAGTATAAATACTAGTCTGCCAAACTATGGTTGTCTCAGATAGCCAAATAGAAGTTAATTCATAAACTTAGAAGAACAAACAAAGGTAAACTTAAAAGTACATATACTGCTCCCGTAACAACTTATTGTGCAATCCAAAAGATACTTATTTTGTTAAACAATTAAAAATTGTCATTCATGAACACCCATGTGAACAATACAAATAGTGAACAGACTGCTAAAAAAAAACGTTGCACTTCCCCTACTCAGACATGCAATGCTAGGGGAAATTGGGATTAGATCGGAAAAGAGTTCAAGATGGCTAAACTTAGATGTCGCACCAGGTAATAAAGTCTCTGACTGTTGGTATGAGTTGTGTAGGGAGGTGCAAACTACCCGACTGAGATTCCTGACACTGCAGTAATTAATAATTGAATATCGGTCGCAATGGCACAGATATGTTCACACTTTGATGTCTGAAAAAGCTTGAATGCTTTGACTAAACTTAATTTTTAAGTTCCTTCTCCTACCAAAAAACTTTATCCAATTTGATATCACCTGTTTTCCATCCACCTATTCTTTGCATACTACTATGAAGTGTAGCAAGTTGAACCGACGCACTTATGTGCGTGGTTCTACATTGATTTTGCCTGTCATCACTATATATCCGAGGAACCTCAATCGCTGTAGGTGAACAGCCTCATTAACTAATTTTTCTCCTTAGTTTGACATTCAATATCATCAATATAGGATCATGCATTATTGCATAATGGTCCAAGTTGCTACACCTCATATTAGGAAATCAAGCGAGGAAGTAATAAAATGAAAGATGAAGTAATAGAGAAAAATAGGTCAAGTGTAGTAGGAAACAATAAAAGATAGGAAGCAGGAATGAGGAAATAATGAGATTCAGTATGGCGATTAATATGAAGGTAATGTATGTATATTTATATCTGCGCCACTGACATCGGTTCTCAGCCATATCACCTAGAGTCCCCAATCACTGTTTTCTCTCTTCCTGGTTGAACCCAACCAGCTAGTTTGAGTCGCCTTGCATAGCTCATAGGAACGGTCAAGGACTTCCATGAATTTATGCCATGTTTTGGTCTGGCCGCCATAAGCCTTTTTCCAGCCTGAACCTACTTCAGCTAACATTGTACGACAGGAAAGATGGTGACTGTATATTCAACATCGAACCTACAAATAATCCGAACTAAACCGATTCCATTACACACGAACAAGGTTTTGAAAAGACACTTATGGTGGCCAGCTTGAAAAGTCTTCACGCTTTCAGTCTTTTGCTAACTTATGGTCATTGCTAAATCGATAAAAAAAGCAGTAGCGTTTAAGAAGTCTGATTACTTTCAGAAATTCAGGTAACATATAGAAACAGCACCGTACAAAGAAAATAAGAAACTAATGGACACTATTATGAATAAGACCATAAACATTTAGACCATAGTTGTTACGGATATCCTGGAAGAAGTTGGGCGCTGAGTCTGGTTTAGTCACTAGATTATTCTACTGAAGAAGCTGTGGTCCACTCAGTGAAACGTTTAGAAATAACTTCCTTTGATTTTCTAAACACGCTGGGATTCGATTTAAAAAATATTTTTTTTATGAATAAGGTTAGAAAACTAAGGTGGATTGAATACGTTAAATGAAGATGTTTCTAGATGAGTCGAAATGGTTTAATTTAGTGCTGAAAACCGATAATCTCAGTAAATTGCATGCTACTGGTAAAACTCATTCATCAACCAGGTTATTAGACTTATAGCAGATTCTAGAAACATTCCGGCTTATGACTTATCTAAATATTTACCGATGGTATTAGGTTTAATTAGAAACCGTTCTAAATTAAGACTTACTAACTCTCATGACTTGAAGCACAGAATAGATGAAATACGAGTCGATAACGGTGAAAAAAATGGTTAATTTTGATGTAGTTATTTTACATACTCATATACCGATTGGCGTAGCTCTGGAAGCAGTTAGAAATGAGGTCAATAATGACCATGAACTTACACTACGAACTAAGATACCAGTAGAAAATATCATGTTAGGAGTACAGTTATGCCTAACCTTCACAATCTTTAGGTTTCAGAATAAAATATGCAGACAAACAGAAGTTGTCATGGGATCACCAATATCCCCTATTGTAGTTGACATATTTATGGATAGTTGGGAACGGATGGCTGTCAAAACACTTAGTCCAGCTCCAAAAGTACGGTTTTGATATGTAGACGACACGCTTTTAGTGTTTAAATCGGAGCACATACATAGTATTTTTTACACATATATATTCAGTAGTCCACCCAATCCAATTCACTTATAAATAAAAAGATAGTCAAGGGGAATTAGCGATGTTAGATTTCAGGATAAAATGGAAACAAGATGGGAATTTAGAGACTAATATCTACAGAAAACCTTTATATTTAAATCGTTGCTTAGATTTCAAATCATGTGACCCTATGTCAGTCAAAGTTGGCTTAACAAAATGTGTAAATAACAGGGACAGGAAAAATGACCAGTAAAACAGAAGATGTAAGACAAGAAACCATACACTTTTCAATCTTTTCTCGACCATTTCTGATCTCTGTAGAGTAAGGGGAAGTAGTATGGAACAACTCAATTTTGTTTTCAAAGTAGTCAGTCATCTCATCAGTAACAGAAATGATACAAGCTGATTAACGTTGAAAGGAACTCCTGTAAGAAGATGGCCACAGCATATTGAAAACAATGATAATGTCCTCCATTTACATAAAAACAGATTATAATACAAAATGTCCATTTTAGATGTTGAACTCGCTGAGGGTCAATTGAACAATGTAACATTTATCAAAAACTAAAATTAACACTTCATAAACTTCAAACTTCTTCAGATAATAAGGAGATATTTTCAACAACAAAGAAAATAAACGACAGCGACATACTCAACAGAAACGAATTTAAAACACATAAACATGAAGAAAACAGAACAGTGTTCATTCGAATGACAGTGTTGTAATCGAAGTTACCACATCATATAACAGCACAAGAAGAGTAATTATATGACCACATAGGGATTGACTTGATCACAAGAGAATTCTTGGTAGACATAAAATACACAGATGACATAGTACTGTTACATGAAGACGCTGACATCAAGAGTCTTCTGCACACATTGAGTGGCAAGTTGAGAATATTTCAGATGCGTTTCATGCCACACAAATGTAAACTATTGCTCCAGGACTCCTCTTCAATGATACCTCAGTCGATAATAGGTAGTGAAGTGGTTCAATGCACTGGACACTTCTCCTACCTGGAAAGTCGGATCACACCTGGTGACTCAGTGGGCAACGAAATCTCTGCACGAATACATACAAAAGGCTCGCTTGGTTTCTGCCAGTCCACACCATCTGTGGCACTACCTCGATATCTGATCATTTATTAAGGGTCGAGTGTACTGCTCTGCAATACGCTCTGTTCTACTCGATGACTGTGAAACATGGGCATTAAAGTTGAATGACAGGAGAAGGCTTTAGGTGTTTGACCACCATTGCCTTCTTAGCATCGGCAGTGTTTAGTGGTGTCACCACCGTCTGGCTAGTCACACAATCATGGTCGAAGTAGGTTCAGGCTGGGAAAAAGCTCACGCCGGTCAGACTAAAACATGGCATCAATGCATGAAGTCCTTGATTGCTCATTTGAGCCATGTAGGGCGATGCAGAATAGACGGTTGGAGTCCACAGGACAACAGAAACCAGTGGTTGGAGACTCTAGGCGATATGGCTTAGAACTGATGTCAGTGGTGCAGATTTATACACACATTATCCTCCGCTTAATTGCGATCCTCTATCTCATCATCTTCTCATTTTTCCTTTCTCACTCACTCTCTCTCTCTCTCTCACTACTTTCTACTTCTACTTACTTTGACCGGTTTTTCTTTTCTTCTACATCTTCCGTTTTATTGCCTAATTATTTGACGTGGTGATATGGGGTGTGGCAACTTGGACCGTTACGCAGTAATGCCTGGTTGTATGTTAATCTTGATGAGAACAAGAAGAGAAAACTGAAAGAAACAGGATAGCACAGTAGGTGAAGAGAGTCAGGAGGAAAGTAATAAATAAATCACGATTATTACAATATTTAACAATATGAATGTGATTAACGGTCAGTGCATTCACACTATTGTGCCCAGTTTTCGATCGTTATCAACTGTGTAACTTTAGAACAATAAAGACAAGTTGTTTTTATTGAGACTTCTAGTTTCTCATTGATATACAAGGTCGAATTGCTCGACCTATGTTGGTAGGTACACTCCTATGCGGATACATTGATAATGTTTGTTTATTGATTATATTTTAGTCTACTTGGCGGCTAGGAGGGGAATTTAGTCACCTAGTGGATAATACTTCGGTGTTTGAAAAGATGGGTATTGTGTTCGAGTCGCAGAGGAAGCACCATCATTCACCGAAATGAAGGTAAATCTAACTGACGAGTTATAATTAGAGTGATATGCATATCCAGAATTCCGCTGCTAAACATGAAGCAGACTACAATGAGGACAATTGTTTGAATAAAAAAAAAGCCAAAAAGCTTCTAATTTTAAAGGAGAACCTTGACGTAGGTATTTGAACTCATAGCATAGTAATTAATCTATATTTTACAGAGAATCGTGACTAAGCCTAAGGCTAAATAAATTCAGGTGCACAATTTCGCATAAGTAGACATCTTAGATAAAGGGGGTACAAAGAGTGAGAAAATTTTTATTGGCCTATCATAAGAACCGACATGAGGAATTAAGAAGTGTAAAGACAGACTAAAGTCATCATCAGCCAAAGGTGGGGACATAAAGTATGTCATTCGGAAGCAATCGACAGGAAGCCCTATTTAACCTAGGTTTCGCAATTATTGGTACTTATTAACAAGGTGTATCTGCAAGCTCGAGGGGACTGATATTCCCTATGAGATTCGAATCCACACCAACCAGTACTGTAATCAGAGAAGCTATTACTAAGCTATTCATGTTGTGATTAACCTCGTGTACGACTGGTTAAGGTTGATCAACGGGTCACTACAGAATAACCAATTTCAATTTGTCTAACACTGAATGGTGACTGAATTTTATCGACTATGTTGTTATGAGGAGGGGTGGGTGGGTAGCGGCGGGGAGCGATAAAAAGCTAAGTAGTCAAAATGATCAATAAAAGTATATGTTTAATCAATAATAACCTAAATGAAAAAGCAATAGATCAAATTCTATTCAGTTCCTTAGGATACGCCATTAATTATAATATCATTTGGCATAATAGTTCTCTTAACTTCTTTCTAATAGGTGTAATGATGATTTTGTCTAGATAAACAATCGGACACGTTGCATAATTAATTCGTCTAATTCAGAGCAATAAATCTTGTCTACTATGACTTGAGAATAAATTTACGCTAATACATTGTTGAAGAAACATGATGCGCATAATCAATTCCTCTCTCTCTCTCTCTCTTATGACATTTACTACATTGATAACGACATTCGCCTCTGTCAGCTCCAAACAATGCATATTATGCATACAAAAAAGATTATATGACAAAAAAAATGCATTGAATTTAACAATAATTATCATATTTATCTTGGAATCATCCATCCAAGGTCAAGTTAAATGTACGCAGTTTTGGTTAAGTTAAACAAATCAAGACGGATTATGGGTGCCCACTACTAAGGAGTCTCATACTAGGACGAAACAGCCCTCCAGTGCAGCTAGCTCTCTAATGATCCTACAACTGATGTCAGTTTATGATGAACTCCAACCTAAAATTAATTAATAAACCTTCAAACCTCTAGATATAGTTAATCTAGCGTTCAGTTGTGACTAGCTTCCAGAGGCAATACTTGAAGTCCCAATGAGAAGTTGTGACCAGTGGAGTCAATCAAGTAGAATATGAGGATAGTTACTTAATGACGACATTATATGTGGGTCCCACTATATCGTGAACTGACAGAAGTAGGAAATAAGGACCACTGGCTCAGTGGCTCAATGGTAACGTGCTAACCAAGGAGGCTGAAAGTCAAGTGTTCGACTCCTGGTGAAGCGGTGTAATAGATGCACACTTCTGAGGAGTCCCATACTAGGACGAAATAGCTGTCTAGTATTCCTAGGTTTCCAATGTCCCTGTAACTTATGTCAGTCAATGATGACTTCCAACCTAAAATAAGTCAAGTATGAGTCAATTACTAATGATGTATCAATTTATTAAGTTTATGTAATAGGCTATTCAAACTAAAATACCTATGCATGGACTCGACTCGATGACCTAGTAGTTAAGACAGAACCTAGTGTTAGTATAATTGCTTGTATTATACCGTAGTCAACTGGATCCAATTGGTCGGTCTCTATTGGTATATGGGCTTCTGTGCAGATGCCTCGATATTACCTGTGTTCTAATTATATTAATGAGGGATATCGACTAGCAGTGGAATCCAGGATTCTCGTTTTGTCCTATTTGGGAGTCATCAGCTGAATGTACCTGCCTCTCAGTGAGTGATTTTGTTCCTATCGGGATTCGGACTCGGGACGGATCGCTTCAAACGCAAGAGCATCATCAACTACACTACCGAGCCACGATAGCTACTTTTTATGCGACGGGTATAGTTTTAGTATAATTGCTTGTATTATACCATCATTGATGGGACCGAATTAATCGATCTCTATCCATCATTACTTGAACTTAATATTGTCTAGACAGCATTTCATAGTATAGAAAAAGAATTAAATAAACAACTATTTAGCTGAGAAATCATTAATACTTAGACGTATGGTTACGTGATGGAGAAGGTGACCGTAGTGATAGTGGGTGGGTGGGGAGATATAAATTACCCTTTTATGTTCATATAGTGAAGTGTGTATGAGAACAGAACACCTAAAAAAAAAAAAATAAACCTACAGTCTGATCATTTTTAATCATAAAGTATGCAATTATGGGTGAATAGTGAAGAGAAAACTCAGACAATTCACAGTTTTCAATAGATAGATAGATAGATACATACCCCATGTACTTTTATAAAATAGTTCATATGTCAAATATCAATTCGTTGTTTGTATACTTCAATATGCTTCTATCATTTTTATTATTATTTTTTTTAAAATAGCTTGATTGTGTACGTAACAGTGTACAACAATCTCGATAGCAAATAAGATAATGATGACAATTGATTTAAATTTTCTGTACGAGTAAATAACAACTGAGTCCTGAAACTTGTACATTTGTAGAATGACCATGAAGTTAAATGGCATATGGCTCTGAGATGGATGTAATTTACTGCTTGTTAAAAGTTACCGCATATATATATATATATATATATATATATATATATATATATATAACAAAGTCTTATAATTACTAGTTATGGTTAACACGTTCACCATGAAACCTAAAGATCCTAGGTTCCATTCCTGGCAGGGTAATAGGTACTTACAGCTGAGAAGTCTCATGGTAGAATGAAACAGTTGATCATCACTTCAACTAATATCAGTCAATTAAAAGTTATTATGAAATAACAATTTATCGTTGTGCATAGTTTCATAAGTATCAGTGACTAATCAGCTTAGAGGATGAATAAAACGGTAAAGTATAAAGTGATAATGTAATTTTACTACAATTCTTAATATCACTTCTTGTTATTTCACTATTGGAATCTTGTGTTAACTTAAACAAGAGAATAGTTAAAAGTTTCTATCTTTGAGTTCTAAATTTTATGATACATATATATAGACTAATCAATTTAGAAATAGAAGTACACAATTTAGATAGCCACCTTAACAGAAGATTTAATACAATTTACTATGTATGCATATATATATATATATATATATATATATATATATATATATGAGCTAGAGTGATTGAAGATTACCAATATTGATTGCAGTTATCGGTGAAACATTAACAAAGATGATACCAAAAGCATAGAGATAAAAATATGAATAAACACACACACACACACGAATAGAGGGAGACCGTCAAAAAGCTGAAATCGAACAGAAATTTAGTAATCACTTGACATGAAAAAGGATAATGTACTGCATTTATCCATAGGTATGAGTGTAAAAATTTTACTTTTTAACAAAAACATTCCTCTTAGAGACTATATCAAAGTTTAATTTGTTGTAAAAAAGTGAACATTAGTGGATATAAACAGACATAAGTCATCGACGAAGAAAGAGAGTTTCATTCTCGTAGCCACCATTGGAATAATTACATCTTCTGAAATGTTCACATCTAGGCTGTATGACTTGCCAAAGGTCTCCATTAAGTCGAGATTACCCTTAACATTTAATGCCTGACAAGTAAAATTCACAATTTCACTTAATAAGCAAATGATTCACAGAATTACTGGAACTTCAACATGCTAAAATAACCGAATGATGTGGAAAAGATTAAATCAGATTTGCTGACTTGTCAAAGCACGAATATAACGGATAAGACCATATGATCTTTAAACATTTTATTAGTAGATCTCACTTATAGTGCAGTAACAAACATAAATACCCCACCGGAAATAATGAAGGTTAATCAGTCAATCAATATCAACTTAGGATCTCACATTACTACATAAAGGTTCAAGTTGACACACCTCGCCTGACGAAACAAGGTAGTATAAGAAACGGTCTAATATACTTAATTGCTATATACTCCTGATTTTACATAGCTTTACCCGCTATTTTTTGTCCATGACCTTAAAACAACCTACATGGCTGCTTTCACACCATTACTAGTTTTTTTCTTTTCTATGCTCTCAAGGCTTTCATCGGTTGTTAACTGTTTTTACCTATATGTAGATTTAGTGTCGTCAAAATCATTTAGAAATGTATATATACAACATCGCTGTCAACTGAATTGATTGTCACTGAGGCAGTAAAAAGCTCTCTGTCAACGGTCTATCTTCTCTTCTTATTTTTGGAAGTTGGTGGTATTGTTATAGTGGTGGTTGACCTTCTAATTTGCATTAGAACCAATTCGTTCGCGCATAAGTTTGTATCGTTCATAATCTGCTAGGCTCATATCGTTCGTAGGCTGTTAGATCGAACTACCGGTCACAGCATTATTACCGAAACATCACACAAGAAGATATGGACGAAATTTCGATTGATAACATAAGTGTCTTTATATTGGCTGGTGTCTGGAGAGCAACCGATTTCATATTACCTAGTCTTTAGGAATGATAGAATTCTATCTACCCCGTTCCGAATCTCAGAAGAGATATCAGTTCCTTCAAAGTTGTAGATGTACCATGCCAACGAGTGTCAACAACTACGAAACCTAGGCTTCCTGTCAACTACCTCCACCCAACCAACATAGGTGACTGTCTGTTTCACAGAAGTTGTATAAAAGCACCATTTCCACGAACCAGTATCCATTACATTGTGCAAACACTACAAAGAATATTTGCATAGTGTTTCTCAGGTCAATAATATTTTGGTTGGAATTCATCATGGACTGACATCAGTAGGAGGAACATCGGAAAGCAATGGACAGCCGTTTGGTCCAAGTATGGGACTACTCCTAAGTAGTGCGCACCTATAACCCCGCCCCGTCAGGGATCGAAACCATAACCTTCAAGTTTCGTGTCCAGGATGCTACGATTGAGCCACTGGATCGGAATCGAATGGTCCTTATTTCCTACTTCTGTCAGTTCACGATATAATGGGACCTACATCTAATGTCGTCGTTGAGTAATTGTCCCCATGTTCGACTTGATGGACTCCACTGGTCACATACAACTCATTGTAACTTCTGAAATGAAAGTATAGACCATTAGATCCCAATTCCAGTGGCTCAATGGTAGCGTGCTGGCTACGGAATCTGATGGTTCTGCGTTCGACCCCTGACGGGGTCGTGGGCGCGCGCTGCTGAGGAGTCCCATAGTAGAACGAAACAGCTACCTAGTGCTCCCAGGTATTCAGTATTTCTACGAATGATGTCAGTCCATGACTAATTCCAACCTGAAACCAATTAATAACTCTCCATGAACCACCACACAATATTTTAGTCAAAAAGGGTGACTTTTTTAACAGAAAGAAAAACAGTAGTACGATGAGTTGGTTGATCTGATACCAAAAAGACAACCAATCCGTTTTTAACATCAGGGATATCAGTGACAAACAAACCAACATTATCGCTGAATCATCACGACAATAAGCCGGCAGTACCTTGGTAATACGATAGAGCCGTTAGTTTATTCTTCTATGCATAGCAATAAACAACTTTTAGGAAAACTAAAGGAAGGGTTACTTATGCATATGGTAACAAATAGTGACAGAAAAACTTAGTAGCAAAAAAATTCCAATCAACATCATCATCATCTATCAACATAGGACCAGGCATTACTGTGTAACGGTTCGAGTTGCCACACCCCATATCACCACATTAAGTAAAAAGGCAGTGAAGTGGAAGATGAATGGAAAAAAAAAGATATATATATATATATATATATATATATATATATATATATATATATATATATTACGAAAAGAGAGAAGGGAAGAATGAGAAAATGGTGGGATTAAGGATCGCGATTAAGATGAGGGTAATGTATGTATAAATCTGCGCCACTGACATCAGTTCTAAGCCATATTACCTAGAGTCTCCAACCACTGGTTTTTCCTGTCCATCTGATCCCGACCGGCTATTCTGCATCGCCCTACATGGCTCAAACGAGCAGTCAAGGACGTCATGCATTGATGTCATGTTTTAGTCTCGCTAACGTGGGCCTAATTTGAATCGACTACTCACAGAGTATTGACGGTGTATCAACTAAGCCAGGTCTGATTACTGCTACTTAGTGTGATGAAGAAGAGATGATTATAAGTAAGTCAGTTAAGATCAACGTGGAATATGGTATCCACTGCGTAGCCATACAAGTTGCTACACGTCATATCAACACATCAAGCGAAAATGTACCAATATGAAAGATAAAGAAATAAGGAAGAGAGCAATCAAAAGTGGTAGACAGTGGTGAAAAGAGTATAAGAAGAAATAAAATAGCAATGGAATTCGACATGAGGACTGCGAAGAAGACAATGTATAAGATACATCTGAGACACTCAGATCAATCCCGTGTCACATCATTTAAAGCTTGTAACTAGTGATTTCGAATATCGTGTGAATCTCAACCGGCAAGTCTACATTTCCCTACACTGCTCAAACTAACAGTCGAAGATTTCATGCAATGATGCTATGTTTTACTTTGGCTGTCTCTAACCTTTTTCCAGCCTAAACTTACTCCAACTCATATTGCACGACAGAGCAGACGGTAACTAGGTAGACTAACACATGTTACAGCTGTCTGAGTCGATGACGACTCACAATCTCACCAACTGACTTTCCTTTTGTACCCAAAAATTCATAAATCACTCATTCACATAAAAACTGATCAAAACACCTAATAGCTGAAGTTATGCTTAAATGTAATCAGGAGTTTAAACCCATTGAACAATCAATACAGCACAAGAATCAGAAACTAGAAAAAAGGTTGGTTGGATTTCTATCACAACCAAAATTTTCTGTAGACTGAATCTACCTAAGATAGCTTGAATAAACGACTGGAGTAACCAATATGGTGTAGCGTAACCGAAGTAATCTCAACGGTGAAAATCAGATATGATAAGGTATGTGCACATTCATTACATAATCTCGATTACCTAATAGATTGCAAATAAAAGTCTTTTACAATCAGAAATAGGACGACCAAGCGAAATTATCATAATTAACATTCAAGCAATATCCAGGCATCCGCATAGGAGCCCATATGGCAATAGAGGTCGAACAATTCGATCCAACAAAACAACAGGGAATAACAAGTGTGTCAATAAATAGTAATAACTGCTACCCGTTGTACAAGAAGTCGCCATCGTCCCTCCGTGGCATAGTGGATGACGCCTTGGCGTTTGAAGCGATGGGTACAAGGTTCGAGTCTCAGTGGGAACAACATCACTCACTGGGGTGCAAGTACATCCAGCTGACGAGTCCCGAACAGGACGAAACGCGCGCCCTAGATTCTTCTGCTAACCACAACCAAGAAAAATTATTAGAAAGAGGTCAGTTTGGAAGACAATGAACCTTTGTTTTTACGTCAATAACAGTAATGATAATCAACATACTTACTTCAATTGTTGTTAGTCGTATACAATCCACCTATTGCCTTTAAACCCCTATCTTTGGCATAACAATATCTATTAAATGCAAGCAGTGTGTAGTCATTCACCTTTATAGAACAATTTATCTAGAGTATGAAGTTTGAGTTGCATTTCTAGCCGATTGGCTTTCACATTCTACTACACTTGTTCTTCCTTTCTCTACCTAATAATTCGTTTATTTGGTGATATTCTCTGAGACTTTTGCTTGTTCTATCACATTAGTCAGCGAACGGTAATCGAGCCAGCTGTCAAGTGCTGCGCACTTATCGAAGTCTCTCCATCAAGATTACATGTAGTGTGGCTACTATGTTGTGCCGTTAGACGCTAAAAGTATACCACATTTGGTCTAGTTTTTGTGCTCACTGACACCCACCATCAAGACTTAATATCCGATCATGAAGAAACTTATACGCTTTCGATGATTTGAAAATGCATCGATAAGCGTCAACGTCAGGAACTCTGCCGCGTAATCATTCAAATCAAAAATAAGTGGATTATGTAAAGAAGTGGTAACTTGATAATAACTAGGATGCTTATCACGCCTGTTTGTTAACGTATAGAGTGGAGTTGTGGCTTATTGGTCTAGGAAGATAACTAAACCCTACTCCATCTACCAAGATTTATGCAGCCAGGTAATTTCACTAGCTTTTAACACAAAAGGTGTGGTTCATTGCCTACTGCATGAATATGAAAAAGGTGGATTTCGCTTCGATATATAACCTCATCGAAAAATAGAAAATGCATTAAGATAAAGATTCATTACAAGTTTGTACACATGATTCATTCATACAAGACTAACTAGTAGCATTTTACAAAACAGAAACCCAACTTACTTTCAGCTGATTGTTACTAAGTATTAATACTTCCAAATTGACTAGATGTTCTATATCGTCCGGAAGTTTGGTTAACTGATTTGTGCCTACATTCAATTCAACTAAACTGGTCCAACTTTTAATATCTTGAATATGAAGAATGACGACGAAGTGAACAAAGAAGGGAGATAAAATTTAAAATTGCATTATTTCTTCATTTTTCAAACAAAAATTATACGTAGGATAATAGATATCAATAAAAAACTTACACATGATTATACATGATGAGTAATGGAGAGTCGTTGTGGTATATACAATGAGTGTTACATTCACTTCATAAACAGTTGACAGTATATGTCAGAACCAATAGACATATAGATAGACCAGAACCAACGCAGAACCTGGTACACAAGTCCATCAATTAAACTGGACACACTTCACAAGAGTATACAAAGAACAAGTGGTTGGAAAAGAGTGATCTCAAAGTAGACAAAGGTATATGAAACGAGGAACAATTTGAAGATGAAGGTTAGTGCGAATATTCAAGCTTTTCAGACATTTCAACAAGTCATCAAACAGTGATTTCCATTGTCTCGGGGAACCTAGCCAAGTAGTCTGCACTTATCTACTCGGCTCAGACAAACAATAAGAACCAAAAATATCATCTAATACCTATCAAGAAGCTGTGTATTTATTATTATTTATCCCTTGAGTTCCTAGCGGAACCAAGGGCTTCAGGAGCACGTCGACATTTCACTCTTTTCTCTACAGCCTTTTCAACCTGGCTCCACAACTCTCCACAAGCTTCCTTACATGATCTCCTCCATGACACCCTCGCCTCAGACATCCAACTCGTCGTTTCGCATTTGGCTTCCACTCGAGGGCCTGGCCTGACGCGTGGTGTCAATAAAGTCTTCTCAGTGTACGTCCAATCGAAAACATCTCCACTGTTGGGGGATAGGTTGTTGGTTGGCTGCCAGGTGAGAGTTCCTTGTTACCATTTAGTTAGTCAGGGCGCGATTGAACTCGAATCTCAAACGGACATCGGTTTTGTCAAGGTTACAGAAACGCCTTGCTGACGAGTGCGGAAAAGCATAAAACTCAGGTCATGCACAGCTTCCTTCGATTGCCTCCATCCAAATAAAATGAATGACAAAGCTCATGGTCTAATCAGCCAATACAGGGGACAATTAAAAACGCACCTGTTTTACGACTACAATACAAAAGACTATAAGATCGATCAGTTGACAAAAAGAAAATACTATGACGTAATAACGGTTAGTCCCAGAGTATAAACAGTGTTCGTTGGTCTTGCTTTGCAAAAATTCACAGTTTGTTGTTGACTCATATGGCGTAAACATATACTCTTACCCGTATACTTAGTTTTATCCATGCACAGCATAATTACACTTCGGATTCTTTCAATATAACTTTTCGCGTATTAACAAGAGGATATGCGTAATCAAAGAGTTAATAATGTTATTACTTGTGAGAGAAGTGAGGGAGATGAGCAACAAAACAAAAACTGAAGTAGATAATATGTAAGTTAAAGATAATGGCTAACAGTCGAATCTAGAACGTGTGTTTTGTCATATTTCGAACTCGTCAGTTGGATGTACCTGCATCCAAGTGAGCGATGTTATTCCCACCAGGATTCGAACTCGGGACCGATTGCTTGAAACACTAATCACAGGCAATACCAAGACATCCGTGCAGAAGCCCACATGCCAATTCGATGCACTTAAGGACGGGAGCATACAAAAAGCAACAATAAAACTACACCCGTTGCACAAGAAGTGGTATCGTAACTCGGTAGTCTAGTAGATAACACTGACGCTTGAGGCTGTTGCTATAGAACCCCAGTCCAAGTGGGATAACATCGTTTACTTAGAGGCAGGTACATCCAGCTGATGTGTCCCAAATACGACTAAACGAGCGTCCTAGATTCCACTGTTAGCCACTATTCATCATTGATAAATGATTTAAACACAGGGAAATATCTATGCATCCACACAGGAACTCCTATGTCAACAGAGAAGAACCAATTAGGTTCACAAAACGACTGGATTATACAAGCAACAACATTTTATAATAATATGATCACTTTGTAGACAAAGAAGAGAAACTGTGACAGCATCTGCACAATTGCAATCAATAATGAACTACATCGTTATAGGTCTTCCAATCTACATTCTACCTGGAGTCAAATTGCGAGCCCTTGATAATAATGTTATTGTTAGTGATTAGGTGAGTTTAATAGATATACTGACCGTTTCAGATGATGAAAATTCACAAACATAACTGATTAACAGTAAAATTCATTGAAAATTATACATAAATCCAAAAGAAATGATCACTTCACCTTAAATCATAACGTTTTAAAGCCGTATAATATATCAGAATGTACTGCTTGCAATACTGAAAATTCTGACCATTATAGCGAATAATGTATTGAAGGTATTTCAATAACCGTACAAAAACTGATGAGTCCTACTTAAATTTGAAAATAAATAAATCCCGCTATAATTACGTTTACTCTTTTTTAAATTTCCATCAGGAAACAAATGTTTTCAATCAATATTTGTTTGTGATTAATTGTAAACTAGAAAAAAATTTAGTTCCCATTTTCATCCTTGAGAAAGGCTATTAGATAATTGCAAGAAATCTGTTCATGAAGCTAAAAGAGGGACAGAGAGAAGAAAAACTGACAGTCTAACTGAGGTGCCTTTAGATGAAAAGTTAAAACAGTTGTGAATTTTTTTCTATAAAAACTTTGTGAAAGATATTTCTGTTATTGGACATTTTTTAGGCAGAAATAGAAGTGGGATTTTTCATCTCATGTTTAACTTATGCCTTGATTATATTTAGGTGATATAACCTCACCTTTAAAACTGTAGATTTTTCACAAGAATCTATAAATATACAATGAAAAAGATTTGTAGCTCAGGATAAGGATGACATGGTTTCACTAAAACTATGAATTCTTAATTACTAGACGTGGTGACATCGGTGGCAGCAGTACTAACTTCATGAAGATTTCTTTCATGAATGTAGGAGTAAAACTTGGACACACCTAGTCGTAGATTGTGATTCCATTTTAGTCAGTTTATTAGAAATATCACACAGTGAGACAGTATCATTTACTCAATTGACACATAATTTATTTATTGTCCATATTCATACTATGTAGCTGACTCCATAAGTTTGGGACACAGTTTATGTAGTGCTCGTCTTCTCTCCTTCTTTGTGGTGACGACAAGGGTGGTAGAATTTTCCATATATCTGAGATAGGTGTACAATCATTTCTACTCCATGTATTTTGTGTTGATTCGATAAACAAAGGTTCAGTTATCACTCTCTCCTTCCATGCACCCAACTAAGTTCGTCCATAATACTGTCACTCTATCCCACCAGATTGTGTAATTGTGTGTGATTGCTTGCAAAGGTATAGCCGAGCTTTACTCTAAATTTTTTATCTTCATATGATCGACTAATCTTGACTTAACTGAGCTCTTGGGTTCTGTTATTCTAATTGAATGTTTTGACCTACGTAGCTGACCTCACAATCATTGGAAGGCATTTAATACACGAAATTGGAATAAAGTAAGATCAACTGCTTTCAAGAAATCCAAAAGTACCCAAATTATACAATGAAACTAACAATACTACATCTCCAATGATTGATAAGTCAAAGTGGGTTGTTAATCTCTCAACTAAAGTCCTAAGTTCAACATAAGTAAAAGTGCTAGAGAAAAATCTTCGCTTCAATGTACCCGTTAAAGGGATTGAAACCAGATTTCATTCCCAAAACAGGAATAGCGTTCCGTTCAATAGATAAGACAGTTGCAGATAATGTAGGAGCACAGTGTGTTCTAACACTGAGACGACAGAGGAAAATGAAGCCTAATTTACCCAAGCCAGAAAGAGGAACCTTCAAAATGATAACCATATTGTATTATTATTATTATTATTATTATTATTATTATTATTACATAGTTATTTATTTGTCCCTTGGGTTCCTAATGGAACAGAGCACTTCAGTAGCACGTCTCCAGTGCACTCTCTTCTCTGCAAACGTTTGAACCTGGCTCCACGACAGCCCAGAAGCTCTCGTTCCTTCCTCACACTATCTCCTCCATGTCACCCTCACCTCGGATGCCCAACTCATCGTTTCCCATCTGGGTTCCACTCGACGACCTGGCCTGGCGCGTGATGTCCCCAGTCAGCCTTCTCAATGTATGCCCAGTCCAATCCATCCTCACTTCTTCCTGCATATTTATTGAGCGATAGGTTCTTGGTCAGTTCGTCACCAGGCAGAGTTCTTTGTTACCTATTCTGACTATTCTGGCCATCTGAACTTCAGCAACGAGCCAGCATAGGCAGTTGTTGATAAATGTCTGCAGTTTGTTGAAAATCCCTTTCGTAACGCGCCAAGTCTGTAAACCATATAGAAGCACTGACTTGACGGTGGTGTTGCAAACTCGAATCTTGTTCACGCTTTATGCTGAGTGGAGTTCAGAAGATCTCCACACTGGTTTCACGCTAATGAACACCTGTCTTGCTTTTCTGATCCTGGCTTTGATGTCCTTGTCTATGCCGCCTGTAGTTGAGATAGTGCTGCCTAAATAGGTGGAAGAGGCTACTTCCTTCAAGTTTCTCCCATTGATGGTGATTGGAGTTTGTTGTTGTTGTTGGTGGTGGTGTTGGTTGGGTATCTGCATCACCCTTGTCTTCTCTACGTTCACTGGAAGTCCGGCCTACTTTCACTGCCTCTCCTGCCAACTTGTTAGTTTTCACCTGTAGATCTTCAAGTTTGTGTGACATTAGACACAAGTCATCGACGGCGAAATCCAAGTCTTCCAAGTCTAGGATCTTTTCCCCGGTCCAGCGTATCACCCTCTTCTTGCTCCTCACTGTTTGTTGCATGATGCAGTCCAGTGCACTACAATCAGGTAGATCATGGGTGATAGCAGACAGCCTTGTTTCACTCCTGTCTTCACTTCAGAGGCGTCACTGAGCTTCCCATTGTGAATAACTTGGCATGTTGCATGCGTCTTCATATAGTTGTTGAATGAGATTGATAAAAGTTTGTGGTATTCTGTAATGTTGAGGCAGTTTCCAAATTACCTCTCGGTCGACGCTGTCAAAGGCCTTCTCAAAGTCGATGAAGTTGAGGTAGAGTTGAGTTGACTGCCATTCTATGCTCTGTTCAATGATGATGATGCGAAGCGTTGCAATTCGGTCCGCACATGATTTGTAGTTCCTGAAGCCTGCCTCTTCCGGTCGTAGTTTTAAATCCAGCGCATCCTTTAGTCTTTCCAGGATGATGCGGCGATAACAATATAGTAAATGTTAAATCGGATAAAGGGAACTCAACAGTTGTAGTGAACAAATCTGACTACATCTACAAAGTGAATGAACATATAGAAACAGGACCATATGAAGAAATTAAGAAATCAGTGGATACTATTATGAATCAGGTTGAGAAATCCACAAGGGATCTCATACATCGAATGGAGCCGTTTCTAGCTGAGTCAAAATGGTTTAAGTCAATAGCGAAAACAAATAATTACAGTAGAATGTATAGTACCAATAAGATTCATCAAGCAGGTTATCCCATCAAGTCTATATTACGATTTTAGAAACACTGTGACTTACGAGTTGTCGAAATATTTAGCAATAGTGCTAGGCCCAATAAGAAATCACTCAAAATCCCGACCAACTAAGTCTTGTGACCTAAAGCATAGATTAGATGACAGACCTTCAGATGATAATGAAAAAATGCTTAGTTTTGAAATAACTAGCCTTTACATGAATATACCAATCGAAATGGCTCTAAAGGCAGTTAGAAATGGGTTTAGGGATGACAGTGAACCTACACATCGAACTAAGGTGCCGATCGAGGAAATCATGCTAGGAGTACGATTGTGCCCGACGTCTACAGTGTTTAGATTTCAATATAAAGTATATCAACAAACAGAACGAGTTCCCATGGGATGACTAATATCCTCTCTATCGTCGCAAGCATATTTATATGTGGTTGTGAACAGATGGTTCTTCAAACATTCAGTCCGGCTTCAAAGATATGGTTTTGATATGTAGATGACACACTTGCAGTACTGAAATCGGAACACAAAAACAGCTTCTTAAGACATATAAATTCAGTAGTGAATGCAATTCAATTTTCCCGTGACTTAAAGTGTGACGAAGGTGAGCTAGCGATGTTGAATTGCAAGACTAAACGAAAAAACAATGAAAGTTCAGATACTAATTATCCGTAAGAAACTCTTGCATTCAAATCGCTACTTAGACTTCAAATCTTCTCACCTCATCACAGTTAATATAAGCTTAGTCGAATACCTAAGTAATAAGGCTAAGAACCTTATTGGTCGCACAGGAATCAGACACATCAAGTCTATCTTGCGTCTCAATCATTACCTACCTAAATTTATAAATAAATCCAGATAAATTCCTTCTGGAGGCTTATGGAGATTTATTAATGGATTTAAGGTTGGAATTATTCATGGACTGATATTAGTTGAAGGAACATTGGAAACCTGAAAGAACTAGACAGCCGTCTCATCCTAGTACGGCAGTCCTCAGCACTATGCACGCACGACCCGTCTGGGGACCGAACTCAGGACCTTCAGGTCTCACGGCGAACGCGTTAACCGTTCAGCCACTGGATTGGTTTACAGTGGTTCACAATTCCCAACTTCTGTCAATTCAAAAAGCTCTAATGAGAAGCCATAACATGTGGGAACAAACAGTCAGAAGGAAAGCGGATGCCAACTGAAGACCTTGAGCGATAGTCGCGCTATATCGTGAATTGACAGAAGTTGGAATTTGTGAACCACTGAAAACCGACCCAGTGGCTGAATAATTGCTTACATTATACCGTCGTTGATTGGAGCGAATTGATCGGTCTCTATTGGCATATGGGCTCCTGTGCGGATGCCTCGAAATTACCTGTGATCTAATCATAGTAATGATGGATAGTGGCTAGTCGTGGAATCCAGGACACTAAGATTATACCCGCCACACTAGAAGTGGCTATCGTGGCTCGGCGGTCTAGTGGATAATGCTATGGCGTTTGAAGCGATCACTCCGGAGTCTGAATTCCGGTGGGAACAACATCACTCACTAAGAGGCGGGTACATCCAGCTGATGAGACAGGAGGAAAGTCTGATTTAAAAATGGCATTAATAATGATGATAATTCCGTTCTTTAGTTTAAAAAGAACAAAAAGAAGAGAGTAGGGACGAAAGAGAAAAATCAAGAAAGAAACAAAAGAGTTGAGGGAATACCGACTAGTCAGTGGAAGGCCAATGGAGGAGTAAGGCTTGGACGTGTTCTTTTTGTTCGGGCTTCGTTGATCTTACAGCTACAGCTTCCACTATGTCGAAAATGAGTAAACGAATGGAACATTGTGCAGTCTTCGGAACGCAGTGTATCACAGTGAAAGCTGTGCTAGCATCTGTTTGGTGTCATATATCTATTAGATATACTAGTATAGAAATTCTAATGGATTTGATCTCACCCTCTGCAAACCATGCCGGTGGATGTTCTCGTATCATGAGACGGATAGGTTTAATATGGTGCCATATATAATTGGTTCCACAGGAATAGTTCAATTGCAAGATGAAGAGTTGAAATTAGGTAAGGTGTACTTTAGTCTCGGATTGAACAATAGTTGGCTAATAAAGGATAGTCATAGACGTTCTGAGTGAAACGTTCTATTTATTGCTCTGGTTAGACGTTGAGATAAAATTTTACTCTGGGTGTCTCCTTCAAATTGCAGATGCAGAAACCAAGACTTCTTCTGCACGCTTGTCAATTCGTTTTTCCTGAGTACTATGAGCAATGCTTGTTTTTATTAACTACTCCAAGTATCCGTTTTCCCTTGAAATATCCTGAAAGACTTATAATTCTTTCTCGACGCATTCCTCAGGGCAGATCGATCTTACTTTAAACGCCAAACATCTGATAAAATTTCCTTTGTACTTCATTGGTACAAAGCTGAGGAAATATGTATATTGTGCTTTGTTTATCTTCTGATATACACTTCGTTTGAAAGAACCGTCTTCTTTTCTTGTCAGTAGGACATCAAGGAAATAGAGAGGATCACTACTTTCGCATTCATTTGTAAAATAAACTGCTGGATCAGTGTTACTGAAGTGATTAAGGATTAACCGAATCTTTGTTTATCGAATCAACACAAAATACATGGAGTAGAAATGATTGTACACCTATCTCAGATATATGGAAAATTCTACCACCCTTGTCGTCACCACAAAGAAGGAGAGAAGACGAGCACTACATAAACTGTGTCTCAAACTTATGGAGTCAGCTACATAGTATGAATATGGACAATAAATAAATTATGTGTCAATTGAGTAAATGATACTGTCTCACTGTGTGATATTTCTAATAAACTGACTAAAATGGAATCACAATCTACGACTAGGTGTGTCCAAGTTTTACTCCTACATTCATGAAAGAAATCTTCATGAAGTTAGTACTGCTGCCACCGATGTCACCACGTCTAGTAATTAAGAATTCATAGTTTTAGTGAAACCATGTCATCCTTATCCTGAGCTACAAATCTTTTTCATTGTATATTTATAGATTCTTGTGAAAAATCTACAGTTTTAAAGGTGAGGTTATATCACCTAAATATAATCAAGGCATAAGTTAAACATGAGATGAAAAATCCCACTTCTATTTCTGCCTAAAAAATGTCCAATAACAGAAATATCTTTCACAAAGTTTTTATGGAAAAAAATTCACAACTGTTTTAACTTTTCATCTAAAGGCACCTCAGTTAGACTGTCAGTTTTCCTTTTCTGTCTCTCTCTCTCTCCAAAGGATGTATAAACTACAATCCACCCAATTAGAGTAGGTCTTGTTCATCATGGTTTGTGAAGCAATCGGAGTAGATAGTTAAAAACTATGGGTGACTCACTCAAAACGTGTTGTAGTGGTGTGGATGCCTTTACCTGTATTTAGATAACCTTTTCTCGTTGTTATTTGTCTTACTGCTTTCTTTTTAACTTATATCTTGACATGGGTGATGATGTGAACTGTGGAACATTAGACCTGTTGCACAGCAGTCATACGTTTCAATCTGTTTATCTCTTGGAAGGATTTGTATGAATAATGAGGTATTTATTTCATGTAATAATTAGACCTTTATTTACGAAATGCAAGGAACGATTCTTGTTTTATCGAGATGATTGCTTCCCCCCTCAGAGAAAGCTAATGTTTTATGACTTTTTAGCGTCTAAGAGGTTGCCATTTGTTTTCAATGTGATTAGTTACTGACAAATAAGAATATTTTAAGTGGAATACAAAAATTGAAGATTATGTTTATAATTCTGATCACCTGAACTATGGAATGAGAAGAGATGGAAACAATTCGAAAAAAAATTCCCCTAAATTCACAATAAAAAACTTAACGAACCGTATTTGAAGTGACTGCACATGATGACAATGAAAAAGCATCTTCTTGAAACTATGCTTTAAAAAATGTACATAGAGACACAAATTTATCATTTATGATATATTTGTTCTAAACGGCAGCCTACAATCATAATTTTAAATCGCATGGTTTTCGGGGGATCTTGTTTAATTTTAAAACAGCTTTTAATACAGATTGATATTATCCATGAAGACATCGGGGACTGGAGAGAGAGAGAGAGAGAGAGAACACTGAGAAGTGGTTTTATCCCGGAATGAGACAGCTAGATCTCAGTAGTATGCGTCTACAATCCCATACAAGATAAAGCCTAGAATCATTAGTTATCGAGGTGACTGACCTGTCATTGTCAATAAAAGATTTTATTACCTCTGCTTGCTAGCCATATCATGTTCAAGTAACACGTTTAGTCAAAATCCGTATGCTGGTCATCTAAAAGAGAATGAAATGAATAGAAAAAGATGCTACACAAACTTAACATATATATTCCTGCTCAGTTGGTTGAGCGATGGGTCGAAAACTCGGTGATCGCTGGTTCGAATCCTGTCTCAACATTTCACTTTCAATCATCACCCAGTATCAATAGAAGTCTCCCAAATCATGGCTATCGCAGATACTTAAACTGATAATATATTTTTTTGATAAATAAGCGGATTATTATTGATAGAACTATGCGTGGTTAATAGATTCGTGTCAGTCTGAATGATTTATAATATTGTATCGAAAAGTCACCTAGAAGTGCAGCTACATAGGGCGTTGTCACGTTTAGATGAAACGATTTTTTAAAGAGAAAAATTACTACAGGTCATGAATTTCTTAGGTCACAAAGCAAGCTGAAATTGTTGTCACCACCGTCGAACATAATAAAATTGTTTTGAAATAATAATCGGTAAGTCAGTCAACTCCCATAATGCACATATAAGAAAGACATCACTCTATATCCAGGCGGCAAATAATAATTCAATTCAGAAATAAAATATTAGCAACGATACCCATCCATTTAGGTGGATATGGCAAAAACACTCTAAGGGAAATATAATCCTACATAGTTTCAGTATACCTGTTAGAAGACAAGCCTCAGAAATTTTCAAAGTCTGCAATCTAATGGCACTTGTGAAATTAAAATCACAACGTACAAAACAGAAGGAGGAGGGTTCTTCATAAGTCATCTTTCATGAAGACCTAGTCAACACTGAACCACGTTATAATGAATTTATCTCTTTAAGTAGTTACCACTAGTTTACTTTGATACAGTACTTTGCTTTAAGTAGATGACGAAGGAGAGAGTAAATGGTATTAATTAGTGACAAATTGATTATGTAACTAAATAAAATTCTCCTCATTTAAACTGTTATCTACCGCTACTTTTGCTTGCAATTTGCATATAACCTTAAAATAAGTTTATTATTGTTGTTTTTAAGCCCTCTAGGTGCCGTTGTTACCTTTTGGTTTTCCTACTGCTTCTGAAGGCTGAATTCTCATTGGTTGTTAATTCTTTTAACTAATCAGTGAAGTTATAGCTTGTCAAGATCATTTGGAACGTATATATTCAGTATCACTCTCAACTGCTTTGAACGTTGTTGAGAAAGTAAAGGCTCTCTCTGCCAACCGTTCGCCTTCTCTTCTTGTCTTTGCGTGCCGGTGGTTGACATTCTGATTAGTGATTAGAATAGATTTTTTGCGCATTAGGTGCATATTGCTCGTAGACTGCTAGGTCACATTACCGGTCATTGTAACAACTGTTTATGTTTTCACCAACGCGGTGATAGAAGAGAAGTGTAAGTGAAATCTAACAGGTAAACATAAAACTGAAGCTCATTCGTAGTTAAATATGTGAGAGGATGGGAACTAATTCATAATCATAGATAGGTTTCGTTACTATAGTGTGGAAGTTATCCTTCGTCCTTTTCTTACAATTGGTGTCGCTGCTAGGATGAAACTCAGAAGAATGTTTATTACATTTTATACAGTGCTGATGAAATATTGTAAACTTTCCATTAACACAATCATTTGCACAATATGTTTCATTTCCTCTTCTTCTTCGACTTCGTCTTGACCTTCATACGATTACATTGTCTCTTACGTTTCCATGAGCAAAATACTTACCCATCGCTCGTAATTGCTTATGACTTCCGACGACCTCTCAACTGATACTAGTTACATCCATTCTTATCAGTAGCACCAACTACAATAATTTTGTTAAAAACCGTCTGTATTACTAATACTTTCAACGGGAATAACTACTAAGTCAGTGTCCAACGATAATAAGTTTTTTGATGTTATAGCTTGTGAACCTCCCTTTATTGACTAAATATCAAGGAGTACAAAGAGTGACTATGGTGAATCGGTGAGCTAACAGATATCGCTTCGGTGTTCGGAGCGGTAGGTTATTGGTCCCATTCCTAGGGGGAATAACATCAATCATTGGGAGGCAGGTATGTCCGGCTGACGAGTCCCAAACAAGAAGAAACGCACGTCCTGGATCCCACTGTTGACAGCTATTCCTCATTAGTAGACAATAAGTCCTATTGTTTAAGAACAGATTTATTTACTGAGAAGTTACACAAAGCCGTGATATTTTCAATCTGTGCTTGTTGAACTCCACCACTCAGGCAATATAGATGGTTATACTGGTCTGGGAAAGTGGACAGAGACAGACAGTAATTCTTACGATAAGCTAGTATGCTAACTGACAGAAACATGTAGTTACTGACATTCAGTTTTAATTAGTTTGAAACATGAGACATAGTAGAAAGGGAAAGCTAAAAACACTTAAGGCTTTCCAGCTATGAATGACGTAATCTGTGAATAAACACTGCACTACGGTAGGAGTTTGCTGGATTCTACTTGAACTCTAAATGAATCTTCGTGTGTGACTTTTGTAGCAGACAGTCAACTGTCTTCCACTGACAAAGAGTTCCATAGAACAAGATGAAATATTTACATAGTGTTCTGTACTCATTAACATTCACGTAACAGATGTCAACATGAGATGAAAAAACAAGTGATTAGTATTATTATAGTAATTCATAATAATCCCAGTGTTGAAGTTATATCAATAAGTAAGTTTAGAAATAGAAAAATGTTCTAAGTATACATGTCTCTATTTATTATAATCATTATTAAGCTTTGCTGCTTGGCCTTCTTTGATATACCCACCCCTTATCTCTTTACGAATTTTCAGATAACTACCTATGATAAGTACGTGTATGATCAGATTGTTCGATACGTACTGCGCAAATAAATTACACGATACAGAAAAACTAAGTCTCGCTGTCGTATTCTTCTTGGTGACTAGCAGTAGAATCCAGGACGCGCGTTTCTTCCTATTCGGGACTAGTCAGCTGAATTTACCTGTACTCTAGTGAGTGATGTTGTTCCCACTGATACTTCAACCTAGTACCCATCGCTTCAATCAACAAAGTGTTATCCACTAGGCCACTGAGGTATGAGGGTCACCACTTGCACAACACCGAAGCGTCCTAGTAAGAGCCCATTTGTTAACAGAGGTCGAGCAGTTCGATACTGTATAGCAATGGGAAATTATAGGTGTCAAACAACTCAATCTTATTGTTTTTTCGAAGTTTATAACGTGACCTAACTGTTTTAAATTACTATCACGATTAAAAGGATATCCTAAGAGGCTACAAAATTTCAAGTATTGAAATGGCTGAATGGTTAACGAGTTCGCCTAAAAGCTGGAGGTCCTGATTTCAACCCCTAACCAGGTCGTGGGTGGGTACTGTTAAGGAGTCCCATAATACGACGAAACAGATGTCCAGTACTAGATTTTCAATGGTTCTCCAACTGACTTCAGTCCGTGATGAATACTACCTAGAAAAAAATATTTCTTTCAATAAGGTCTTCATCTCTTGCTCTACACTAATTTATGTAGGTTTTACATTCATTGACAAAATACAATTTATTTAATCATGGTCGGTTAATTACCTAGATTAATTAAAAATCCGAAGTCATTCATGAAGTTATAACGATTAGAAATGCAAACGAAAATCGATGAATACGGTAACCATATACGATTGATAAAGTTGTAAAATAAAGTGACAAAAACTGTTCATTCTTTCACATTCATTGCATAACAACTAACATGAATAGGGAAGAATCTGAAGCAATTGGCTACATGCTAATTAGTAAAGAACTACATAATAATAGAGAGACAGAAAAGTAAGAGGATAGACCATAGGAACTGAACAGAGAAGAGGGTCCTTGTTAATAAATTTTAATGGGAAAATGGAATAAATAAAGGTGGACTTTAATTTACATTAGTGATCAAGGTAACGCCAAAGGCTGCACAAATTTCTTTTGAATCCAAAGATTCGTTTCGTAGAAGCGTATACCAATAGTTTCTATTATGTGTGGTGAGTAAATACGTAAACTACACCGAAAACTAAATGGTATAGAGTGAATAATTGTAAAATTAGTATTTGTATACGCTTTATGATGAGTATCTATCAAATTTGTAAGCACTAACCTTTTTAATGTCTTTATCTCTATCCTCTACTCAGCCACAATCGATGGTGCTCAAATATTCCACGATGGACTTACTGAACTATATACCCTGTAAAACTAACTACACAGGAATAATTGAGCTGATAAACAGACACAGAACAGGCTGAATTAGAAAGTCTATCTATAAACCCTGTATGGATAACTGAACCATTACACAAATAACTTTGGAGCGTTTACCCAAACATTACGTTATAATCTTGCTTGTCATTTCGACTTGAAATTCAACTTTCAAGAAAACAGATTTCTTAGGGACTTTCATCACCTTCAGTTCAGTTTACATCTTCTTAATGTGATTGGTTACAAAATTTGATCAAATGGAAAGATAAAACAGAGTGTATAAGCAGGAAATCAACATTGACTGGTCAGTAAATTCACTTCTACAGCTCTGTATCTCTCAGATGTTTTACCCCCAAATTTGGTATTACCTAATACAGGTTATTATTTCAGTGAAAGTTTGACGGTTAACATGAAAAATGAGGGATTAGAGAAATGGTTACATGTTATAAATCAAGAATTAATATCAGATGATTGGAGGCACACGGCAAGAGGGAATACCTGCCACCTTGACGAAACTGATGTCCACTAAAAGACTCAAGCCCACGTCACCTTGTACTATGATCAGAGAAGTTACCACATACCTGTTCGGCAACGATTAACCTGTCGGATTGCATTAGATGCATTGGTTGACCACTGAAGGAGTAATGCTGACCAACTTCTATACATGTAATACGCCTAGTCCACCAAGAAGCATAAAATCTAGATCCAACGTGTCCTGCCGACTGAATACAAAATCAATCAAAGTTTACTGTGACCCTGAGTCTCCTAGCTTGTTGATGACATTTCAAGACGGAAGACAGAATATAGAACTGGTTAACTTGAAATCGGTTACCAATTTTAAGTGACCAGTCAATGTAATCAAGAATTGAGTATGAATATGCAAACAAAAATAAGGAGACAGATAAGATGAATCGGTTCTCTGTAAACAATTTTCCCCTAACTACACAGAGGTTGACCTAATCACAGAAGAATTTTCGTTAGACCTAGAATATGCAGATGTCATAGTCCTGTTAGGTGAAGACGCTAACAACATGCAGTCTTCTGGATAGCTTGAGTGGAAGCTTAAGAATGCTTGGGACGCGTTTCTCACCACACAACTGCAACCTGTTGCTCCAGGACTGGTCTTAAACGATGCCACAGCTAACAACAGAGAGTGTAGTGGTTGAGTGTATCGAACACTTCACTTACCTGAGGAACTGGATCAGTCCTGGAGGTTCAGTGGGTGACGAAATCTCTGCACGAATACATACAAAAGGCTCGGTTGGTTTTCGCCAACCCACATCATATGTGGCGCCGCCTCGATATTCAGTTGTCTATTAAGGACCAAGTGTACTGTGATGCAGTCCGCTCTATCTTACTGTATGCCTGAGAAACGTGGGCGTTAAAGTTAGAAGACATGTGAAGGCTTCATGTGTCTGACCACCATTGCCTTTTTAGCATCGGCCGTGTTTCATGGTGTCACCATGTGAGTAACGCAGAAGTCAAGTGTAGAGCTTTAGGGAGGAGAGATAAGTCAGTTGATGCGGTTTTGAACCTTCATTGACTGAGATGGCTGGGTCATGTGTTACGTATGTCTAATCACCATCTGACTAGTCACACAATCATGGTCGAAGTAGGTTCAGGTTGGAAAAAAGCTCACGCCCATCAGACTAAAACATGGCATCAATGCATGAAGTCATTGATCGTTCGTTTGAGCTATGTAGGACGATGCAGACTAGCCGTTTGGGGTCAGATGGACAATAAAAACCAGTGGTTGGAGACTCTATGTGATGTCTCAGAACCGATTTCAGTGGCGCAGATAGATCGTGATACCTAATCTCATCACTTTTTCATTCCTCCTTCATCCCTTTCACACTTTCTACTTCTGTCGACCGGTTTTTGTTTCTTTCTTCATCTTCCATTTTATTGCCTAGTTACTTGATGTGATAATATGAGATATGGCAACTTGGAGAGTTGTGTAATAATGCCTGATCCTATGTTGATCTTGGATGGATGGATGGTAAACAATTTCAGTTTACGAAGTGAAAAATTACATAAATTGAAGTTAAGATATTAATCTTTATTATGTGGAGACGTGTGTATAAAACATCATGTGTAAAATCATCATGTGAATAGATTAACGAAATGACAATAATAACAAATGTGAAGCGTTACGTATACGTTGAAATCGACTACGATTAACAGTATTAATAAACAAGATCATAAAACGACTAACACATACAAATAAACGTTTGAGATAGATGGGGATTTTAATTTAGTGGTAGTTTTCATCACGGACTGAAATCAGTTAGTTAGGCAATCATTGAAAACTTGGGAGGACTGAACAGTTGTTTCATCCTAGTATGAGACTCCTCGGCACCCGCTTCTTGGTTAGGGGTTGAACTTAGGACCTTCAGGTTTCACGGCAAATGCGTTGACCATTCAGCCACTGGATTGATTTACAGTGGTTCACAGTTTCCAGCTTCTGTCAATTCACATTACTCTATAGTTTTCATTATCGACATGCTTCCAGATAGAGATCATGAAGTTCTAATGAGAAATCATAACATGTGGGGTCAACCAGCTAGAAGGAAAGCGGATGCTAACTGAAGATCTTGAGCGATAGTTGCGCTATATTGTGAGTTGATAGAAGTTGGAAATTGTGAACCACTGGAAACCGACCCGGTGGCTGAACGGTTAACGCATTCGCCGTGAAACCTGAAGGCCCTGAGTCCGACCCCTGGCGGAGTCGCGGGTGCGTACTGCTGAAGAGTTCCATACTAGGACAAGACAGTTGTCCAGTGCTCCTAGGCTTTCAATGGTTCCCCAACTTGTTTCAGTTCGTGGAGAATACAACCTCTAAAATAAATACTTAGTAATAAAACGAAGGAAATAAAGTAAGAGAGTGGGATGAATGTATTCGAACTACAGTTGGCCAATGTAAACAAAGTGGATACACCTAAGCGCATATCTCTTTTGAACATAGATCATGTTTATGGAGCTGGTTGGTAGAGCTTCTGGTATATATATACGATGTGCAGTAGTGCCCATTTTCAAAGATCACGAAGTAAAACAGAAAATGTCTTAGGGGTGTTCATCCCTAATTGTACTTTTGGACTTCTTTTTGTTCTTACCTTTTCCTGCCACACGGGTTATATTTCATAGGGTCCATACCTAATAGTGTCCTAATTATTTCTTATCTCTTTTAGTGAACTAATCACTAGATTTTTTGTTTAAGCGTTATTATAGTTCTCTTGCCAGCATTATTTTTTATACACACACACTTCTTCTGTTCGAATGGATTTCAGTCTGTAAATAACCCAGTTTGTCAGTCATATCAACCTCTGGAACCTTGATCATTGATTAGCCTCATACTTTCTCACGACTTCAAATCGTATCAAGTCTGATCTAACTTGACTCGATGTCTACTATCTTTTAAATGCAAAATAACTACACTGTTTATGCACTCTTTTGTTACTTGGAAAAAAAATATGCTGATACATGTTCCCAAGTGTGCGTGGATTGGATAAAGGTTTTTGAGTACGGTACGGTGTAAGTAACTAGGTCTACAAAAAGAAGTTGAATTCATAAATATATATTGAATAAGCTATCACTGGTAAATTGTCCTTGGCTTACTGTGTCAGCTATGGTTTGGTTGAGAAGATAACAACAAGTTTTACCGTAAGGAATATCATTTTAATCGGCAATGATGGTTTTTAAACTTAGTCTACGATACAGTTTTGTTGTTAGCGTTAGCTGTTTTTATTTTCTCTCTACTTTTCGACATGTAATTATTTATAAAGTTGTTTGGATAACCTTTTGGTGCAACATTTTCTTCAACTGATCCATTTCTTCCTCCAAACAGTCGTCTGAACACATACTTCGTATTATGTGGGTATATCATTTGATAAAGTTTATTTTGTGGTGAATTGGTGTGAAGCTTTGAAAATAAATATAATGGCTGGTCCATGTGTTCGTTTCAAGCATATTTCTCTTAGAACACAGTCCATCCATCTACCTGATCAGGGAATGATATACTATTCACGTGTTCTTTAAAGGTTAACTTTATAGCTAGATGGATACTGGTGAAAAAATTCAAAACCTTTAGTTTGGTCAAGTCTAGCTCAGTATCATTAAACGGAAAATTTTCAAGTTTCTCCAGGAAGATAGTAGTCCATATAGGACCCAGGGAGAAATTCATTACAAACCTATACCCTTGTCACATAGAATTATGGAACAAATAGTGAACATTTATCTTGCATTAACTTTAACTTTCTCAGATGGAATTTCTGTGTCTCCTCTCGCCCTATTATTTGACTACATACATAGTTGACTGCTTCGATGAGTAGGACATCAGTAAACACTGATGTCACTAGGTATTACGTCATAATTTACCAACATATGAATCGTTGAAATAGTCGACTAAATATGTGATCAAATAAGAAACGCAGGAATTCCACCTGAAAGAAAATACCGTCAAACTACGCAGTGAATGTTTTTACTTTATGTTCAGTAGATATCTCTGTAGAAAGCCCCGCTAGGGATTGAACCCATAACCTTCAGGTTCTGTGGTCAGCACGCTACCACTGGGCCTCCGGTTCAGAATCCAGTGGTCTTGAATCCTAGAATTAATCTAGCACCTATTGGTGACTAGCTTCCGGAAATGATTCCAGAAGTTCCAACGAGACGTTGTGACCAGTGAAGTCAATCAAGTTGAAAATGAGGACAGTAACTTAACGACGACATTAGATGTAGGTCACGCTGTAACATGAACTCATAGAAGTAGGAAACCTAAACCATTGGATTTCAACCCACTGGCTCAATGGTAACGTGCTGGTCACGAAACCTGAATGTCCTGGGTCTGATCCCTGGTGGAGCGGGATTATAGGTGCACACTGCTGAGTAGTAGTCCTATACTTGGACGAAACAGCTGTCTAGTGCTCCCAAGTTTCCAATATTCCTGCAACTGATATCAGCTCATGATGAATCCCAACCTGAAATCCATGCATTGTTTACGCGATGATTACATCACATGCATGGTGATGTGGATAAAAGACCGTAATAAATTCAACTTCTTTGATGGTCATATTTTATACAACTATGTTATTAACCCTTTATAAACAATTATACAAGTTTTACTAAAGCAAAATTTATCTCATCAACAAGCATTTCTAAGATGTAATTTACATTAAACAATAAACAGTGATCTGTTGCACTATCCAGTCTTGATAGTTTTAATCTTGAGTGAACATCAATTCGAGAACAAGAATATAAAAAGCTTAATCTATTGTAATTTTGCAAATCTTTAACAAAGTTCATGATAAGGTTTTGAGTTGAATCCTATATGCATATATCTTACAGAAAGCAATAATGCTATTTTTCTTGAAGTTGTATATCATCAAAATTTATTATCTAAAAATCAATAGATAATGCATAGTTGTCGTTTACTTAACTGATGATGAATAAAATATTCAATGACTGAGGTAAAAATAACATTTATCCGATGTTAAACAATGCAAGATAATATAATTTCTACAAGTATAATCAATAAATAAACGTTGAATAACACAATGAAATAAGAATATAACACTTAGTAAGATAAATGATAAATGAACTAGCTTACCAGGTGGAAAAGCACTGATTTGATTATCTTTCATATTTAGTTTAGTTAAATTTGATGCACGTGAAAATATGCCAAATGGTATCCGAGTTATCTGATTATGCTCCATATTAAGAGACTATAAGTAGTATAAGATAAGTTGAAATAAAAGATAACAACAACAGCAACAACAAACAAAAACAACAATTCAGTTTAGGAAACTGGAAAAATAAATCATGTGCCGATCAAATTGCAACGCTACGCATCATCATAAAACAGAGCATAGAATGGCAGTCAACTCTCTACCTCAACTTCATTAACTTTGAAAAGACATTCGATAGCGAGCCAGCTGCTTGCTTCAACAGCTACGTTCTATATGATGAGGACAAGTGCTTCACGGTGGAAAGCTTAGTGATACCTTTGAAATGAAGACAGGAGTAAGAAAAAGTTGCCACTTACTATCACCAATGATCATCCTGATTATGGAGGACCGGAGCGAATCATGCAAAAACCTGTGACGAGCGAGAGGATAGGGATACGCTGCTTGACCGATGCAAATACCTTAGAAGATGTGGATTTCGCCACCGATGGTGATTTATGTCTGATGCCTTGTCGCTCAACTTCGAAAATCTAAAGATTGGCAGAAGAGGCGCGACAACAAGAAAGGCGGGATTTCCTTCAGGTGAACGTAGAGAAGATAGAGGTGGTGAAGATACCCAACCAACAACAAGCACCAATCACCATCAACAGGACAAACCTTAAGGAAATTGTCTCTTTCATCTACCTAGGAAGCATCGTTTCAACTACAGGCGCCGGTGGCGGCACAGATGAGCATGTCAAAGCCAGGATCAAAAAGACAACAAGACAGGCCTTCCTTTATTAACCTGAGATTAGTGTGAAGATCTACTGCATTACACTGCACTGCACTGCACTCAGCATAAAGCGTGAACGACATCCGGATTTTCAACACTAATGTCAGTCAAGTAAGTCAGTGCTTCTATGTGATGGTTGAGAGAGTTGGTGCGCTATGAAAAGCATTTCCAACAAATTGCAGATGGCCGTAGCCGACTCCAAAAGAGTGGCTAAAAAGAGCCTGGCAACGAATCAACCAACAACCTATCGCCCAACAAATATGCAGAAGAAAGTGGAGATCGATTGGATTAGGCATACACTGTGGACATCACGCGCCAGACCAAACCAGGCCGTATAGTGCAACCCAAAGGGGAAACTACAAGTTGGGCGTTTGAGCCGAGGGTGATATGGAAGAGATAGTGTGAGGCAGTCTTGTAGCCAGGTTGAAAAGACTGCAGAGAAGAAAGTGAAATGGCGATGTGCTACTGAAGCCCTAAGTTCGACTAAAAACCTAAAGGACAAATAATAATAACAATAACGACAATAATAATAGCTCTTATAGTTATGGAAATAAAGGGAAGTAACATACGAGTTGGCATACCGAATAGTAACCGATGTAGTCTGTCAAATTTTAACTGTTGATCAAAGTACGTCGATAAAGTTTGTGATATGGTTACTCGGTACAAATTCCCTCTTGACTGTTTCCAGATGAGGAAAAAAACCTCACAACGCTTAAGATACTGCGAGTAAATATGCCACACTAATTAACTTTATCTATAGATGTTAGTTGATTGGAGGAAATCGGTAGGGAGCCTTGGATCTAGGTTTCGTGCTTATGGACATTCATCAGCAAAGCGTATAGATAATCTTGATTCGGACTCGGGTCATCCAGTGTTGTAGTCAGAGATATTACCACTGAGACACTCGGGCCGTGGTTGATCACCTCTAGGACTGTGTTACAGGGCTTTCTGCCAATCGCTTACAACTAAGTAACATCTATCAATATGCAACGCAATGCTGAGCATCCTAGCTTGGTGGCCACATTGCAAAAGTAACAGATAGAATCCGGTCAGGACTCAGGATTACGCAATATGAAATTGGTTGCTTTCCCGAGACTAATCATCAATGTAACTTTATTTATATCCGATTAAGCAATTTAAATGTTGAATATACTTGATATTTATGAACGAGAATAGAGAATTGTTTGCGGAATTCTGTGCATTTAACAATTTAATGATTGTAGGCACTGTGTTCAAGCACAAAGATATCCACAAAGCGACATAGATTTCACCAGACACCAGGACACACTACACTAAAAATCAGATCGACTTTATCTCAATCTCAAGAAAGTGGAGACGCAGACTACTTGACACAAGATCAAGAAGAGAAGCAGATGTAGGTTTCCGACACCAACTATCTAGTGCAAGGAACCTTCAAAATCAAGTTGGAAGCCTTCAAGGAAGTTGGTGATGACAGACCACAGTTCAAGTACAACATCCAGAAACTGAAGGATGAAACTACAAAGGAAATCTTCACATCAGCCATCAAGACAAAATGGGAGATATCGAGCAACATCCCGGAAGAAACACGTGTGGATGGACACTGGAAGTCTTTGAAAGAGATGCGGAAAGAAACCTGCATAATCGTATAAGGAAGGAAGAAGAAAAAAAACAAGGAATGGATCTCGAAGGACACATGGAAGATGATAGAAGAGGGAGAGGAGGATGGTGAAGCAGAAGATAAACCAGTGCAAGGATGAACGACGAGAAGAGCAACTGAGTACAAACTATGAAACACTGGATACAGAAGTGAAGACTGCACGGAAAGACAAAAGACACTTCCACAACACACTGGCAAGCGAAGCAGAACAGGCTACCGGTAGGAGAGACAGAGACCTGAAAACACTATATCAAACAACCAGGATACCGGAAAGAGATCAATACAGATGAAACCAATGAAAGATGATGAAGGAAATTTAATTAACAAAGAAGAAAAACAGAGGAAACGATGGGCGGACCACTACAAAAAGCTCTTGAATCGACCACCACCTGCATTTCGTCCAGAAATACCACCTGCAGCCACACAACTACAAGTGAACACAAGCCCTCCGACGAAAGTCGAAGTCCTGAATGCCATAAAGCTACTGAAATGCGAGAAAGCAGCAGCACCAGATGGAATTCTGCCAGAAGCACTGGAAATAGACGCAGAGACAACAGCAGACACGCTCCCACCACTAGTGAAGAAGGTTTGGAAGGAAGGAAGGAGGGAAAGGTACCTGCCTATGGATTGGAAGAGGGGCTATCCTGTCAAACTCCCAAGAAGGGTGACCTAAGCCTTTGTAAGAATTGGCGAGGAATCATGCTCCCGTCCAACCAATGCAAGCAAAATATCAAGCCGCATCATTCTGAAGAGACTAAAAGATGCGCTGGATTCAAAACTACGACTGGAACAGGCAGGCTTCATGTGCGGAACAAATTGTAACGCTTCGCATCATCATCATTGAACAGAGCATAGAATGGCAGTCAACTCAACTCTACCTCAACTTCATCGACTTTGAGAAGGCCTTTGACAGCGTCGACCGAGAGGTAATTTGGAAACTGCCTCAACATTACAGAATACCACAAACTTTTATCAATCTCATTCAACAACTATATGAAGACGCATGCAACATGCCAAGTTATTCACAATGGGAAGCTCAGTGACGCCTCTGAAGTGAAGACAGGAGTAAAACAAGTCTGTCTACTATCACCCATGATCTACCTGATTGTAGTGCACTGGACTGCATCATGCAACAAACAGTGAGGAGCAAGGAGAGGGTGATACGCTGGACCGGGGAAAAGATCCTAGACTTGGAAGACTTGGATTTCGCCGTCGACGACTTGTGTCTAATGTCACACAAACTTGAAGATCTACAGGTGAAAACTAACAAGTTGGCAGAAGAGGCAGTGAAAGAAGGCCCGACTTCCAGTGAACGTAGAGAAGACAAGGGTGATGCAGATACCCAACCAACACCACCACCAACAACAACAACAAACTCCAATCACCATCAATGGGAGAAACTTGAAGGAAGTAGCCTCTTCCACCTATTTAGGCAGCACTATCTCAACTACAGGCAGCATAGACAAGGACATCAAAGCCAGGATCAGAAAAGCAAGACAGGTGTTCATTAGCGTGAAACCAGTGTGGAGATCTTCTGAACTCCACTCAGCATAAAGCGTGAACAAGATTCAAGTTTTCAACACCAACGTCAAGTCAGTGCTTCTATATGGTTTACAGACTTGGCGCATTACGAAAGGGATTTTCAACAAACTGCAGACATTTATCAACAACTGCCTACGCTGACTCGTTGCTGAAGTTCAGATGGCCAGAATAGTCAGAATAGGTAACAAAGAACTCTGCCTGGTGACGAACTAACCAAGAACCTATCGCTCAATGAATATGCAGGAAGAAGTGGGGATGGATTGGACTGGGCATACATTGAGAAGGCTGACTGGGGACATCACGCGCCAGGCCAGGTCGTCGAGTGGAACCCAGATGCGAAACGATGAGTTGGGCATCCGAGGTGAGGGTGACATGGAGGAGATAGTGTGAGGAAGGAACGAGAGCTTCTGGGCTGTCGTGGAGCCAGGTTCAAACGTTTGCAGAGAAGAGAGTGCACTGGAGACGTGCTACTGAAGTGCTATGTTCCATTAAGAACCCAAGGGACAAATAATAATAATAATATATAATACTTGATATTTGAATCATGACTGGAATGAATAGTGATACCAAGAAAACTGAAGTTCTTTCTAGCCTTCTGATTGATTATGAGATAACTTCAATACGAGTTAAAACCACTAAGAGAACTAATGTAAGCCAAGAAGCACTAAATGTCTATTTCATCTTAGCTTTATACTCTTCAACAGTGAAAGAATGTAATCAAAAAGTTCGATCGAAGAAAAGACTTTAAGTTACAGATGTGAACACAATATTGTGCCAAGAGAAGGTCTGTTTCATATCCGACTAAAATGATCCTAATGCAGTGAACTGGTGGGGGCTTACATAGCACATGAAGGACCACCTCTTAAGATGTACTTGTGATGTGAAGTTCAGGTTCAGTGATAAATTCTACCACCAGAAGGATAAAGTTAGGATAGGGCCATCCATTCAGTTCAATATTAGCAAATATCTTAATGTTGAAACAGAAGAAATTTATAATTGAACTGCTTATCAAACAGTTTTAATCATATATTATTCATTGTTCGTGGCAACAGTTTTCATTCGCAGGAAGTACAACATTTTATCAGTGAATACCATTCCATAATCAATTTCACTATGAAGATGAAATCTTATACAAAAACACAATCATTCTTCAATATATTGTTAAGAAGATTAGATGATAGGACATTTATAAGATCTACTTGCCGAAAGTCTACATGGAACAAAAAATGGTAAACATTAGAAGTCAAGTTTCTATCAGCATGGAATGTAACTTAATCCGCTTTCATTACTATCAAATTCATAAGATTTGTGCTTTTAACATATGAGAAGATAAAAATCAAGATAGCTTTTTATGAGAAATAAATACTCATAAAGATTCATGGACAAAAATTAGAAACAGTCACATATTTATTCATGTATAGAAGTTACTTTTGAATCTGGAATTAAGTGAAAATGCAACAGGGGAAATTATAAAACATAAACTAGTGAAAGCTGCCAAAAGAATATTTTATGCAACTCACTCTATCCGGATATCATCGATATTAGTGAAACAATGCACAAAAGGCAAACAATAGCTATTATTCCCTTCCATAAGAATATGATTAATTCATCTAATTGTATGTAGATTTTCATCTTATCTCAAAAAATGTTTTAAATCAAACGTTAATTTTTCATTTTCTTTCTTTATAACCAGACATCTCTCTTCTGATTACAAAATACAATCATTTTATCATATAATTATTTAAAAGTAGTATTCATCATGAAGTGACATCAGTTGAAGGAACCACTGAAAATCTGGGAGCACTGGACAGCTGTTTCGTCCCAGTATGGGACTCCTCAGCAGTACACACCCACGACCCGGCTAGGGGGTCGAACTCAGAACCTTCAGGTTTCACGGCGAATGCGTTAACCGTTCAGCCACTGGGTCGGTTTCCAGTGGTTCACAATTTCCAACTTCCATCAACTCACAATATAGCGCGACTATCACTCAAGATCTTCAGTTATTATCCGCTTCACTTCTGACTAGTTGACCCCACAGATCAGGGCTTCTCATTAGGGCTTCCCGATATCCATCTGGAAGCATGTCACTCATGAGCACAATACAGTAATGTATTTTTGAGATGAAAATCTGGACGAAAGCCACATTCCAACCAGCGAACAACGGGTTACCGGCCCAATATTCTACCAACTGATGTATCAGGTCCCACTGCTCAACACGATTTTATTTCACTTCAACCAACTAGGGTTTCACCCGACTACCATGTGAATTCCGGACACCTTACTACCACTTCATCGTACTCACACTGCCTCCCTAGTCAACACTTCTTATTCCAATCACAATCTAACTGAATCGCAGAGGCCGAGCATCATATTGATTTTCATTTCACTATCTCACATAGCCGAAGTTTGTCAGAATAGTATTTATACTGGGTGATAACTGAAGGTAAAGCACCGAATCGGTAACCCGATGGTCGCTCCTTCGAATCCGACAGAGGTCTACATTTTCATCTCACCTTCAATCATCATTTACTACAAATACAACATTAATCATTTTATTATGCACGAAAAATTACAATTTCTCACATTTTTTACGCCATAACCCGTAGGTCATCATCACCCCCTACTTCTCTCATCAGCCAATTACTGATTACTTCACTCTTACCTTCAAATACCTCAATTATTAACAAGGCCACATCTCATGTATACATGCACATGCATTTCAGGTTAGTATCGGTCTTCTCTGAGATAGTAAAAAATCTCAGGCAAACCAAATTTACTCCTTTCTACCTTTCCTCTGGGCTCCATCATATCTCGTATATAAGTTAGTCAGTCATTCGATAGGGGTGTGGTGCGTAATCACAAACACAACAACAGCACAATCAGTCGAGTCGCTCCTTCTACATAAACTCAGTAATTATACAAATCTATCCTAGAGAATAATCTTGTATCCCAAAGCACTGAAACTGCTGTCAAATTTTCACTAAAGATGTTCACTAGATCCCACAACTCTTCAATGTATTCTCTTAACACAATTACATAATTTCCATACTTTATTTAATTCATTCACAAGGTGTTTAAATACATCACTCTTCCATCATCAATACAACTGCAATGACGCTAAACCATAGTGACAGATGTAGATAACAATTCATCTTATATAATAACTCTACAAAATAACTCTGATGTAAACGACTTAATTTGAGTAGAGAGGTGTTTATAGTATCCCAACTTAATTATTCCACACTTGCTTCACAAGTATTTTATTCTCGGTGATGATTGAAGGTAGTCGGGCAACATCCTTGGTCACTGAAGTGAAACAAAAGACTGGTTAGCAGTTTCACGTCGTAGCTCAGTTGGTGAAGCACCGGCCCGGTAACCCGGTGATCGCTGGTTCGAATCCAGCCGCGGTCCAGATTTTCATCTCCCCTTCAATCATCACCTAGTATATAATTATTTATCCAACTTGACAAAACATTACAAAACTAATTAGGTAACTTAAAACTTCTATATTATCTATTTGACAATAATAAGCCTGATAAAAATTATAATTTTTCACAAAGTATGTTGACATTACTCGCCACTAGATATAAACGTTATATTTAAATGCGATTGACGAGCTTTGATCACTGAGTACAACTGAACAGATTTCTAAAAATGTCTAACTTATAAACTTAGCACAATATGTACATCGAAAATTGGTAGCGATAATAGTTAGAGTCAAGGTTGAGGTTACTTGCCCAGGACGGAAGTAAGAGGTTTCCTTAACGAATCAATTACCAAACCCTTCAATATAAAATCAGCAAGGAAACATCAAAAGATGCATTTAAATATATTGTCTTTCAGATTTCGGTTATAGGTGTCAAGCATTTGCTTCAACTATCACTTTTATGAAAGTACTCCTGCTAAGTAAAGTCAAATAATGGAACATTTATGCCACTTTCATTAGCAGAAAAGTAAAATCCAAACAAATCTCAGAAATATGAGTATACTAAAGAAAACAAAGAGATAAATGTTAACTGTGTTAGGCTTTTTATTTTTAAAATCGAATGATGAACTATTCTCCATAATTACTACGAACTAGGATTCGTGAGTCCAGAAATCGTACCTAGTATCTCACTAATGCTTCCTTGATATACATGCGTCTGTATGATTCGATTGGCTATTTGTGTGTAAACTTTGATGACAGTCTTCTGCACTATTATCAAATATGTATGTTATCATTTTGACTATCTGAGATGGCCGTGGTTTGGTAGATTAGGGGTGATAGTGGGTGATGATTTTAAGTGAAACGAAAATTCGGACGGCGGCCGGAAACTCGGTGGTCGCTGACTCCAATCCGGCTGCGGTCCAAACTTTCATTTCACCTTCAACCATCACCCAGTATCAATACTAGTCAACGAAACCACGGTTATCTCAGATAGTCAAATCGATAACATACATATTCAATAACAATGAACAAGAGAGTCATCAAAGTTTACATAAAAAATAGCCAATCGAATTACACGGTTGTAATTATGCCAAATACAAGGAAGCGTCAGAGAGATACTAGGTAGATGGACATATAGTTATTTGATTCACCCGATGAGTATGTAGAGAGCTGATAATAGGGACTTTGTTTACTAGCCCTAAAGGCTAAGAACATCAACTCATAAAGTAAAACCATTATAAAACTGCTGAAATAGCTTTTCAACAAGACGCAAAGCATATCGATGAATAGCAGATAAATGTTTCCTTAATTTTATGTAAAAAAATACACTGGAAATTTATTATTTGTCCCATGAGTTCCTAGTGCAACACAGGGCTTCAATAGCACGTCACCACTTCACTCTCTTCTCTACAGCCTTTTCAACTTGCCTCCACAACTCCCCACAAGCTTTCATTTCTTTCTCACACCATCTCCTCAATGTCACCCCTGCTTCGGACGCCCAACTAGTCGTTTCCCATTTAGGTTCCACTCGACGGCCTGGCCTGGTTTGGTGCGTGATGTCCCCAAATGGTCTCCTCAGTGTATGCTCAATCCAATCGATCTCCACTTTCTTCTGCATATTTGTTAGGCGATGGGTTCTTGCTTCGTTCCTTCCTTCGTTCGTTGTCAGCCAGCCAACCAGTTTTCTTGTTGCTTATTCTTATTATTCTGGATATCTGATCTGCTCTTCACTATCGAGTGAGCATACGCGGTAGCTGTTCATGATGTATGTCTGTAGTTTGTTGGATATGCTTTTCGTGATGCGCCAAGTTTCTGAACCATCATATAGAAGCACTGACCTACTTGACTGACATGAGTGTTGAAAATCTGGATGTCATTCACGCTTTATGCTGAGTGCAGAGCAGTGCAGTAGATCTCCATACTGATCTCAAGTTAATGAGAGCCTGTCTTGCCTTTCCAACCCTGACTTTGACATGCTCATCTGTGCCGCCACTGGCGCCTGTAGTTGAAACGATGCTTCCTAGGTAGATGAAAGAGACAATTTCTCTAAGGTTTGTCCTGTTGATGGTGATTGGTGCTTGTTGTTGGTTGGGTATCTTCATCACCTCTGTCTTCTCTGTCACACTGTGAATTTAGAAATATTAAATTGAAATCACTAAGTATGAAGCTCAAGTCCCCAAATCCCCAAGTCCTCAAATCGACATTTCCAATTGTAAAGCTTTTATTATCCATTCCAAATAAAGTTGAAATGAAATTTTACCTGATAAAATGAAAATGATTCATTTCACAAGTTAAATATTAACTTACTTGAATAGATGTGAATTGTTGAGGGCCGCCAGATGGGAAAATATTAAAATAATTTCTTGACAATGTTACACAGGAAATTTTTTTCAAATGTGTTAATAATCCCTCCTTTATTTATGATTGAAATGTGATAAAGATGATAGAATATATGAAAGTAGATAGTGATAAATACTAATATGAAACGTTCAACATTGAGATAACTATTGATTTTAGAATTATTAGAACTCTTATCACCTATCAATACAGTTATAAAAACTTACACCAACTAATTAGATAATAAACTTCTTGTATACAATAATCGATTATTGTAAGGTTACCGAAAGATTAGGTATACGTGCTTGACTGATACGAATAATCAATCAGTAGCTAAAACACAGTGCACTACAAAGTTGAATAAATTACCTCGATAGCTAAAGTGCACACTGAATAGACAAAATGTGGCCAGCATATTTATTATTTGTCCTTTGGGTTCCTAGTAGAATGTAGGGCTTCAGTAGCACGTCACCATTTCACTCCCGTTTCCGCAGTCTTTTGAACCTAGCTACAAGACTGCTCAGAAGCCTTCATTTCTTCCTCACATCATCTTTTCCATGTCACCCTCGCCTCCGACTACTCGTTTCCTATTTGGCCTTCACTCGAGGGCCTGGCCTGGTGCGTGATGTCCGTAACGATCTTCTTAGTGTATGTCGAATCCAAGTTTCTTCTGCATGGGTGTTATTGTTCAGTTCCGATAACTGTTGAACCAGTTTCTTACTAAAAGTGGCCTTACTGATCTTATTGTCGAGCTACACTCGCAATGGTCTTTTTACTATAGTTTTCCTACGTCCATTTAGATGCGGACATAAATGTGCTCGAAGAAACGCGTGATCACTATCCAAACACATGACAATCTCCCACTAAGCCTCTTAAGTGATAACTGGTAGCAGTATGGTGAATTTACGTCCACTACTGAGTTCAGGTTGATGGAAGCCGCATAAGACAATGCTTCTCTTTGTGCTTGAAGTTCGTGCTGACCAGGGCACAGTTACAGAGGGCGATCACCGTTATCTGTTTGCTTGACTGGGATTCCAAAAGTGTCACCTAAGTGCCTTTCTGAGCCTATCTATTCACTTCGGCATTGAAAATCTCTGAAACAACAACCATGTCTGAGCGCTTGACTTTCAGTAGGAGGCTAGTTGGTTTTCGGTAGAATCCACATCCCACTTTATACACATTGAAATCAATTGATGCATATACATAGATTACAAAGAAATAACGGTGAGTTTCACCGTGCTTTTGGTCTTCAATGCAACGTTTAGTCAAACAGCACGCAGGTAACTATGACCTGGAATCCAAACTTAGCGAAATATCCACACCTGCAAGACCAAAAGAACTAGTCATCGAGTCTCTAAAATCCTCTGCATCATTAATAGATTATGAACTACATTTAGAGTGTGGGGTCATGTGATGCAACCTGATTGCCAGGTTGGATAAGAAATAAGAAAATTACCAACTTACCGGTAACTGCCAAATATTATTGCCTTCAATATTTAATTCTAACAGATTTGTACAACGCGCCAGTGATTCTGGCAAGGATTCTAGATGATTATACCTGTGAAATGAAATGATGATGATAAAAAGCAAAATCAGGAATCGTACACATTTTAAACACACATGTAAAAAAATACCGTGTCCAGTTAAATATTCCAGTTGAACTACTCTTGTTTACTCATATTTCATTTAAGAAGGTTCCTCTTCTCTTCCGAAATATTAGAGTAAAACTTATGCAGTTTAAATTGTGAATAATTACTTGAGACAAAGAAAAGCATGACAAACTCTACTCAAAACTCATTGGTCTGTTCAACAGAGTTATGATAGTGTCTGTAGATTTGCAATCTTTGTTGGAATATCAACAGCCAGCTTACGCATAAATAGCTTCAGATAATGAGTACACTAGTAATTGTCACCAAATAATAGGGGGACTTTACCTTGTCATGTTATATCAGCGTTCTAATTATGTTGACTGAGACAAATCATACTGTATCGGAAGTTTGTTCAATGTAAGCTTAACATCACCCACCAATAGCTGCCACCTTAATATGGTGGTCTGGCTTGTATATCACAATGACCCAACGAGCTGTTGGTGGGTCCTGTCATACCACAAAGGTCTATCAAGTAGTGATAAGATGAGAAGCAGTTACCTTCATAATATTAATTTCTACGCTATGATGTGAGTCCGAAGGCAGTCGTACAGCTGGCCGAAAGGGCGGGATGATAACAGTAAGGTGTTTTTAAAGGATGATAAGCAGTACCATCTTGACGCTGCATTCCCTATGAGAACGGGATGGGGGCAGAAATTTTCGTTCCCAAAAGCAAAATAATCCATCGTACCTAGCTGTCTTCCAACACCAGTGGCAGAAGCTTATATAGATGGATTCGAAACAAACAAACGGATATCGCAAACTTCTAAATAGTTTATATGTGAACAGCGTCAGACAGATGTCTCCCAGGCCCTGTCGTCACGCACAACAATCACTAGCTCAACATTTTCGTCAGGTTCTTCGAGAAGTAACCTTTATTGATGTCATTCCCCCCCTCATAACTCTAAAATCATATCAGAAAGCAGCAGCTCTGAAGAAGCTGCGTTCGACAGGCCTTAGTCAGATGTTCAATGGGTTTTGAGGCAACGTAAACCCCTCCACAATGTTGGCAGCTGCGAAGTATTAGCCGCTCACGTGCTTCCATAAGTATACGAAACCGAATCGACAATAGCCAACTTTTTATTACTTTTATCTCCTCCCTTGATTTCACTTACTGATACCAATATTAAGTCTCTTGGAAACTCCTCAACCTCCCACTACGTGACCATTGCCAACGAATCAACTCAGCAAAAATATGATTCCTAGTTTTTTGTAACTACGTTATCGGTTTCACGCTGCACCATCCAACACCTGAAAACTATACCAAATCACAAAACAGGCATCTTTTCTCCACAATTTAAAATGTTCGAGTCATGCATGGATGCTGCATTTCTGAACCACGTATACAGGATCCGAGTGTGGTTATTCACTTGACCTCACCAAACTAATACAGTGAATTTGCGAAATTCCCTTTACAAGTGTCTGAAGATTCAATGACCAGCTGCCGCACACTCGAGTAGAAATAAAATTAAGTTGCAGAGTAGTGATTGCACTTACAAACGGATACCGATCAACAACCACCAATGTGCTGCCCAACTGAATAAATCATTAGGAAGTAGGAAAGGCCCAGACACCCGTCGATGCATATTCATAATCTGCATCTACGCACCTACCATTTGCAGTTAGAATGGTATAAAGAATGAATCAAAAGCTGCCAATTTTCTTACAGAAAGCAAAACTTTCAGATATAGTCAAACAGGCAGGAGACTAACATTAACGCTCAAGTAGGAATACTGAGTCAATCGGAAAGGCATCTTTGAGGTATCTACAGAATCCCATCCCAACAAACCGACAGCGCAGATCTCTTGAAATTTTGTTCTGATAACCACTTCTATCTGGCCAGCAATAGCTTCAAGTATAGGGAGAGACACTATCGCACATGGCGTCCGCTGATAATAAACCAACGATGGACACACATAGATCATATTGCCATAAGCCAGTCATCGTTGGAGTGGATCAGTGAAAGATTGCCGCTTTTCCTGGAATACCTGTTTGGACACCGATCACATATATGTCCACACTTTACTGGTCGCAGCATAGTGTACCCTATGATCGACTGGAAGATGGGGAAATCAAGTATGCATTTGGGGAGGAGAAAACAAAGCATTTATCTGAAAGCAGCAGCAATTCTCGAGCTGAATAACCCTGCTGTAGAAAGAGCAGTACAGATAGTTGGTAACTTCCACTCAAGGATTAGCAGAATTCAGAATCTCCTCGTGTAACAGCTTATGAAGAACTGACGACAACTGTGGGTGTTCACCACAAATGCTCGCTCTCACCGTTCACGTTGAACTTTATCATAGACATGTTAATGCATATAACATTAGGTACCTTTGACTTTATACAGATTGACCTACTCTATGGGTGGAATCTGACTGACTTGGAGTACTCAGAAAACATTGCCTTGCTGGATATACACGCTAACAAAACCCAGGGTCTTGTGAGAATATCCAAGTATGTTTGGCATGAGTTTTGCACTTGTAAAAAGCAAGATGATCCTTCAGGAGCAACATGCATCTACTTCTAGTTTGAGCAGATAGACAGTGAAGTGATGGAACGTATTGAGTACTTCACTTACTTGGGAAGTTGTATCAGCCCGAACGGGTTGATTTATGACGAAATTTCAATAGGCTCTATCCTATCATATGGTCATCCAACATGGCCGTTGAAAGAAAATGTGAATCAATTACAAGATTTTGACCACAATTATCTCCACAGTATTGCTCGTGTGGCGAAATCATTATGTGAGCAATGGCCAGGTAAGAAGAAGAGTACTACGTAAGGAAGGCAAGTTAATCATCTACGAGGTTTTCAACCATCACCAACTGAGGTGGTTTGTTGAACGTTTGCTGCGCATATCCTATCCTGTTGTACGCCTGTGATACATGACCGTTAGAAGTAGAAGACATGAAGAGATTTTACAGGGTTTTGATCACAGATGTCTTCGTAGCATTGCTCGCATTTGGTGGAAACACCGTGTGAGTAATGTTGAGTTCAGACAAAGAGTACTAGGGAAAATAGGTTAGTCGATTGATGAGGCTGTGAATCTTAGTCGACTGAGATGGCTTGGACATGTACTGTACATGCTGAATCCCCGCCTGCCTTGACATACCATGCTAGAGGAATTCGGACTTAGTTGGAAAAGGGTTCAGGGTGGCCAGACGAAGACCTGGAACCAGTTAATGAATTCTCTGACTGTTGATCTGTAGGCCTTGTAGTGAGATGTAGACTGCTTGGTTGAGGTCCCTGAGGTGAAAGGGGTGAGTGATTGACTTCTGGTGACATGGCTGAAAATCGGTCACAATGGAGCAGATATATTCACTCACTGACCGAAGTCTTCTAAAGCTTGAATATTTACATTAATCTTTATCTTCAGATTGCTAATTCTCTCACACTACGTTATCTTCTTTGATGTCACTCTTTTTTATCCACTTGTTCTTTGCGCACTGCTAGTATGAAGTATGGCAATTTGGGCCGATACAACTGTGTGCCAGGTTCCACGTATGTTACACCACCACCTACTACCCTGAAGTTCAATGCCAACTTACGTAGTATTGGGTTGGAAGAAGGATCATGAAGACCAGACCGAGATGTGACTGCTGATTTCAACCATGTAGGAAGGTATAGACTGCCTAACTGAAAACCTCAAGATAACAGGAATCAATGGCTGAAAATCTGTTGCAATCATGCAGATATATTTATTCTTTGAAGTCTTCTAAAGTTACAATACTTTCAATGACCCTGATTTTCAAATTCCTTTTCCTATCATACACTTTTGTTCACTTTAGTATCACTTTTTTTCTATTCACTTGTTCCTTGCATGCTGCTGTTGTGACCTGAAACGATTCACTTCTGTGCGAGGTGCGATCTGTATAACCTTAACATATCACATTAGTTGAAGGTGAAGAATACAAATAATTACTTCTTTAAAAAGAAACAGTCTAAAGTGTGGGAAGAAAGGTGATAATGTGATCCCTTTAATCATGGTGCTATCTAATTCCAAAACAAATGCTGTTGAAAGAAGATATATCTAAAGACTGTGAATTATTTTACCCTAAAGTTTTCTACTTCAAACTTTAATGCTATTCAGGAAACAGATGGAACTCTGGGAACAATAATATATTTAAAGGAGATGTGTGCAATAGAGAAGTATCACGTACATTACCAGCGGTATACAATCCCTTACAGTTTGTTTTAAACCCCCTTTATTGTCCTCCTGTATTGTCATTATAGTTCCAATAATTTCCGTAACCTTTTACCTGCTAGTTATTATTGCCTTACCGTGACAAAACTATATTACAAATGGAATCAATCATGAGATACGAAGTATAAAGTCTGTAAACTATCATTTAACTAGCTACTATAATACTGGAAACAAGAATATGAATCGGCATTTTAAAGAAGGCTACACTGATTATGCAATGAATTTAAACTGCTAATCATGTTTGCACAAAACATTCACTAAGATGTACGCCAAGAAAACTAACAATAATAATGATGATAATAATATCAATATGAGGCTAAAAACGAAGAGGTAGGATTTAAAGTTTTGCTAATACAGTAATCTGACAATCACTTTCATAAGATATATCGGAAAAGGGATTCATAACACTTAGGTTAACTCTCACTAATAAAGAACACGCGAAAACTACGGTAGGTACGCCTCTAGTTTTAACTTTTTAAGCTGTAGTCACATCATTTTTCTGATGACTGGATACAAGAGGTTTTGAAATACTCACGTGACACAGTTACAATCGTCCGACACATTCACCAACTCTCCACTGTTTTTAACCTCTTTAAGAGTTTGTAACATTGGACGGTATATGAATGAGCCTATGAAATGAAATTCATAACACATGATTGAGCAACTGAAGCTAATGTTTTCGACTGAAGTGGCATCAAGCCTAGGACATACACCATTGCACCTCAAAATTATTTAGGTGATGTTTTCATCGAATGAGAACAATCCTTTCGAGAAAGAAGTGGTCGGATAGACAGAGTGACCAGATGTCCACAACTTAGGTCAACGAGACTTTACAGAAATATTCATATTGAAACTATGTACACCTGAGATTTTACAGTTATACTAAAAGTGTAGTATCGATTATGGTGATTTAGACTGGTACAATCCACTCTCGTTTTCCACATAGGCTTGAAAACCCTATCTTCGTTGTATTGCGCTCTATGAGCTGGATTGCACCAGGATTCCTTTATGAATGGTTTAGTAGCATTTTCCGACGAATTGATGTGTGATAATTGATAGTTTAGTAAGTTTTTTATTTCATTGACAATCGAAATCAACTGGCAATCACACGCCAAATCATCGGAGCAGGCTACTGAAGTGTTCATGGAGGAATCCTGACAGACCATTTCATATTGAACTTTAAGCTGATGATTCTGTCTAGAAAGACAGTGTAGGATTCACGATTAAACCATTCAGTTGAGAGAAAACAGTAGACACACAAAACCATCTATCCCCTTGAGCTACAACATATTCTGCATCAATCAAATCGTAGGATTATATTCGAATGATCCCGATTATTTACTGCACAATTTTAAGGCATATACGTGAAACAGGATAGATTCACATATCTTTCTCTCCTTCAATAAATCATTCAAAAACAATAAACATTTTTTCAGCTGCTATGATGTATGTAATTTCCCGTTGCTGCTATACAGGGCGAAATTGTTCGACCTTAGTTGGCAAATAGGTTCCTGTGCAGATCATTCGATACTGCTGAATATTTATGATGCTATGATGGTCTTGAGGATTAGCAGAGGAATCGAGGATGCATGTTTCGTCCTGTTTGGGCCTCACCAAAGGTCGAGTAATTAAGCTTTGTATGGCAACGGGAAATTATAAATATCATAACAGCCACTAATAACCGTTGTACAAGAGGTGGATTTTGTGCCCCAGTCATCTAGTGGATAACGTTTTGTAGTTTGAAGCGATGAGTACTTTGTTCGGGGATCAGAGAGAACAACATCACTCGCTGAGGCGCACGTATATCCAGCTGATGAGTTCGAAATAGGATGAAACATGCATCCCGGATTCCTCTGCTTGACACGAAAATCAATAAAAACATCATTTTGACAAAATAGCTCACACTAATTACTTCCTCATCTTTTTATGGATAGAATGAAACCGGACAAATATTAATATGTTATGAGGAAGGCAGAAAACAAAAATGCACTAATAGTGGCAATAATAATAATAATAAACACAAAAAGCATGAAAAGTTTTCAAAAATACACTTGACCAACTAACCTTAAGCCAATATTTTCCAGCATTTTTAAATCACCAATTGTATTTGGTAATGAACGCAATTCATTATGTTGTAGACTTAAGGTACATAATTTTTGACATTGACCAATTTCTATTGTTAATATCGTTGTTGTTTTTATCATTAATAGTGATTGTAATTTTCATGTCATAAGAGAATGAAAAATATTAAAAACAAGTGTTAAATGTATACATTAATCAAGGTTTTGTAAGTGATAATAATAAATGTACTCAGCTACGTTGTGCACATCAGTGTAGTAGGCAATGAGCCACATCTAGTGTATGAAGGCTAGTGATACTAGGTAGCTGCCCAAACCTCGGCATGTGGGGTGGGGCTGGAATCTATGACCCAATGGTTGGGCATTCATCACGCTGAACCACTGAGCCACAACTTCTCAACTATGTAAGAGACTGCTATGGTATGATAAAACCAGCATATCTCGTTGGAGTCAATATCATGTACAAAACCAACCACTATGTCAAGGTATCAAGTCATATGGTGTTGTATTATGACGGCCGCTGATGGTCTAAAGTTTGACTGCAAGTGAAGGGAAATACGAAATACCTTATCGCTTTCCGATCTCAATTGCATGATATATGATAAAGTGGTTTACATTGTTACTTACTTTAAACACCCTAGCAATTTTAACCATATAATATTGAAACGTTTAAAAACAAAATACCTACACATACACTGATTGCATCGTAAAAATATCTGACTACTTGTGAACAATCAAGCGTATAAAGCAGCAGCAGTAAGTAGTATTCCACAAAATAACTGACATTTATCCATATAATCGCTGACTATCAGCTTCACTATCTAAAACAGCTGCAGTTTGGTAGACTTCTATTGATACTGGGTAATGATTGAAGGATTCGAACCAATGACAATTAGGTTTCCGGACCAGTGGTCTACTAACAGAGCTACTGGACCCAGCTGGTGACTGTTGGTTTCAGCTATGTGGAGAAATGAAGACATCCTGGTTAGCAGTTTAAGTGACAACTGAAATCGATAGTTGGAAACTCTAGGCGATATTGGTTCGGAATCAAACCCTAGTAATAATACGTCTACACGCTATCTTTATCATCACTATCCTATAGAATCTCTTTTTGATCTCACTCACTCCTTCTCCCTTTCCTTCAACACTTAAATACTTTCTTCTTTATTTGCCTAGATCTTTCACCTTAGTGCCTCTTACCTTGATATGCTGACATGAAGCAGAGCAACTCAGATCGTTACTCTGTAATGCCAGGTTCCACTTGGATACAAACTGTGTTGAGAAATAGTCTATTCATATTGTTGATTGATATATGGAACTTCCCGTTGCTACACTGGGTCGAATTGCCCGACCTCTGTTGACGAAACGTGCGCCCTGGATTCCACTGTTAGTCACCAAGATGAATAGAATATCATAAATATCCGGCAGCATCGAAGCGTCCGCATATGAGGCCTATCTGCCCTCTACAACAACGGGAAATTACAGGTATCAATAAACAACTAACACCCATTGGAAAAGTGGTGGCTCTCATAACCGCGGTGGCCTAGTGGATAACGCTTTGGAGTTTGAAGCGATGAGTACTGGGTTCGAATCTGAGCCAGAACAACACCCCTCACTAGTGAACAGGTAAATTCGGTTGATGAATCCTAAATAGGACAAAACGCGCATCCTGGAGTCCACTGCTAATCACCAAGATGAATAACAAAGACTGTTCATGTATTGAATGGAATAGATAGAGTACCAACTACATTGACGAAATTGTTATCATACATTAAATGATCTAATGAAGTTATAACTAGAACACTTATCTGATAAACATCCTCCTTACAGCTTAACGAACGCACAGATGAAGTAACAGTAATAACGCAGGAAAAAAAATATAAGTACAAAACACACCTTAAAAAAATACCATCATAATACCTGAGTTGAATAAACTTACTTTCAGATAATTGTTCCAAATGATTATGAGAAACATCTAGTGTAATCAAATGCGTTAACTGGCCAATACCAGGTTTAGCTGGGAGGGTATGAATTTTATTCTCTCGTAGACTGAGGACTTGAAGTTTCTATTTTACATATTTTTTTTTTAAAAAAAGAATCCGGAGGAAATTAGATAAAAGCTAATAAATTAATTTTAACCAATAATATGAAAACTGGTCAAAAGTTCCTGAAATATGGAATACAAATTCGCGTAAACAACCTTAAAGTAGCTCGTTTAAACTCTACATTAACCTACAAAAATTGTGGACAAATAAGTGATACATTTAACCATTGTAAAATAAATATGCTCGAAAACTGTACATAGTTGACAAAGTATAGCAGGTTTTAATGGTGCAATAAGTCACCGTGATAACTAATAGTTTTGCTGCTTAGACGATTGTACCATTTTCAAAAACTAGTGTAGTTTGCAAGTCATAAGCTATTTAATCAGTATCATGGTACCAAACACATTATAACCATTAAAATGATGGACAGTAGTGGAATCCAAGATGCACGTTTCGAGACTTTTGAGACTGGAATAGTTTCACTGCTTGTTTGACTAATTAAGTCTGAACTTTATTAACATTTACATTCATATCACAACAGAGAAAAGTTTTCAGTTGTAACAGTGAAAAAATAAGTTATGAGTGAATGAGAACATTGAGAACATAAAGAATGGTTGAAAGAGCCAAGGTACAACAATCATTCAGTGGTAGCATGTTCAGACAAGGGTTCAAATGCGGTCCTAATGGACAGAAATGTATAAGTGCAAAAAAAAATGGCTTTGATTTCAGACGTTGACAAGCTCTCTAGGTCTGTCAACGATAAAAATAAGACTGAACTAAGTGAATAACGGATATTCTTAAAAGAATCCATAATGACCTACTCATTGAAAAAAGGTCTTTATGAAATCCTAGAGCCTTTAAGATAAGATCTATCCTGCCACTCTCTCCATGATAGGCTAAAACTCATCGACTGCAAAAGAGATTTGAGTGCAACTGTAAGAACGTGTGTTATCATTCGATATAGAATCTCTTTTTACCAATGTGCCATTCACACACATGATCTGCTTACTATGTTAATATATATAGATGAAAGCAACTTGGATCTTTGGAACATGTGTTTTATAACTAAACGAACTGCTGCTTACATGCACCTTCAACAAGGTGATCCACCATAAAATAGATGGAATCTCTATGGATTCTCCTCTTGACCTAATGGTTGAGATTATTTTATGTCAAATTTGAAGAACTGCAGTCTAAAATCAATAACTGATGAGTTTTTGATGTACAAAACGTATATTGACGATATCTTCAAACTTGCCACAATGACTATGATTTAAAATATGCTATATAAGTAGTTAACAGTTGCCACCACCACCATCAAAGATCCCCTACACTTGGGTACCCACTGATCGAAAAAAACGCTAATCGTGTCGCATTGTCTACCATATTTGACGAATCTACAGTACTGATAACTTGGAAGAAGAACTCATGTTTGTCTAAAAGCTTCTGGCTGAAAACGAATAATTCAGCACGAGTTGTGGACAAAAAGCATAAAACTCAAATCACAAACAAAGATACCTATTTCAGTTTCAAATAAGATATTAAAGAAGAGTCTTGACTTCAAATGTGACTTGGCTGCAGATATCTTGAGCAGAAGAATTTTAAACAGTCCTTGTAACCAGTCATTAATGAAGTGGAACAAAACACGAATAAATTGCGATTGTACAGCTGTGGAGAATGAAATTACCAGAACAGATATCTTCGCTGAATTTCTCGTCTTATCTAAGATCATGTTTATCCCAAATCTGCAGTTCCTATGCAAGTTTCCTGTAAGAGAGAGAGTTTCCAATGCAAATGTTCATTGATTTCATCCATCTTCAGTCATTTCAACAGAAAAAATTCTTTTGTCTTAAGGTGAGTCAAGCATCCGTTTCCTCCTATGTATCGCTTCATATGAGAATCTTAAAAGAACAAAAACGTAGTACATCTACAACTAACCCTAAACACTTTTTTGTAATGTGAACACTAAGCTGAAAGGATTACAATTGTGCTATAATTCGATGAATGCCAGTTGGATGGAGGCAATCGGTAGGAAGCCATGCTTGAAAAAAGCTTCATGTTTGTTGGCACTCGTCAGGAAAGCATCTCTGCAACTCTGAGTGAACTGATATCCCCAATGATATTCCAACCAACGTCGCCTAGTCGTGTAGTCAACAATGTTAAGACTGAGCTATTCCGGCCGCGATTGACCTACTGTAGGACTGGATTAGATAACTTTATTCGTCACCAGAGAGCGATCGATTTCATATTGTCTAGGCCTGACGAAATTTTATCGATCATTATGTGAGACATCAACTCCCCTGAGGTTGTGGATACGCCTTGCTGACGAGTGCCAACAGGCACGAAACCTAGGTGAAGCAGGGTTTCCTGCCGATTGCCTCCAACCAGCCAACATCCAAATTCATTGGTGCTGTTATAGTAACAACACTAAAACTATACCCGCCGCACAAGAAGTGGTCAGTAGTGCTAGATGGTCTAATGGATAACGCTCTGGCATTTGAAGCGATCGGTCCCGAGTTCGAGTCCCAGTGAGGACAACATAGCTTACTGTGAGACAGGCACATCCATCTGACGAGTCCCAAATAGGACGAAACGCGCGTCCTGGATTCCACTGCTAGCCATTATTCATCATTAGTATCCAAATTCATATTCATGGCAAACGTGTTTTCCCCTTACTGAGATAAACCTTTTAAAGCATTACAAATCAGATTGAAAATGAAATAATAAAGCGGAATGTGGCTGTTATATCATCACCAGGACCATAAATCTCATCCGATGTTGAAATTCACAGATAAGAAAGCAATAACTTTCACGGGATTCAGTGGTAAACAATTTTCCAAGTCATCAGTAAACAAATAGAAATATTTTGCAGCATACAGGATGTAACTTATGCCTAAGATGAGAGTGTCTCGTATTTAGAACGTGAAGGAGTATGTTATATCACATTGGATCAAATGTGAATCGACTATGTATCCAGATTATCTAGGGACGTCTTATATACACGTATATGAGCCAAATGTTTTCAAAACTTACACACATACACATATACATACACACGTGTGTACTATATTATATACAGAGATACACAAGACAGGCAAACGCATCAGTCTAAAAAATATGTAGAAAAATTAAATCGGAATTCAATATGTTTTCGATTTTCTAAACACGCTGGAATTATATTAAAACTTACCTATATAATGAATCAATATATGATTGGTTGAATTTCCTATCATCAAAAATCTTAGCATGAAATAGCATTTCAATCAATTAATCCATTTGCAAATAAACAGTTGTATTTATCCAGGGTAGGACAATACACATACAAACATACACATACTTTGATCATAAGACAAGATTCAATTTATCCAAAATTGTACCTATCTAGGGTATTTTTTGGACTATTTCATAAAAGTCAGGGCTAAAATGCGAATTCGTAATGGTGACAAAAAGTCGTGGTAAAAATGAGCGTGTATGTGAGATATAGACGACAATAATGGATGTGTTTTTTTCATATTCTCTTCTCTAAAAAACAAGACACTAATTACATCCTAATGAAAATGGTTAGTGGTGTAATATGAATAGCACGACAGTGTAGGTATATATGTGTAGACAAAATGGTTGGATATAGAAATCATACAAATATATTTCGAGAAAATAGACAAATCAGTCTACTAAACACGAATACAATATAATTGATGAATAAATTATTGATCAGTTGGCCGGGTATAGTACATAAATTCATTTCAACGTTAAAAGGAATCCCTTTAAAAGGGTTACTCTAACAACAACTGACCATTTAGGCAGTGGTAGGATTCGAACCAGAGACCACTGGATTTCCGACTCGGTGCTCTACCAAGAGAGCTACCGGACTCAACTGCTGACCAGATTTTTAATTCACTTCAATCACAAAGGGTTTTCTACGACTGTCATATGAATTTGTGACGCGTTACTGTCTCTAGATCATGCATACACTAGCTGCTAAGTCTTGATTTCTCGTACTGAAAAGGAAAGAAAATCTGATCAGTAGTCGGGTCAGAAACCCAGTGGCCACTGGTTCAAATCTTGACGCTACCCGAATTTTCATTTCACCTTCAATCGTCACCCAGTATCAATACAAAGTTTGCTAAACTACAGCTATCTCAGACAGTCAAAATGATACCTACTGAAACGACCGATTAAATATTTTGGTTGGATTAATTTTTTTATAAACTATGAAAACCTTTAGTGAATATTTCGGTAATTGTTTGATTTCGTCTAGTTAACTAGTCCTAAACCCGGGCAAAGAGGGAAGGTTGGGCATAGGGCTAGCAACTCTACCCCGTAAAACCAATCTAATCGCTAAAGAAACTTCAAACCACAAGGAAAATATAAAAAAATAAAAATAAACTTATTCGTCGCTGGAATCGGAAAGACGAAATGACGCCGGTTGGTGAAAGCCTTCGGGGAGTCAATTGGCTGATGTGTCTTCGCTTCTCTTGATGAAAGTGAAAGTAAACATGGGGACATGGAATGTCCGCATTATGTTTGAACCTAGCAAGGCTGCCCAGATCGCAAAAGAGATGAGAAGGTAAAGCATGAAAGTGCTGGGCTAGGAATCTGCGAGGAGTTTGCGAATGGAATGGAAGTGGACTTTCCAAAACTCCTAACTGGAAACTCAATAATCTACTCCGGTCAAACAGACGACAAACGATGAGTTAGGCGTCCGAGGGTGATACGAGGAGATCGCGTGAGGAAGAAATGAAAGCTTCTGGGCAGTCGTGGAGCCAGGTTGAAAAGACTGTAGAGAAGAGAGTGAAGTGGCGTTGTGCTACTGAAGCCCTATATTCCACTAGGAACCCAAGGGGCAAATAATAATAATAATCAGTAGTTATTACGGTGGCCTATAAAGCCACTCATCAGATAAGATGAAAATACATGCCTGGACAAGTGGTAGAACGTGAAATGAAATTGGAAACCGATGACCTGTTTCATCAGTTTCACCAACCATTAACTGAACACCAGACCTGTGATATAGGGGTAACCATTTCGACTTTCATCACAAAAGAGACAATTTTACACCTTAATCATCGTTCCAGCCAACCTGAAGTTAACAGCGAGGAAAATACAAGTATTAGTGTTCATATGTTCCAGAATAAGACAGACATCCTGTTTAAACGACAATGTAGTGAAAATCAGCTTCAGTCCACCAAAAGTTATGAAAATCAATTAAAGAGAAATACGAGATCCAAATGGTTGGTTAAAAGAGATTACAAAGTGAAATTCTCCGGGAAGATGATATATAAGTGGCACATCGAGTAATAAACACTAGTAGAAACAAAATACGTAAATGGTCAATTATGAATTTTAAACAGAGGATAAACTCTGATAGATACCACTATATAACAAACGAGCATGATGAAATAATAAAATACTCAGATAAATTCTACATAGTATGATTACGCTGATTTGTGAGCGAAGTTTGTTAGCACACTTCGAAGCAATTTCAAACAGGTATCTAGAGCGAAAGTAAACGTGGGGACATGGAATGTCCGCACGATGTTTGAACCCAGTAAGGCAGCCCAGATTGCAAAGGAGATGAGAAGGTATAACATCGAAGTGCTTGGGATTTGCGAAAGCAGATGGAATGGGAGTGGACTCTCCAAACTGTCAACTGGAGAATCAATAATCTACTCCGGTCACCCAGACGCCAACCACGAGCACACTGAGGGAGTGGCTATCATGATGTCCTCAAGAGCATCGAAGGCTCTCATGCAGTGGGAACCAATCTCCTCCAGGATCATGACAGCAAGATTCAACTCAAAAGGAAGAAAGGTCACAATCATACAATGTTATGCACCTACAAATAATGCAGAGCAAGAGAAAAAGGAGGAATTCTACAGACAACTTCAATCAACACTGGACAAGACGTCAGTTGGCGATATCAAAATTCTAATGGGCGACATGAATGCCAAACTGGGAGGGGACAACACGGGAAGAGAACTAACCATGGGTCGAGAGGCACTAGGTGAAATGAATGAGAATGGAGAATTGTTTGCAGAATTCTGCGCATTCAACGATTTGGTGATTGGAGGCAGTGTGTTCAGGCACAAAGATATCCACAAAGCGACATGGATTTCACCAGATGGACACACTAAAAATCAAATCGACTTTATCTCAATCTCAAGAAAATGGAGACGCAGTCTACTTAACACAAGGTCAAGAAGAGGAGCAGATGTAGGTTCAGACCACTACCTAGTGCAAGGAACCTTCCAAATCAAGTTAAAGGCCTTCAAGGAAGCTGGTGATAGACCTCAACCCAAGTACAACACTCGGAAACTGAAGGATGAAACTACAAAGGAGATCTTCATGGCAGCCATCAAGACAAAATGGGAGACGTCGAGGGACATCCCTGAAGAAACCTGTGTGGAAGAACACTGGAAGTCTTTGAAAGCTATGTGGAAAGAAACCTGCACAACAGTATTAGGAAGGAAGAAGAAAGAAGACAAGGAATGGATCTCGACGGATACCTGGAAGCTGATAGAGGAGAGGAGGATGGTGAAGCAGAAGATAAACCAGTGCAAGGATGCTCAACGACAAGAGGAACTGAGCACAATGTATAAAACACTGGACAAAGAAGTGAAGAAGAGTGCACGCAAAGACAAAAGACACTTCTACGAAACACTGGCAAGTGAAGCAGAACAGGCTGCAGGTAAGAGAGACCTGACGACATTGTATCAAATAACCAGGTTGCTATCAGGGAATAGACCAACACAGATGAAACCAATAAAAGATGAAGAAGGAAATTTAATTACGAAAGAAGAGAAACAGAGGAAACAATGGGCCAACCACTTCAAGAAGCTCTTGAATCGACCACCACCTGCACTTCGTCCAGAAATACCACCTGCAGCCGCTGAACTACAAGTGAACATTAATCCCCCAACGAAAATGGAAGTCCTGAACGCCATAAAGCTACTGAAATGCGGGAAAGCAGCAGGACCAGATGGAATACCGCCAGAAGCACTGAGAACAGATGCAGAGACAACAGCGGCCATGCTCACACCACTATTGCAGAAGGTGTGGAAGGAAGAGAAGGTACCGGACGATTGGAAGAAGGGTTACCTTGTCAAACTGCCGAAGAAGGGAGACCTCAGTGCTTGCAAGAACTGGCGCGGAATCACTCTCCTGTCCACCCCAAGTAAAATATTAAGCCGCATCATCCTGGAGAGGCTTAAAGACGCACTGGATTCAAAACTGCGACCGGAACAGGCAGGCTTCAGGAAGTACAAATCATGTGCTGACCAAATTGCAACGCTTCGTATCATCATAGAACAGAGCGTAGAATGGCAATCAGCTCTATACCTCAACTTCATCGACTTTGAGAAGGCCTTTGACAGCGTCGACCGAGAAGTAATTTGGAAACTGCTTCAATACTACGGAGTACCGCAAACCTTTATCCGCCTCATTCAACAACTATATGAAGATGCCACATGCCAAGTAATCCACAATGGGAAGCTCAGTGATGCCTTTGAAGTGAAGACAGGAGTGAAACAAGGTTGCCTACTATCCCCCATGATATTCCTAATTGTGGTGGACTGGATCATGCAGCAAACAGTAGGCAGCGAGAAGAGGGGGATACACTGGACGACGGAAAAGAACCTAGAAGACTTGGATTTCGCCGATGACTTATGCCTAATGTCACATAAACTTGAAGATCTGCAGGCAAAAACTAACAAGTTGATAGAAGAGGCAGCGAAGACGGGACTTCAGGTGAATATAGAGAAGACAGAAGTGATGAAGATACCGCACCACCACCATCAACAACAACAACAACAAACTCCAATCACCGTCAACGGGAGAAACTTAAAGGAAGTAACCTCCTTCACTTATCTAGGAAGCACTGTTTCAACTACAGGCGGGACGGACGAGGACGTCAAAGTCAGAATCGGAAAAGCAAGACAGGCGTTCATCAGCCTGAAACCAGTGTGGAGATCTTCTGCACTCAGCATGCGGAACAAGATACGGATTTTCAACACCAACGTAAAGTCAGTGCTCTTGTATGGCTCAGAGACTTGGCGCGTCACGAAAGGTATTTCCAATAAACTACAGACATTCATCAACAACTGCTTACGCTCGCTGCTGAAGATCAGATGGCCAGAAAAAATAAGCAACAAGGAACTCTGGGAACGAACCAACCAAGAACCTATCACGCAACAAATATGCAGGAAGAAGTGGAGATGGATTGGCCATGCACTGAGAAGGCCGACTGAGGACATCACGCGTCAGGCCCTCGAGTGGAATCCCCATGGGAAGCGACGAGTTGGACGTCCGAGGGTGACATGGAGGAGGTCGTGCGAGCAGGAAATGAGAGCTTCTGGGCTGTCGTGGGACCAGGTTCAAAAGATCTCAGAGAACAGAGGTCACTGGAGGCGTGCTGCTGAAGCCCTATGTTCCACTAGGAACCCAAGGGACTAATAATAATAATAATAATCTAGAGTAAACGATAGATGCTATTAAACAAAATATGCCATCACAAATAACTGAAACTACTCGCTAACCAATCGACATATGCTAAGCATTAAACAATTGTTCGTTCATCTGGATTCCAGGGTAATTTATGTCAATCTACTCCAACAAATGCAGCAAGTGGTAGAGACCAGTTTAGTTAGTACATGTTGATAAAATGACTCAAGGAGTTATAAAATTAGGAACATCTAACCTAAAGCTGTTTCAAAACACCTGACAAAAGGATTCAAGAATGCCTTCGCAGTCGTGTTAAGTGTCGTGTTCTGGAAAAAAAAGCATCCCAAGCACTAGAATGAAGAGAACTATCAATCAATGAAGTCACTTTTTGACAAATATGGAGATATCTTATTCGTAGTATAATTGTGAGCTGATAAATAACGAAGCAGCCTTGGCAGATTAGAATTTATACTGCGAGATGATTGAAGGTGAGATGGAAATCTGGACGAATGCCACATTCCAACCAGCGAACAACAGGTTACCGGCCCAATATTCTAACAACTGATGTATCAGGTCCCACTGCTCAACACGATTTTATTTCACTTCAACCAACTAGGGTTTCACCCGACTACCATGTGAATTCCGGACGCCTTACTACCACTTCATCGTATTCACACTGCCTCCCTAGTCAACACTTCTCATTCCAATCACAATCTAACTGAATCGCAGAGGCCGAGCATCATATTGATTTTCATTTCACTATCTCACATAGCCGAAGTTTGTCAGAATAGTATTTATACTGGGTGATAACTGAAGGTAAAGCACCGAATCGGTAACCCGGTGGTCACTGCTTCGAATCCGACAGAGGTCTACATTTTCATCTCACCTTCAATCATCATTTACTACAAATACAACATTAATCATTTTATTATGCACGCAAAATTACAATTTCTCACATTTTTTACGCCATAACCCGTAGGTCATCATCACCCCCTACTTCTCTCATCAGCCAATTACTGATTACTTCACTCTTACCTTCAAATACCTCAATTATTAACCCTAATTACTAACAAAGCCACATCTCATGTATACATGCACATGCATCTCAGGTTAGTATCGGTCTTCTCTGAGATAGTTAAAAATCTCAGGCAAACCAATTTTACTCCTTTCTACCTTTCCTCTGGGCTCCATCATATCTCGTATATAAGTTAGTCAGTCATTCGATAGGGGTGTGGTGCGTAATCACAAACACAACAACAGCACAATCAGTCGAGTCGCTCCTTCTACATAAACTCAGTAATGATACAAATCTATCCTAGAGAATAATCTTGTATCCCAAAGCACTGAAACTGCTGTCAAATTTTCACTAAAGATGTTCACTAGATCCCACAACTCTTAAATGTATTCTCTTAACACAATTACATAATTTCCATACTTTATTTAATTCATTCACAAGGTGTTTAAATACATCACTCTTCCATCATCAATACAACTGCAATGACGCTAAACCATAGTGATAGATGTAGATAACAATTCATCTTATATAATAACTCTACAAAATAACTCTGATGTAAACGACTTAATTTGAGTAGAGAGGTGTTTATAGTATCGCAACTTAATTATTCCACACTTGCTTCAGAAGTAGATTGTGAAATAAGGTATACAGGTTGATGAATACCAACACGATACTAATGTATCAGATTGTAGTTAGTCTCTGACAGTGATATATACGTTTATTATTCACTGTCTACAGAAAAGTAAATCTATGAATAAATTTTCTCGTCAAAATCTACTTTATTCCTTTACGTAGCCTGCTCTACAATGTTTTTAAAATTCAATGGAATATAGAACGACCCTTTTTTAAGAACTGGGACAGTTGAACCAATTCACTGGGGTCATAGATAATGTAAGTTAGCGAATATTATTTGAGAAATTTTGTATCCGTGCCAAATATTTACTGGTAACTACTGATGCAACAGGACTGATTCAAATTTCCTGGTATAAATGAAGTGATAAACGCACTTAACAACTTGAATCCATATTGTTAGAAGAGATATGAATACAAATCATTCTTAAATCAACAGTTTCTATCTAGAAGATGAAAGATGCGTATTCAACATTATGGCATTGTCATTCAAAACATCCAGAGGACTGCATTTTATCAACGTCTCCGTCTACCGGGATTACATCATCTGCTTACTCGAGATACAGTGGGGAGTTTCTTTTGACATCACTGAATAATCATAGTCCTTAGCTAAAATTGTATTATTCATTGTCCATAATGATTTTGAAAAGTTGTAGACAACTGACAAATACTAATATCGTTTTCATCTCCTTATCCTTAACCAATCATCACTTCTCAAACCTATTGTGAAGACTTGCAGTCAACTTTTTCTTTAGCGTCTTTCACTCAACATAGTTTTCTTTCTAACACATGGCTCTGAGTACATACTTAGTTTGGATAAGAAAACGGAGATTTACCATTTTTCAATAACCTCTAGACTTCAGGTTAATAATTGCCTAAACCACTGTTTCTACAAGAGATTAAGTATAACGGCCTAGGTATATCAGAACAGGAAGTTGTCTATTCAGCATCTTTCATCTTCAAGTGGGACATAATAAGGCCATCTAATTCTGTTATATACACCTACAATGAAATAGTTTATCAGTTCCTAATTCTGGCGTCAGCATAGACCAAATGTTAAACAATGTCTTGTTTGACGTCTCAGTTTCAGGTTCAACGCAAACTAGGGAAAAAAATTGATCATATATGCTAAAATCTGGAAGATATTATAACTTGTTCAAGCTAACATAACAAAAAAAACCAGTTTATAAGAAATCCAAAATGAACATCTCTTTCATCATTGTATCAGGTGCTGACATACACATACACACACACACACACACACACAATCTGGAACATACATCGAAAACAGTTTACACGACTGTACATAGATATACTTCTTTTCTTCTTCTCAGCATTTATAACAATCTGCGTAACAAAGAGGAAGTGAGCATGTGTCAATACCAACAACAACAACAACAAGAACATGGAATTGCTTACAGTTAAATATTTGATATCTTCATCCACCACACGGATTCGATTGAAGCGTAGAAATAAATGTGTTAAATTGTATAATTTATAAACAACTCTTGGAATTTCGCATAGTTTATTATGTCTTATATCGAGTACACGTAACTGTGTACACTGAGCCAGTGTTTCTGGTAAATCACTCAATGAATTCTCTTGTACCATTAATATTTCCAATGTAAACAATGTACCAATTTCATCTAATTAAGAAGTAACATTCATAATTTGTTTTTTTTCAAATGAGAAGAGAAAAACACAGAAAAAGAAGAAAAGACGGATAAATGGATAGAAATATGTGTAGAAACAAAGTATATATCTATCTGTACAAAAATATAAAGAAATAATCAGTACTATACACAATAAACTTACATCTTTCACACTTGTTAGTACTGCTACCAGTTTTTCGTGGTGTTGTATTCTTTGAGCTGGATGGTTCCATCATGAAGCTTTCATTGTCATTCTAGGCAACATCATCACCACAAACTTCCGAAAGAATCAAGCTATACGGTTTTCTTTACAAATTGCTTAGCAGCCTTGTATGTGATAGACTGTTTCTGTCAAAGTCTTCCCATTGTCTCCATATTTATTAAAATTGGTTGTCCTACTGACGAGAACTATGACTCTCTTGTTGTTTCTCATTGGTTGATAGATTGGATCAATGGCTATATGCCTGTTGATCGTTAATTGACCTAAATACCAAGCTATTAAAAATTCTCTCACATTCTTTGTATTTTTTTCTGTCAAGGATTTTCACATTTCCTTAGTCAAATTCATGCTCACAGTTGTCCGTATGCATTGATATGGGTGAAGATATATCATGACACTTCACTGCTAGCTAGTTGATGTTCATGTACACGGATGAGAAGAGCGAGACCATTCTATCCGATGTAATGTTTTTCACCGTTTATTTTGTAGATTATTGTCTGATTTGTCTTCCTTTGCTCCTGCATCTTCTTACCTGGATAACAGAGAGTGAAGAGATCTTTTGGGCTTGTGAGATATATTGATTCCAAAAAGCTTCAGTAATCTAATCGTGATCTCGGAGACATTCTTCATGTAGAGTAGGACAATCCCTTTATTGACTTTCGAGGCTGACTTCTTGATTGACGAAGTTGTGTGGATAGCTGTTCTTCTAGAAAACAGTCATCAAATAGTTTTCTCCTTTCCTCCACAGGGTTGATGCACTACAGCATGTTTTCACTCTTTTCAACAATGTTTTCATACAACTCGTTTTGTGTGCTACTGAATTGTTGCTACTATAATGGCGAACTTGATCCATATGAGTTGGCTTTCTGCATACTTCAGTTTCCAATTTCTCCGAATCCGTGTTCTAGTAATCAGAGCATCTGGAAATGTAACTTTGTTTTTTGGTTCCGCTTCAATTGTGAATTTGATGCCGTCAAAATAAATATGGAGACAATGAGGAGACTCTAACAGAAACAACCAGTCACTCAAGGTAATGAGGACAAGTTACTAACCCATATCTGTAGAGGAAACTTTATATCTCACTTCTTCCTGTAGTTTATGCTGGTGATGTTGTCTAGAATGACAATGGAAGCTTCATGATTAAACCATACAGCTCAAAGAACCCAACATCACTATAAATTATTCTTCTCAGTTATAAATATTCTCCATTACTGTTGCTAGTGAGTGCTTTCTTTTGTTTTTTTAAATTACGGAAAACTAAACTGGTGTACAGCTAGCATATTTCAAGTGAATTAAGTAAAGAAAGACAACTTAACTGACTGACTTGGAAAGTATTCCATGCCTCTCTTCTACACGTATAGCACTTTATTAGCATAACTTACTCAGCAATGAACTGTTCATTAGGATCCATTTCTGGATGATGAATATTTCAATATCGAGATATGCATCAGCATCATTCGTTTTTATTTACCAAGGCATAAGACAATGTCATCACTCGTTTTGACTTGGAAATAATCAAGTTCACTATTGAAACTTTTGTGTTCTTGCTAAAAATGAGTGTAGCAGAAAATCGAGAAACAGCCAGCAACCTTGAGCACATTCATCTAGTAGACGATGAGTGACACTTATTGTGTGAGAGCGAATGACTTCACTATATAGCTATCCAAACTTCGGTAGGTGAAATGCTTTTGGAACTCTCAACCCACTGGTTGATAGTCGACTCCGTAAACCAGTGGGCCGTAACTCCAAAAATGTGTGTGGTAGTGTGAGGGTGTGTAGAAGCGAACCAAGAGTTTTTTATATTTAGTCCAGTTGTTAAAGAGCACACGCGATTATTGACTATATACACCTGAAGAGTTGTGATGTATATGGTTAAATTTCACTTCTTCTCACCTTCAGCTTGGTTGAAGTAATAACTAGTTATTAGAGCACAAAGCATTTTTCGTTATTGGGAACAAAAACCCTATATCTAAGAAACTATTATAATGACATGTCTTGCCTTCGCATACAAAAGATGACTAATCTTAACTATGATTTTTAAGCTGGGAATATACTTTACACAATTGAGAAATTGAAATCTTGGAGTGTTAGCCTCCTGGTTTAAGAAGTTGACTATCAATCAATGAGTCACGGGTTCAAACACCGCTCAACCTGCCGAGTTGTGGGGAGCCAGGTGGTATCAGTAACCCTCACACAATAGGTGTTGCTTATTGTTTACTGTACGAATGTTTACAAGGTTGCTGAGTAAATTCACAATCAAAATATGGTAGAAGGTGGTTAGAATTGTTTTTGAATACAATTAGCTTATTTTTCTCAGTCACCAACCATAGATTCCTATCATCTTGAAGACTTCAGTCAGGCAGTCTACACCTCCTTACACGGCTCAGATCAACAGTCAGAGACTTCATGGATCAATATCACATCTTGATCTAGCCACCCTGAGCCATCTTCCGACATAATCCAATTTCGCCTAGAACTGTAATTCCAGGTAGGCAGTGAGTTCAGCATGCGCAACAAATGTCCAAGCCACATCATCCGTTGAAGGTCCATAACCTCATCGACCGACTTCTCTCTCTTGCTTAGTACCTTTCGCCTAACCTCTACATTCATAACAAGGCCATTCCATCATACGCGAGCGATGCTAAGAAGACATCTGAGTTCGAAACCTTGCAATCGCTTTATATTAACAAAAACCAAATAGTAAGATGTACTTCATCATGTTACTTAAATATATTTATTTTGAGGTTGCTTTATTTATGATGAGTTGGCAGTAGTTAAAGAAACATTTAGAATAATAAAGCATTGGACACTTTTCCTTTCATGTTGTCATCGACCACAACGTTCCACTAAAGCTTCTAAACATGTATATTGAAGATAATAACTGCTTAGAAATTATATCATTGGATTCTAACTAATCGGTGGTCTAGAGGTAAGGGTAATCGCAGTGTCAAGGAGATGTTTTACTTTCAATCTTATATGCAGTTATCGTTAAACACTGCAGAAAAGTTAAACGAGAAGTAAACATCTATCCATAGCTCTTTAGTTTTAGGCGATTCACTGGATAGTATCAACCGTTCTAATCTCGGCGGATGGATAGACCTAGTTTGATCTCCTGGTAGAAAGTTTACAATGCAATTTAAATGCAACTCAACCCGGTAAATGTATGTAAACTAGGCTACGTATGAGCTACATTTTATTTGTAAGGGTTTGTGATACTATTTAGTTGTCAAAGCCAAAGTTGAGAGCAGTTTGAGGCCACAATCACAAAAGCCGAAAGTGTGGAAATTAACCGAGCGGAGTTCCAGCATTCCACCATTGCACACTGATTTTTAGGTTTTACTTTAAACAAACCATATTTTAGGGAAATAGGTTAATTAGTCAGTATCAGTATCACATACATTATCAGTAGTAAATCAACTCAACTGTTTTAGCTCCTATATGACTGTTAAGCTTATGCATTTGTGAGTCAAAATCACTATTATAAAGACAGCAACGTAAACGTTTTAACATATTGGGCTCTAGAAGAAGAAAACCGGTTTCTCAACGAAAAAGCAACAAAAATATCCACAATTATTCATAAACGATGTATGAGGGGATGGATATAAGACTTCTTTTTAGGGCACCTGAAAGAGAGCCTATGGGACACCTGCTTGAGGTCTATCGCATACAACATTTTTAGAATTGTTGGTATGAGGTTTGAGTGCTTTAACACTGGATACAGGAAACCCATAACACCGGCAATAGTAGACAGTGGGGTACGGAGTGTGCCAACCTTTTCTAACCACTCCAACTTCCTCATAGGGGGGAGGTAGTATCAGCACGGTACTGCTGGTCATCCAAGGGAAACAACTTAATACTATTACACCCCATCCAGTCAGCAGTATGACTTCGCCCTCAAACCCTCATCAAAGCATAACAATTTACACTATTATCCTAACTTTTTTTTTGCCTAACCACTATCTAGCAGACCTTTCTAGCATGGTAGGACCTCGAGGGAATAAGTGTAGCTTTTTGAGTCATTGTGATATACAAGTCCAACCACCCATGTTAATATAGAAGCATATATTCCAAGGAAAATACTGAAAATTGAAATTTCAATAAATAAGCAAGTAGTTTAAACAGAAAAACAACTATCCATCGGTTGATCGGGAATTTATGCTAATGACTAAAATCATGCAGAGATGAAAAGGTCCTAAAAGCTGTATGATGAAATATCTTATCAACCTGAAGTATGATGCTGACGATGCAAAATAAGACCTCCGTCTAAGCTTATGTTATCTTTTGTCCTGCTTTTCATATCGTCTCCTCATAATGAACCATACTCATTATTCACATGTTAATTAGGTCATTTTACCAGGCTCGTTTCTCTATAAATATTCATCCGATTTGTAGTGATGTTGTTACGATACGGAGTTGTGAGAACGAACGATAATACTTAATGACTGATAGTCAAGAGTTGAGACGATTCAACTCGAATGATTTGCAAAAAGAAATCAAAAGACTGGAAATTAGTTGAGTTTATAATATCTCGGACTGAAAACGTTTATGAGTGAAAACGGACCCTATTTATAGAGGAGTTAACAGTAACCTTGAAAAGTAAGGAATAATTAGTACATTTAAAGAGGCAAGAGCCAATCAGAACGCTAGCGGGTTATATGAAATGTGATCCATGTGCAGAGCGAAAAGAGTGCGAAGTAAAACATTTCAAATGTACCTGTAAGTACAGAATATAAAGGATATAGACATCCCTAACAGATATAATCCAACATCAATCTGTTCAATTCTTTTTATGATAACTGAAACAAATCAGTTTAACTTTTTAGCTTTAATTTAACAATATATGCAGCTACCAAATATAGATTCACCCGATATTATCACTGGCACTATATAGAAACAATTATATTGTATGTATTGTTTCATAGGTATAAAAAAAAGATGGCGAATCCTTATCATAATATAAAATGAACAGATGTGCAATAATCAAAGTTCAATAACAATCTTCAGTTCTTAAGACACAAACACACACACACACACACACAAAAGACTATAAGGACAGCATGGTGAGCATCATGTAAGCATATGGCATATATATGTAGATGACTGTTACAGACAAAACACAATGGGCAAAGACCTGGACAACAAGTGGTCAAAACAGCCACAAAAAAATGATGTCTAAATACCGCACCAAAAAAAACACATACAACTCTCAATTTAAGTGTAAACAAATCAATCTTCATAAAATATTTATTCTCGTCTACATTCTTTTACATAACATACATTAGAAATATAATATAGCTAAGTGACTTATTACTAACCATCCTAGAAATTATGACAGTCCCATATCCTATAACTCATAGAAAATAACATCTTCAAAATATGTTTCACGCATACAACAGGTGAGGTGCTAACAAGTAAATAAATTTAAAGCCTTTTAAGACTCGAAGGAAAGGTAATATAACGGTGAAAATCCCAATCTATCTTACTGTGAATTACCAATAAACTAGCGTGAAAAATCTATCTGCTTCTCTACGTTACATTACTTGAATTACAACATTTGATTTCCTCTAGGCAGAGAGATTGAGCATCGCAAAAGATAGGGGGACATAAGCAATTAACGAGGTTACTTTCTACTAGTAGACTGAGCGTTGTTGCAGAGTCAGTTCCCACGAATAGTTTTAAGCTAGACAGGTAGCAATTAAATGAATATCAGACATCTACAGAACATTTCGCCAGCAGTTTTAAGAATACTGTTCACTTTGACAACTCTCGCAATTCGTTCAAACTGATGTTACTTAGAAATCATGAATCAATCAAAAAAGCACTTGTAAAAGTTCATGAAAGGCAGCAGAAAACTTTGAGGATTTGTCTAGCTAGGCTAATCACACCGTAAAAGACTACACAATTGTCACTTTCTAAGAGCTCAATACTATATAAAATTATCAAGCTCACAGCTACTTCCTTGATGTCATCATCATCATCATCATCAAGATCAACATAGGATCAGGCATTATTACACTACTCTCCAAGTTGCCATATCTCATATTATCACATCAAGTAACTAGGCAATAAAATGGAAGATGAAGAAAGAAACAAAAACCGGTCGACAGAAGTAGAAAATGTGAAAGGGACGAAAGAGGAATGAAAAAGTGATGAGATTAAGTATCACGATCCATCTGCGCCACTGAAATCGGTTCTGAGACATCACCTAGAGTCTCCAACCACTGGTTTTTATTGTCCATCTGACCCCAAACGGCTAGTCTGCATCGTCCTACATAGCTCAAACGAACGATCAATGACTTCATGCATTGATGCCATGTTTTAGTCTGATGGGCGTGAGCATTTTTCCAACCTGAACCTACTTCGACCATGATTGTGTGACTAGTCAGATGGTGATTAGACATACGTAACACATGACCCAGCCATCTCAGTCGATGAAGGTTCAAAACCGCATCAACTGACTTATCTCTCCTCCCTAAAGCTCTACACTTGACTTCTGCGTTACTCACATGGTGACACCATGAAACACGGCCGATGCTAAAAAGGCAATGGTGGTCAGACACATGAAGCCTTCACATGTCTTCTAACTTTAACGCCCATGTTTCTCAGGCATACAGTAAGATAGAGCGGACTGCAACACAGTACACTTGGTCCTTAATAGACAATTGAATATCGAGGCGGCGCCACATATGATGTGGGTTGGTGAAAACGAACGGAGCCTTTTGTATGTATTCGTGCAGAGATTTCGTCACCCACTGACCCACCATGGTTGATCCGACTTTCCAGGTAGGAGGAGTATTCAACAGATTCAACCGCTTCACTACCTATTATTGGTCGAGGCATCGTTTAAGACCAGTCCTGGAGCAACAGGTTGCAGTTGTGTGGCGAGAAACGCATCTCAAACATTCTCAACTTCCCATTCAAGGTGTCCGGAAGACTTTATTTTGTCAGCACCTTCAACTAATAGAACTGTCATCTACGTATTCTAGGTCTACCAAAATTTTTCCTGTGATCAGGTCAATCCCCCTATGTTCAGATGACGAGAGGTGGACCTCCATAAGAGCATCTGTGATAAAGTTGAATAATGATGGAGAGAGTGGACTTCCTTGACGGACACCACTCGACGCATACAACTCACCCGATATCTCACCATAGGCTCTAACACCCCCACAAGTGTTCGAGTAAAGAGCCTTCAATGAGAAACACTGTCATAAAACTTCTCGACTGACGGAATCGCATGGTGTCTTCAGATCGAGAAATACAATTATTGTCGGGCGTCAGTAATCGTGCCTGCGTTCCAGAACCTGGAGGAGTGTGAATATTTGGTCGATAGACATAGGGGCAGGTCGGAAGGCTGCCTGTTTTTCTCGTGGTTGCTGTTTCCGAACTTCACTCATGCTTCTTATGGTTATAAAACATAGATGCTATGTTCGTCAGGGAGATTCCTCTGTGGTCATCAAAAGAGGACTTCTTGCCTTGAAGTGGTGGAGGGGCTGACATGTTATAATGAACCAATGAGCTACGCCGGCTTCATGCATGTTCAGCGGGGTCCTTACTGCGCAAGAAACATCTGTTGGATAGTGGTAAGATATAAAGCAGTTACCATCATAGTGTTAGTCACTACGTTTTGACTGAGGGTCTGAGGACAAAACTGCAATGTTAGCTGCACGAAGTTCAATAGCAGTAAGCAGTTCCCCACAGATGACCAGCACTTAAAGCTAATACTGCATTCCTTGTAGGAAGACAAGATTAGAAAAGGCTAACCCACAAAACAGTACACTTCCCTGCCTTCATTTTTTCTAGTGATACAAATTTCTATTGTTCAGTGGTAGTCCAATCAAATTTCAATCAGACAATCATAACAGTCCTAAAGCAGATGTCCAACAGGCTGTTCAATGAAATAAAATTATTCCTTTTTCTCTTTTAGGTATTTGGTAGAAACAACTTTCAAAGTGTAGGGAACCGTGAGGCAGAAACTGCCCATAAACCTCTAGCAGTATATGAAACCCAACTGACCATAGTCTACTTTTCTTTCCTTTGTCACCTCTTCTACTTTACTTTCTGATACCACCATTGTCAAACACAGTTTCCTTAAATACCCATCTTGTGAATACTGCTCACAATCCAAGCCAGCAAAAGACCATTCCTAGTCTCCTATAACCATGCTGCAGATTTCATATCCAAACTGTAAACGTCCAAAAAATATACCAAGTCGAACGACAAGTGTCTTTCGACAAAACAATGGGATTTCAAATTTATAAAATACACTTTACGAGTGTTAGGAGACTTATTGGTCAGCTGCCGTGTGCTCTCCACTATAGGCACAGCACTCAATTACAGAGCAGAAATCACATTCTCAACTGGATACCAGTCAAAAATCGTCTACATGCTATCAGACTGAATTAGTCTGTAAGAAATAGGAAGGATCAAGAGACCAACCAAAGCCTAATCGTAATCTCTGTCTACGCATCCATCGACTGCAGTTCGGAGGATGCAAATGATGAATTATATGAGGTGTTAATTTTGCTGTGGAAACCAAAATGTTCAGACAGATTCATTATAGCAGGCAACTTCAAAGCTAAAGTAGGAATGCTGAGCCAATTTGAAAGGTATTTTTGAAGTATATACGGAATCCCATGCCAACGAACCGAAAACAGTGGTCGACTCTTGCAATTTTGTTCTGACAATCACGTGTTTCTGGTCAACACTGACTTCAGGCATAAGAAAAGACACTGTCTCATATAATGTCCACAGACAATAAACCAACGATGGATACAGATGAACGATAATGCTAAAAGCCATCGTTGGAGAGGATCAGTGGAGAATTGCCGCTCTTTCTGGAGTACTGGTTTGAGATCCGATCAAGCCCTAGTTAGAGCGCGTATGTGTTTGTACTAGACTGGACATAGGAACCAGACAGCAGATAAACTTCTATGTACCCGACTGCAAGATGAGAACGTCAAGTGCGTAGACATGAGATAACAAAGCATTTGTCTGGACGTGGTAGCAATTCTCATACCGACGAAGCCCGACAAATTATTCGGTCTGTTGTAAAATGGTAGTAACGACAATTGGTAACGTACATACAAAGGTAAGCAAACGTATATGGATTTTCTCAATCTTCTTCGAAACGACTGACGCAAGAAGAATCATTCGAGTTGGCTTCGACCACAACAAGTAGCGAAAATGGCACAGATGTGAATTAAAGAGTCTTAGGAGTGATACCGGGCAGTTGTGGGTGGTGATAGTAAGAGAGATGGAAAAGGGATCAGCACTAGGTAATACCCGGCAACTCTCCTCACAGTTGAGAAGGCTGTATCAAAACTCAAAGGATGTAAAGTAGCAAGAACTTACGATTGGCTTGGAGTAAACAGATGAAATTTCCCTGCTACGTGAAGACGCTGACAAAACACAGGGTCTTCTGAATACCTTGAGAGGAAATCTGTCTAGGCTTTGCACGCGCTTCGCATGTAAGATAATGCTTCAGGACTGGTCTATTAATGCTCGCAGTTTTCGGACATGGAGTGAAGTGGTTGAGTGTGTCAACCACTTTACTTCCTTGAGAAATTGCATCAGACCGAATGGGTTAGGTGCCAACAACATCTCAGCTGAGATACAAAAGGCTCGTTCGGCATGTCAACTCACACCAACTCTGACGCCTACTAGCGACTTATCCGATCATCTACTAAACGACTAGTACATTGCGCTGAAGTACGCTCCGTCCTGTTATAAGGTCATCAGACATGGCTGTTAAATAAAATTGAGAATAAATTACCGAATTCGATCAAAATTATCTTCACAACACTGGTTAAGTGTGGTGGAATTACCGTGTGAGCAATGTCCAGGATAGGTGAAGAGTACCAAGTAAGGAAGGCAAGTCAAGCGATGAAGTTATGAACAATCACCAAGTGAAGTGGCTTGTTAAAAATGTGCTGCACAAGTCACACCACCACCTGCTACCTCGAAGTGCAATTCTAATTTATGTAGGATTGGGTTGGGAGAAGGTTGATGGTAGCCAGACTAAGATGTGGAACCAGTCTACAGAGTCTCTGTGACTGTCGGGTTCCGCCATGTAGGGAGGTGTAGACTGCCTGGTTGAGGACCTCAAGATAGCAAGAATCAATGGCTCGAGACTCTTTGTGACAAGACTGAAATTCGGTTACAACCATGCAAAAATATATATTCATCCTTTGAAGTCTTCTAAAGTTCCAACATTTTCAATGACCCTGATTTCCAAATTCCTTTTCCTATCATACACCTTTATTCGCTTTGGTATCAGCTTTTTCTTCCACTTGTTCCTTGCACGCTGCTGTTGTGACCTGAAACGATTTACTTCTGTGTAAAGTTCTGCGTTGATTTGTCTATCTCTCTAAGTATACGAAATCTATTGATTAAGTTTGTAATATGATCACTAAGATGAGTAAAACGAAACTGCGATACAACGAATCTGAATAGAATAGTGGTAAAGTCTTTGAAATCACTTTCATCATGATTACAGACACATGACAAACATCCAAAATTCATGAAAGTTTGTACCACAGTTTTCCACTTGTTGATTCCGAATATTTAGCATCTTGAAGAGTTATTAAGAATATGACAAGTTATAATTTCAATATACGATGTTTTGTAATCATGAAGAATTATGACACTTTAATTGTATGCATAGAATGAGTTTAGCATGAAGATGAGCTAACGGTTAATCTCAAAAAACTTAGCAATTAAGAGGTACAACTTAATCACTATGACTGTTTCATTTGTACTCAGGACACTACAATAACATCATGATACTAATAAATCAACAGTCTCACTGTGTAAAGTCAGCACTTTGAAGCAATTGGTAACACAAATCAGAATGATTCACTGTGCCTTTTAATCATAATGATCAAAAAATGGATAATAATAATAGTAGTCTTTATAGTTGCTGAACTCAAAGACAACAATACTGCCGACATTGAATGGTTGCTGCATATGTCGACTTGGTATGCATAAAATCTTGAAGATAACACGTTTGAATGAGAGATTTCATAATACACTTAGTATTAGAATGTTACAGAATTAATTTATCATTGATTCGCCTGATAAATTTTAATTATCAGGTCAGATAAAGGGATTCAACAATACATATGATATTAATCCAGGCATGTATACTAACTTCCATTGCTTCTCTCCAGTGACATCGAGAAGAAGAATAATGTCATTGCAAAGATTCAATTGAAGGTAAACTGAATACTGTATTGAAGTTGATCATAACAAGAATAATAAGGCAGAAATATTCCAGATTTTAATATATAGTTTAAAGATAAGAAAATGAATTTCTATAGAAAGGATGAATCTCTTCAAAGCTTTATACAAGATTTTATAGTCAAGAGTGTCAATAATATAAGTGTAAAAATTCGACAATGTAGTGGAGTGTAATTCCACCTCATATTCTTCCCTATATTTCTGGTATAGGTGTTGTATCATTCCTATCACATATGTTGAATGGATCACCAACGTCAAGTCAGTGCTTCTGTATGGTTCAGATACTTGGCGCGTCACGAAAGGCATTTCCAAAAAACTACAGACATTCATCAACAACTGCTTACGCTCGCTACTGGAGATCAGATGGCCAGAAAGAATAAGCAACAAGGAGCTCTGGGAACGAACCAACCAAGAACCTATCACGCAACAAATATGCAGGAAGAAGTGGAGATGGATTGGCCATGCACTGAGAAGGCCGACTGAGGACATCACGCGTCAGGCCAGTTACTCGAGTGGAATCCCCATGGGAAGCGACGAGTTGGACGTCCGAGGGTGACATGGAGGAGGTCGTGCGAGGAGGAAATGAGAGCTTCTGGGCTGTCGTGGGATCAGGTTCAAAAGATCTCAGAGAACAGAGGTCACTGGAGGCGTGCTGCTGAAGCCCTATGTTCCACTAGGAACCCAAGGGACTAATAGAAAAAAATAATAATGTTGGATGGATGATATATTTACTGTGTTGAAATTGGAACGTATCGACAGTTTCCTCACACAGTAATAGGCGCATTCCATTTCACTTACGAGGCAGAAAATAAAGAAGAAGAATTACCTATGGTGGATTGTAGAATAAAAAAAGAAGGGCAGAAGACGGTTTGCCTATCACAGGAAACCGTCAACACAAGTAAAAAGGAGCTCACAGCCTCCATTGTGTTAACCTACAAGGAAGGCACATCAGAAACTTTACGTAGGATTCTCAAAAAAGCTGGGTATTAGGGTGGTATTTAAACCTATAAACTCACTCAGAGATAAGCTTTGTCAACTGGCTAAAAGATCTAATAGATTAAACCAAGCAAAATAACCGAACCTACAAAATTTCATGTAATGACTGTGAAGTCAAGTACATAGATCAAATTAGCCGGTCAGGGTCAGTTAAATTAGCGGGACATAGGAATTTAACTAAATATAGGATGATGGACCCCAATAAGATCAATAATCTAAAAAACCACTCGGCTATTGCAATGCATGCATTAACACAGAGTAGGGTGGGACAAAGCCACTGTACTTAAGTCTAATATAATAAGGTGGAGAGATTGATCACTGAATCTTTGTTCATCGAATCAACAGCCAACACATGTAATAGGAATGATGCGACACCTATACCAGAGATATGGGAAACTTCACTAGTAATCAGAACAAAGAATATATGGTGATAGGACTAGAAAAACCAGATATTGAAAGGAGTACGATTACATCGATATGATGGTGAGCAATGATGATTTATGCTCAAAAGGTTATCAAGTAAATAATACTGTATTACTGTGTGTTATAAATCGACTAAATAAATCTAATATTGGGAGAGTATCAATATACAGTCCTATTCGGGACTCAGCAGATGGATTTGCCCATACCCCTGTAAGTGTTGTCCTCACTGAGACTGAAACCGTGGATCGAGACCGTCTTGAATTTCACTACTAACCATCATCAAATCAGTTGTAACTATGAATATTCAGGCAGTATCGAAGCATCCGCATAGGAGCCCGTATGCCAACAGAGATCGAACAATTCCATCCAATGTAACAAAATGGTAATTACAAGTATCAATAAATAATCATATTTATTACCAACTGTTAATACATTTCATCATATCTGACAATGACAATATTTAACTCAATTACACGACTACTAATCAAAAATAAATAAATAAAAACGTACAAATCACTACCGAATAAAAACTCACTTGGTAAACTGACTAATTTATTACAATATAGATAAAGTTCTTTTAAATGAGGTGCAACATCTCGTATTGATGAAGGTAGAAAGTGTAATTGACCCTTGGATAAATCTAAACGTGTGGTATTCTCCTCACGACAACGATTGATCTCCTTAATAGCATCCTTGAATTTAAAGTTCATCAATTCACAATATTGGAATTTGATTGTTTTTTTCATAGTATGCGTGTATGTAGGTGAAGAAACAGAGAAGAAAGTCGAAATTGTCAAGTATGAAGAATGAAAATAGCTAGGACAGATAAAGTTATTACTAATGATAACATTTTAATGAGACTCAATTAGCTTTTCTTTTAGAAATTGACTGATAACTATTTTTTACTCAAAGATAATATGATAAGGTGAACAGTTCTATCACACTTATATCGTACTATTAATTAAAGTTTTCTGGTTTAAATGACAATAGTAGAATGAACAATGAGTTAAACAGATTGACAAGTAACTATCGTAGTATACGAAAATTGTTTTATCCAAAGACAATTTATCATTTTAAAGGTGTTGTTCAACAGTGTCATTAAATAGAATTTAGTGTTTTACAACTGAAGTAGTAAACAAACAGACTTATCTTCTTAACAAGAATTTTTTTTAATATTAAATAATCGTAATCTAAAGTAACTAATTTGCAAGAGATGACAATGACTAGCGATCCAATTAACATCTACTTACATATATTTACTTTTAAACACATTAGTTTTGTGGAATTATTTAGACAATTGACGATGATACAAGAACCAAACTTCTTTACCAACTGCAAAGCAACTCAAATGTATGAATACTAGGGATAAACAGAAATGATTAATTCGTTAAGACGAATTGAATCAGACTTATTACTGTTTTGGTTATATTACGTTCTTGAAGCTGGATGATTTAATCGTGAAGCTTTCAATGAAGTTAGTCTTGTCTAGAAAGAATGAAATTTTTACGACAAAATCATCTAGTTCAGAGAATACAACTTAATTAAGATTATCCACCTAAACTGCTACAAATGTTCACTATCATTCCTAAATCACTGGAGTGTAGGTACATCTGCCTGACGAATCCTAAATAGAATGAAAAGCGCGTACTCGATTCCACTGCTAGCCATCAACAACACGTGGTCTTTCAAAGTAGAAGCATAATGGCTAGATCAAAATACGGCATTATTCAATGAGACTAGAAAGACTGGAGAGTTTAATTTATATAAATTAAAATTAATGTTATTAATACACAGTTTAAAAAATTAAGCGGATCAACAAGCTAGACGTATTAATCACTGGTATCCATTTACCTTAACCCTACTTCATCAGTGAGTCCCTCAACAAGTCGATCCAGAATACATATTCTACAAAGTCTAACGGTTACATAAGTATATACATTTTGAGTCCAACCCACACATATTTTCCAACATACTAAGGGGATGTGATAATGTACTGAGTACTGTACAGTAGATATAAATTAACCTTTCAGCTCAGATCATGGATCTTATTGAACAGATTCTTGATAAGTTCCCCTGTTGAACTGTGGTTCATAGGTTTAGGTAGTTCAGCTATTTGGTCACTGGTTCAAGTCCGGCTCCACCTACCGAGGTTTGGCCATTTGTTGTGGCTTATTGTTTACAGCACGAATGTACACAAGATTTCTGGCTGTATATCATTTTCATTCATTTATAATGAACTGTCTGTTATCACATTTCACTACCGTGAATTGAAGATGCTTTTGAGAGCGTTTTGGAACTGAGACAAAAATGAATTTTCCTGTTAACGATTTTATATTGAGCTTAAACGGAACAAGGTTGAATAGAAATATTCAATACATAAGTACCTATCCTTAATAGACTTCAAAATAGTAATTAACATAATTTACTAAATGGTTATCTAATATATGAGTGTCTATAATGTATATGAAATGAAACTTTATGCAAGTGTGTGCTTGATCTATATGCTGACAATAGAAGAATGATGTTCACCATGAATATGCAGAATCTCATCTGTTCATTTAGTTGATATGATTTAACTATCTGCGATATTGTGACTACAAGATACAAGTTACTCAAATATACTGCATATTTTGTCAAAAACAGGAAAATTATGACGTGACAGATCTATACTGTTGATTTACCGGTTGAAAGTATGGAAGTTAAAATGCAAGAGCAGGTAGAAAAAAGTGATCTCGTGAAGAGATAATAACATGATATGCAATAATTGCATTCACAGTTACATATTATGTAGATTAGTGAAATGTACAGGAATCTTTTGACAGTTTTAACAGTAAAGATTGAAACAAACTCCTCGATAGGATGCTGATATTGAAAGTGGTACACACATTTCATCATAAAAGACATTAACAACATTTGTTATTTACAGATTTTTTAAATAGTGAAATCTTCAAGTGTGAAAATTAAAACAAGATATTTCAGCAAATAGTATAGTTTTCAATCAGATCCTCTTCAAACTTCTTTAAAATGTACTTCACTTTACACATATCTAGTAAATATGAACCGATTGTAATGAACTATCAGCTAATGATGACAAGGATGCAGATTAGGCAGTTAAGAACAACAGTATAACTGCTTGTATTATACCGTCATTTATTGGACCGAATTGATTGGTCTCTATTGGCATATGGGCTCCTGTGCGGATGCCTCGATATTACCTATATTCTAATTGTAATAAAGATGGGTAGTGGCTAGCAGTAGGATCCGCGATGCGCATTTTGTCCTATTTGGGACCCGTCAGATGGATGTACCTGCCGTCTCCCAGTGGGTGATGTCGTTCCTATCGAGATTCATTACTATAATTAGAACACAGGTAATATCGAGGCATCCGCACAGGAGCCTATCTGCCAATAGAGACCGATCAATTCGGTCCAATCAACGACGGTGTTATACAAGCAATAACACTGAAACCATACCCGTCGCACAAGAAGTGGCTATCGTGGCTCGGTGGTGTAGTGGATAATGCTCTGGCGTTTGAAGTGATCGATCCCGAGTCCAAATCTCGGTGGGAACAACATCACTCACTGGGAGACGGCAGGTACATCCAGCTGATGAGTCTCAAATAGGACGAAATACACACCCTGGATTCCTTTGTTAGCCACTATCCATCATTAGTATAGTTGAGAACAATATAAGAAAAAGAAGCCAATACTAATAATTAATATATAGGTGGTGGATGATGAGAATATTGAAGACGCCGGGATTATGTATACAATTAATGATCTTCGATCAGTCAAATCAGGTTAAAGCTTTAAAAAAAATATTATGATTGCATAATACCTAAGGACGAAGCTACCTACTGAGCAAACAAAATTAGCATATGAATCATAACACGTTGGCTAACTTTCCTAATTTTACTCTTGATATAACTTTCCATATAGAAATGATCAAATAGATAAATGCGGATGGGAAAGATAAAACTCTGTAACCTGTCTTTTCTTTCGAGCTATAACAATTCGTTAACCGAAAAATGATAGATAAAGGTTAGTTGCATAATTACCATCCCTTACTCTTGGCTAGTTTGTAGATTATAACATTACTATACATATTCTCAAACGTCATCCGAATAAGTCAGCCGTAACGTTACTGACTGTAGCACTGGATGATGAATTGGAATCTCAAAGGGGATACACTCCTTGCTGACGACTACCAAAAAGAGACAAAACTTAATTCAAGTACCGCTTCCTGCCGACTGCCCCCAACCAACTAAGTCGATTGTCATGCTAAACCTCCTAGCTTGATGCCCACATTGTAAAATAATCAATAGTAATCAGTCAAGACTAGAAAATAACGAAATTAGTTGCTCTGCATTGACCAACCCATGCATATGCTCACTAACATTACGGAGATAGCCTGTTTCGACCAGTGAATTTAGAATGGATTCTAACTCCTTCTATGACTAGCATATCATCTGAAAATGTCTTCGTCACTCTGGCTGTACGACATTCTACTATCTCAGGTAAGAAAATAAAGAGATGTGCTTCTCTTGACACAGTTCTGTTAGACAAAGGGAGAATCTCCTTGAGATAACGTCAAAGAAGTGAAGTTTATTGTCAGTTTTCCGATAACAGATGGAATTTTACCAACATTTTGATAATTTGATTAGGGTACCGAATGTATCAATGTTCCCGTTATACATATATTAAGCTTGCTAACAACATCCTTGAGAAGTCCACTTCCCAGTTTGACTGGGGAAAGATAGGTTGAAATTGGGTTTAACAGCAAAATCATAACAATTCTACTCACCGATCTGTAATATGCATTATTGAAGACAAAATGTACATTCACTGTAAATATGAAAATCAAGCCTCAAACAGTAGTGTAAGGAGTTTCAATGTTACATTCAATGGTCATTTTAAAGCAACCAATTTTATGTTGTCTAGTCCTCACTGCTGACCGAGTTCTATTAATAATTTTGCAATGTACTAACTAAATTAGGGCGATCACAAATGCGATGCAATTTGATGGATTTTAGTTGGTTGAAAGCAATCAGGAGGCAGCTTTAGTCGATCTATGATTCGTACTTGTTGGGACTCATCAGCAAGGTGTATCGGTAATCTTCACGGAACTGATATCCCCTCTGAGATTTAAAACTCGCTTCACTCAGTTTTCCAGTTAGTGACGTTACCACTGAGATATTTTCATCACTATTGATCTTGTGTAGGACTGGAGGAGATACATTGATTGGCCACTGAAGAGTAACCAATTTTATGTTGTCTAACCCTGAGTGCTGGTCGAATTCCCACGTCTTCTAGGCATAGTGTTACAGCATGAAAAACTGCACTTTCACGTGTATTTGTAGAAATTCATTCATTACCCACTTACCATCCCATAAAAACTTTGATAACTAGTTAATGAAAGGTCGTATGACAACCACTTTATGAGTTACGTCTTCGTACATAAGTGACTGTTCTAGTTTACCATTGTTTTTGCTCAAGTCCCGAGTTTCGAATCTCAGTATTGATGAAAAATAAACATAAAGTCAGTAGGCTACCTGTTCGGTATCTAGATATTCATTCGGTTAGACTGTAGAACAGTCACTGAACAACCACACTGAGTCAATCTTCAAGACAAGACACATCAAGGTATCCACTGGCCGTCTAAAGGTTATTGATCAAACTTTCACCAGCACACCACATTATATCAGAAACCATCTTCTGTAGTTAACTGATGAACAGGTGGATAGCTTACTGGTGAGTTATTAAAAAACTAAACTATCTTAGCAGTTACATTCATCTTCATATCTTCAGAAATGAGTTACACCTGTTATTTCAAATTGAATCGAAATCCACTCAACAATTTTGTGCACATTTTTGCAGTAGGCAATGAAGTATACCTGTTATGTGAAAGCTGGTGATACTACCAGGTCTCCAAAACCTAGGTAGGTAAGAGCGGTATTCGAACCCATGACTCACTTGGTTGATAGTCAATTGTCTAAACCAATGAGCTAAAACTCTATTCACTTGTTGTTTAAGGGTTTCCGGCTGCTAAAACGTCGATTAACAGAGTAGGGTTTAAAATTTGTGAGCCACTGATTAACACCAAACTGTTCAGATCAATGGACCTTAAGTTTTACAACAAATCACTGAGCATTGTAAAACAATTTTTTATAAGAAGAATTCATTGGAATAAAACCATTATCCTCTAAAGGAGGCGATTAAATGAATAGGATGTTAGAAACACCAAAGTTACCAATAAAAATATACATAAATAAGGTGTGATATCTTTTGAACAATACAAAAAAGCTTTCTGAAAGCTATCGTTAATGAATGGTATATTTAGATGACTGAGATACCATTAGAAATCATCCTACCCTGGACTATGCAATTGAAGGATAGTTCAGTTTTCTCTTAGTCAACAATTTTCGGATAGATATTCTGAAGTTTTAATGATACATCAAAATGTTTGTAGTTATAAGCAGCTTAATAAATATTGACTGTTGCTATAAAATGTATTGATGTGTTTTGCATACAGTTTGGACATTCTATGTTTTACCTTACATGTAACTCTGATTATAAACTCATAGAAACGCCTTAAAAATAAAGAGAATGAATTGTTCAATAATTTGTGGCCTTTTACTGATTCTCTGGAAGAGATTCCATTGAATGAAGAAAATTACTTTCAGACATATGTCCGACAACAGTCTTTTATGAGTTCAGCCGTAACCAATCAAAGCATTTATCTACAGTTGTGTGTGTGTGTGTTTACTTCAACACTCCAGTTATCATACAAAATATTTGTTTTTTAAATATCCATCTTAAGAAATATTTTCAAGTTAGTATCCATCGTAGACTGACATCAGCTGGAGGAACAATGGAAACCTGGGTGCACTGGACAGCTGTTTCATCCTCACCAGTGCACACCCAGGACTCTGCCAGGGATTGAACCCACGACCTCCAGGTTCCATGGCCAGCACGTTACCGATGAGCCACTCGGTCGGGATCCAATGGTCCATATTTCCAACTTCTGTCAGTTCACGACATACCTCAACTACCACCCACTGTCGTCGTTGAATAACTGTCCCCGCGACCATCAGGCTAACCCCACCGGTCATGACTTCTTATTGGAACTTCGGGAATCACCTCGCGAAGCTAGTTACCAATGAGCACCAGTTCAATTGTATTTCGAAGGGGTTGTAGGGATTTAGGAATGTTTTCAAGTAGGTACTAAGACGAAACAGCTGTCCAGTGCTCTCAGGTTTCCTCCGACTGATGTCAGTCTACGATGAATACTAACTTGAAAATATTTCTAAATCCCTACAACCTCCTCGAAATACAATCTTAAGAAATGTCTGAAAAAGAATTATGCTTCAGTTTACTTCTTTTCTCTCCAGTGTTCACATGCACAACAACTATGGGCATAAAACATTTACAAATAGGATTTGTGTTGTATCTGAAAGAAACCTTTTAGAGATGATGTTTCATTGCTGCACAGTTTGGAGACATATATATATATATATATATATATATATATATATATATATATATATATATATAAGCACAAATGAATATAAAAATGGAGGATGATGGAATTTGTCTGAAAAAAATAGTGCAAACAAATGGAAGCATTATAATTTCCAGTTTTTCTTTTTCAAAAAATTAAACAAGATTTTTATCTGAATTTTGGTTGAAATAGACTTGATAATTTCACCTAATAAAATTTACTTGTTCGTCGTGTAACTGACTCCTTGATATACGATAGAAGTTTAGTATGTGGACTTCTGAAAAGCATGTATAAGAAGACTATTCAAAATCAAAAGGTATCCACAACTATAATTACCAAAAATACTTTGATATCGACGAAGGTATTAGTAGCAAGTGATAGAATCGAGGATAGGTGTTTCGTTCTGTTTGAGACTCGTCAGCTAGATTTGCCTTTACCTACCCCTCCTAGTGAGTGATGTGTTGTTCCAATCGACGTTAGAGATTTACAAACTATCAAAAATATTTCTGAAAAGTTCTGTTGTCTTCAAATTTCTATTATATATATATATATATATATATATATATATATATATATATATATATATATATATATATATAATATTGGAATGCTGATGGTTGGTAAACAACTGTTTTTAATAAAGCTTTTAGTAAGTCGGTTAAGTTCCATTACTTTTAACTAAATGACTACTAGACATGTTGAATATAATAAAGAGTTTAGGCTTTAAAACTATATTATTCACTATTTCGTGTACTAGAGAATGAGTCATACCTACTGTATAAGAGATAGTGGTACTGCTAACTAATAGGTGTTATCATAACACACTAGTCGAAGTTTGAACATTTACAACAAGGAATTATAGCTTGAAAGTAATGAACAATGGAAATTTTAGCAGACATTAGGAGATGTATGCCTGTTTTGAGACGTTAGAAGTCATTCGGTAGGAGAACTTTTTTCAACATAAATTTCATACTAGTCGACACTGATCAGCAAGACAGATCTAAGAACTTAAGGAAATTCATATTCTCTCATTCATTTCAGCCAACATCATTTAGTGTTGGCTTTAAGGACTCCTCATCACAAAGCTATTCAAAGCATAGATAACGGTTATAGGTGTATATATTTGCAGTCAATAAGACCAGTTTTGAGTCAAAGCCCTGAGAGTCTTCAGTGTCTATTGCTAGTATACTGAGGATGCTAAACAAGCAGTTCACAGGTTCTTAGATCATTCACACTAATAGCCGAAGACTGTATGATTTGAACCATGTAAGGTGTAAGCTGTCTCATTCGGGCCCTCAAGATGTTACAAGTGGATAGTTGAAGAACTTCAGCTATATGGTTCAAAAAAAATAATTTAACATCAACATTTTAGGCATTTATACGAATCTTCATTTGTTTCTTCTCTCTCCTTTTATATACTTCTGTATAACGTTCCGCGCTGACATGTCTATTTCTTTGTTTATACGAATGGATTAAATAAACAAGCTATAGCCAGAGGAAAGAAACTGACGTGACCATCAACTAAGGTTCACATCTGGATATTAGGAGTCATGTAGTCGATTTTCACCAAGTTTATGAAGTAAAGACTAAACACAGTTTAATGATCAGTAACCAGTTTCCTTTTTAGAAAGCTCTCCATTTCAGAAACCTACACAGAAATGATTATACATTGACAATAAAGATGTGAATAAAAAATTTTAAAAATCTATCCCCTAAAAGGGTGTATAACAAGACATACTTACCGAATCTGTTTTCTTTGTTTTTCTAGCATGTGGACCACATTGATAAGCTTTTTGATCACCAGGACGTTGAACAGTAACTTTAGCCTTTTTCGGATCAAAAGGTGATGAGGAACCAACTAAAGAGCTTTTCTAAAATGATGCAATAAATACAGGCAAATAAAGTAACAATGGTATAGAATGATACAATTCATACATAAAGATTTCACCTTCAAAAATGAAGAAGAATATATTATATACCGCAGATAAATGTAACTAATCAACTATAGACGACTTGACAATATCACAGAGAATCAGATAATGGTAATTTAAACGTTATAAAATTTCAAGGTTATTAAAAATCACTTAGATTGGATCAGTATCGCACTCAGTGATTTTTAGTTAACTTTCCTTGATAAGTAACATAAAAGGAAGGTTTGCAAAAATTACAATTGAAAATTGAACAATCAAACGAATAGTAGGTGAACTGTTCAAGTTTCAATATCTTAGAATTATGCCTTAAGAATGTAAGCATCATAGATTATTTGATAAAATGTTATATAACAACTGAAGTAACATCATATTTTGATATTCTTATATACATTGATTCGTTATAAAATACATATACATATATTTAAGTCATATTGTAGTGGGCGTTGCTGATAAGGATGGATATAAGTAGTATATGGTGAGAGGGTGGCAGAAATCATGGGCAATTACCAGCAACTGGTAAGGATTCTGTTAAGAGAAACGTAAGAGACAATGAAGGCGTATGAAGAATAAATCAAGAGAGCAGTGGAAGAGGAAATTAAGAACATTTTGCAAATGACCGTCTTAGTGCAAAGTGTACCATATTTAACGACTATTGTACCACTTGTTAACAATAAACATTCCTTCCTTCATCTTGGTCTTCTCGTTACCTTTCAATATAACAACTTCAGATAAGAAGTATCAAATTATAACAAAATATCGACATAGATCATTGTCTGAAGTTTAAGCAACATTCTAAAGTATTTTTTTGTTTTTAGAAATCCAGTGAAAGAAACGCTCGTTAAACAGACAAAGTACATTCTTTAATCAAGACAGAAAGAGTTTATTGGGTTATAATTTTATCTTTGGAAGATAAAGAAACGAAATCTAATGGACTAATAGAATTTCATGTGTTATTTGTAAGTGCTTAAATAGTAGAACATAGTGATTAGCAAACAGAACTATATAATCCTTTAGAAAGGTTATGAGATTGAACTATGGCTCATCAGTGTACGCAGTCAACTTTCAACCAGTGAACAAGATAACGCTGTAGCGTTTGAAGCGATGGGTACGAGGTTCGTGTCTCAATAGGAACAACATTGAGGTGCAGGTACGTCCAGCTGACGAGTTCCAAATAAGACGAAAAGCGCGCCCTGGATTCATCTACTAGCCACAACCAACCAAATTACCATAATTGACATTCAGGCAATATCAAGGCAACCACGTAGGAGCCTATATGCCAATAGAGGTCGAACAAGTCGATTCAATAAAAGGGAGAATTACAAGTATATCAATAAATAGTAATTACTAATACCCGTTGTACAAGAGGTGGCTGTCGTGCCCCCGTGGCCATCCAGCTGACGAAACATGTGCCCTGGATTCCTGTTAGCTACAACCAAGCAAATTACCATAATGAATAAGGCTTCAGTTCATATCCAACCCTGGTTTGGTTTAGTCTATTCTTAAACCAGGTAGTAACGTAAGCCCTTATACACAACATCTGAGTCATAGACTAAAGCAGAAACACAAGCACTGGGTAGGGTAGAATAAGAAAAGATTTTGAAGCAGAAACACTGTAAGCAAGACAAAAACAGACACAACGTTCTTTTCAAATGCAAGTTTAACAAAGAAACTAAAGATTAGACATTAACCAATATTGATTATCATTTTGGCTATCTGAGATAACCATGGTTTGGCAAACTTGTATTGATACTGGGTGATGATTGAAGTTGAAATGAAAATTTGGACCGTGGTCAGATTCGAACTAGTGACCATCAGGTTTCCGGACTCATGTTCTACCAACCTATGATGATTCGAGTTAAATAAAAATCTGATCAGCAATCGGATCTCATAGCTCAGTTGGTAGAGTATCGGGTCAAAAACCCAGTGGTCAATGGTTCGAATTCGATAACTGTCTAGATTTTCATTTCACCTTCAATCATCATGCAGTATAAATATTAAGTAATACGCAATAAGTTGGAAAGTTTTGAAAAGTAAAACTGTGGTGATAAAAACATTTTAGCAAATAAAGTTCAGAGTTTAATTGACAAGTGATAGTACGGGGTTGTTCCATAGCGTTGAAATTATTGAAACGAAATTCTTTTGGGCTGTTTTATCTCACCACCTTTGGTATTCAGGGATGAATGAACCGTCTATTATTGTTGCATAATCTGGAAAAAAAAGTATGTTAGTTGGTTGGAGGCAATCGGTAAGAAGCCCTAGACCTAGGTTTCGTGATTGTTGGCACTCGTCAACTTGGTCACCACATTGCAAATATGATCGATAGGATTGGATCTGCACTCAGGACTGGACATGAAATTGGTTGTATTCCTGTGATCAATCAACACATGTGAGTCTTACAGGAGGTCAATCGCGGCCCGAATATCTCAGTAGTAAAGTCGCTGACCACAACACTAAGTGACACAGGTTCGAATATCAGGTGAGATATCAGTTCCATCGAGGTTACAAATACGTCTTGTTGACGAGTGCTAACAAGCCCAAAACTTAGATCCACGACTTTCTGCTGATTGCACTGCGATACTGAACCTCTTAGCTTGGTGGCTACATTGCAAATATGATCGATAGGATTCAGTGTGCACTTAGGACTAGACAACATGAAATTGGTTCCTCTCACATGATGAATCAATACGAAGAATAATATGCTCGAGAATAGAGCTACTGACTAACTTGTCTTCTCTATTTGCATAATTATGATGATAAACGTTCATAAACACACCTTGTCCTGCTGATGCAGCCTATATATATATATATATATATATATATATATATATATATATATATATATATATATATATATAAACGCAACAGCACGGTAGGAATGGTGTTAGTTATTCACTTCACACCTGAAAAGTTAATGACTATAGAGTATTCCATAATCTTTTATAACAACCTAAGACTGAGAAAGTTAAATTCATCCATTAATAGGCAATTCAAAAAACAGGCTAAAAATATTACTTGATAAATTTGAACAAAGAAATCAACTAAAATTATTGAACAAAGGAAAAAAGAAATCAGGCCTAGATTACACGTGATTCACTGGAATTTAGCCTTCAAATGTAACAAAAAAAAACAAGACGAAGAAACTTTCAGAAGAAAATATAAGCTATATAGAATTATGTTAAAATGTTATCACAATAATTATCAGTTAAATAATTGTCTTGACCTTTTCTAGTTAAACAAGCCTAACCGAGAGACAATCAGTGATTCATTCATCAATCCTATAAAGTATATCATTAAAGAAGAAGTAATGTTAATTTATCACTGATATGTATTTTAAACGGTTAGATAAGGTATCAATTTGTCAAGTTTCGAAATTTCTTCAAATAATAACCTTTTACGAATAGAAAAGGAAAACTAACCCTCAGTGACCACATTTACACATGTTCATCTACTAAACTATGAGACAGATCGAACTGTCCAACGCTTAGCTGGGGTTGCTTCATTCTCCAAAACTTATTAGGCAAGGTAACCTCGCCCAGTTAACTAGTTCACTAGTTACTAGCCGGTTCCAAACCCGGATAAAGAGGGAAGGTTGGGCATAGGGGCTAGAGACCCCACCCCGTAAAACCAATCTAACCGCCACAGAAACTTCAAAGCTTAAAGAAAATACTTTTAAAAAAACTGATTCCCCGATGGAATCGGAGAGACGAAATGACGCCGGTTGGTGAAAGCCTTCAGGATGACAGTCAGCCGATGTGTCTTCTCTCCTTCAATGAAAGTGAAAAAACGGGGACATGGAATGTCCGAACAATGTTTGAACCTAGCAAGGCTACCCAGACTGCGAAAGAGGTGAGAAGGTAAAGCATAGAAGTGCTAGGAATCTGCGAGTAATATCCAGATGGAATGAAAGTGGACTCTCGAAACTACCAACTGGAGAGTCAATAATCTATTCCGATATTCTCATACAGACGACAACCACGAGCACACTGATGGAGTGGCTATCATGATGTCCACAAGAGCATCGAAGGCTCTCATGAAATGGAAAACAATTTCCTCCTGCAGGATAATGACAGCAAGATTCGACTTAAAACGAAGGAAAGTCACAATCATACAATGCTACGCGCCTACAAATAATGCAGATCAAGGGAAGGAGGAGGAATTCTAGAGACAACTACAATCAGTACTGGACAACACATCACTCCAGTTAGCGACATCAAAATTCTAATGGGTGGAGTGACATGAGTGCTAAACTGGCAGCGGACAACACAGGAAGAGAACCAATCATGGTTCGAGAAGCACTGGATGAAATGAATGAGAACGGAGAACTGTTTGCTTACTTTTGTACCTTTAATGATTTGGTGATTGGAGACAGTGTGTACAAACACAAGGATATTTACAAAGCGACATGGATCTCACTAGACATCAGGACACACTAAAAATTAGATCGACTTCATCTCATTCTCAAGAAAGTGGAGACGCAGCCAGCCTACTGGATACAAGATCAGATCAAAAATGGGAGCAGATTTAGGTATACACCGCTCACTGTCCAGTGCAAGGAAAGTTCGAAATCAAGTTGAAAGCCTTCACAGAAGTTGGTGATAGGCCACAGTTCAAGTTCAACGACCAGAAACTGAAGGACGAAACTACAAAGGACACCTTCACGTTAGCCATCACGACAAAATGCGAGATATTCAGCAACATTCCTGAAGAAACCTCTGCGGAAGAACACTAGAAGAGATGTGGAAAGAAACCCGCATCTCCGAATTCAAAAGGAAGAAGAAAGAAAACAACGAATGGATATCGAAGGACACATGGAAGTTAATAGAGGAGAGGAAGATGGTGAAGCAGAAGGTAAATCAGTGCAGTGCAGGGATGAACAACGATAAGAGGAACTGAACACAACCTATAAAACACCACACTGGACAAGGAAGTGAAGAAAAGTGCATGCAAAGACAAAAGACACCTCTATGACACACTGCCAAGTGAAGCGGAACAGGCTGCTGGTTGGAGAGACAGAGACCTGGCAACACTATATCAAATAACCAGATTACTATCTGGGAGGGAAGAGATCAACACAGATGGAACCAATGAAACATAGTGAACGTGACGTAGTTACTGCCAAAGAGGAGACACAAAGGAAACGATGAGCTGATCAGTTCGAAAAACTCGTGAATCCACCACCATCTGCAACTCGTCCAGAAATACCAACAGCAACCCAGCCACATAACTATCAGTAAACACAAGACCTCCGGCAAAAGTCGAAGTCGGTAACGACATAAAGGAGCTGAAAGCCGGGAAGGCAGTAGGACCAGATGGGATTCCCCTTACCTCACCCTTACCTCGGACGCCCAACTAGTCGTTTCCCATTTAGGTTCCACTCGATGGCCTGGCCTGGTCTGGTCTGGTGCGTGATGTCCCCAAATGGTCTCCTCGGTGTATACTCAATCCAATCGATCTCCACTTTCTTCTGCATATTTGTTAGGCGATGGGTTCTTGCTTCGTTCGTTCGTTGTCAGCCAGCCAGCCAGAGTTTCTTGTTGCTTATTCTTATTATTCTGGCCATCTGATCTGCTCTTCACTATCGAGTGAGCGTAGGCGGTAGCTGTTCATGATGTATGTCTGTAGTTTGTTGGATATGCTTTTCGTGATGCGCCAAGTTTCTGAACCATCATATAGAAGCACTGACTTACTTGACTAACACTAGTGTTGAAAATTTGGATGTTGTTCACGCTTTATGCTGAGTGCAGTGCTGTGCAGTGCACTGCAGTGTAGTGTAGTGCAGTAGATCTCCACTGGTTAATCAAGGAAGCCCTGTCTTCCTGTCTTTCCGATTCCGGCTTTGACATCCTCATCTGTGCCACCTGTGGTTGAAAAAATGATCCTGCCTTGATAGGTAGGTGAAAGAGACAACTTCCTTAAGATCTCTCCTTCTGACGGTGATTGGTTCCCGTTGTTGCTGTTGTTGTTGCTTGGTTATCTTCATCACCTCTGTCTTCTCTACGTTCACCTGAAGTAAGTCCCGTCCTCCTTCGCTGCCTCGCCTCTTCTACCAACTTGTTAGTTTTCGTCTGTGCATCTTCGAGCTTGAGCAACAAGACATTAGACATAAATCATCGTCGGTGGTGAAATCCAAATCTTCAAGGGTTTTTTCATCGGCCTTCTCAAACAGCGTATGCCTATCTTCTCACAGCTCCTCATAGTTTGTTGCATGATCCAGTCCAGTCGACTCGACCACAATCAGGAGGATGATCGTTGATGACAGTAGGCGACAACCTTGTCTTCACTTCAAAGGCATCATCACTCACCTTTCCATTGTGAATCACTTGGCATGTAGCCTCATCATATAGCATAGCATATAGCTATTGAATGAGGTTGATAAAGGTTTGTGACACTAAAACCGTAGTGTTGAAGCAGTTTGCAAATTACTGCTTGATCAACGCTGTCGAAGGCGTTTTCAAAGTGGATGAAGTTGAGGTGAAGAGTTGACTGTTATTCCATACTCTGCTCTATGGTGATGCGTAGCGTTGCAATTTGATCCGCATGAAACGATGTATAGAAATCCGTAATTGTATCCTGAAGATTATAAGATCTTTTTAAATGTCTACTGTTACTAGTGAAATTTAACTGCTCGACTCAAATTGTATTTAATAAATTCATTTAAGATTTTAAAAAACTGAGCAATACTCAAATGATTATGAAAACTACCATTACTGAAAGAGTATCTGATATATGACTAAAGAAATCATTAAGTTTAAGGCGATTCCTAATCAAATTACCTTCTACCTACGATAGCCGTCATTACTCATAAAATAAGATGACTTATCGATGATAGACTGCTGCTTAATGAATGTTTAACATTATTTTTATCAATGAACTCAGTCGACGAATGTGATTTTGAAAGGTTAGATTACTTTTACTATGGCTATAGTGATATATTCTACAAACTGTAAACATTACACTTTATGAAAGTATGTACATATAATCAATTAAGTATTTACTGGACAGAATTGTCCATTGAACTCAATTCTACACAAACAGACTGGGCATACATCTTACGTCTAGCATTCAAAGAACTTGCATTTAAGCAGAAGAAATTGAATTTCTGAGAGTAGTAACTAATCGAAATTAAATACAAAGAAATATTTGAAAGTGAAATTGTCAATTATTAAATATCTGTGAATAAACATAAACTGGATTAAAACTTGAAATTGAAACAGTGATATCAATAATGAGGTAACAAAGTAAGATTAATGAAACTTGTCAAGCAAACATTCAATTATCAAAATCAACATAGGACCAGGCATTACTGAATAACGTCTAAGTGGCCACATCACCTATCAGTACGTCAAGTAAGAAAACAATAAAATGAAAGATGAAGAAGGAAGGAAAAATCGGTTGAAAAGAAGTAGTAGTCTAGCTGCCCTGAGCGTTTTTTCAGCATGAACCTACTTCGACGAACATTGTGTGATGAGGCAATCGGTGACTAGGCATACGTAACACATTTCCCAGCCATTTCAGTCGATGAGGGTTCATAACCTCGTCAACAGATTTACCTCTACTCCCTAAAACTCTATACCTGACGTCTGCGTTACTCACGTGGTGACACCATAGAATACGCCTAGTATTACGAAAGCAACGGTGGCCAAACACTTGAAGCCTTCTCATGTCTTCCACCTTCAATGGCCATGTTTCACAGCCATACAGTAGAACAGACCGGACTGCTGTGAAGAACACGCGACCCTTAATAGACAATCAGATATCATGGCGGCGCCACAGGTGACATAAGTTGGCAAAAACCAACCAAGCCTTTTGTATCCGTGTAGAAATTTTGTCAACCACTGAGTCACCAGGGCTGAACCGGTTTCCTAGTTAATTGAAGTGTTTAACGGATTCAACCACTTCACTATCTGTTGTTGGCCGGAATATTCCACACCAAGACTCTGCAAATCCCTTACGCTAGTTATCCAAAGATGAACACTCACATGAAGGAGAAAAAGCTGTTCCTGAAGGTTAATTTAGTGTGCATAGAATCGATTCACCTGTTTTTCTATCTACAGGCATTTGTTGTTGGCGATGCGAACAACTCACAAATGGCTTAGAGTAAGGGTGAATACGAAACAATCAAAATTTTCCTGCTATAATATTTGATTGAGAGCAGAACACCAGTTTCCTTGTGTTGTTTGCAGATACGCCTTCCTAATAAGTGTCCACAAACACATAACCAAAGTCCATGGCTTTATGTCCACTGACTACCAGAGGATGCACTATTTCCAAAGATTCATTCAGCATAACCCAATGAACGTAAAAGAGAATTTTTCACACGCCTACTATGAATTGCTAAGACTTTAATAATATAGAATTGAAATCTAGAATCCGATGGTTAAAAAGTGATTTTTCAATTCACATTTTCAACACAATGAATCTTTAGAAATGAACTGATACTTTTTGTGTTGCTTTTTTCTGCTTTATTTCTATTCTTTTGTTATTATGTAAACTTTTATGTCAGTCACTAACGCTTCACTCACTTTATTTTATACGTAAACTTTGTCTCTTAACTTCAACTGATGCATAACATTTAGACTGTTTGATAATACACCTGAAGTAAAGCAACAACAAAAACATTTGTAGAATTAAAATGGCTACCGTGCCTCAGTGGCCTTGTGGATAACATTTGGATGTTTGAAACGATGGGTAATACGTTCAACCCTCAGTAGGAAGAACATCACTCCGAACAGGGGTGCTGGTGCATTCAGCTGAAGAGTCCCGGGTAGGACGAAACACACGTCTACTGGTAGTCACTAAGATAAGTATTAAATGGGAACATTTTATTTTATAGCTTCTGATAAGCTGCAGATAGACTACTATCACAAAAGTTATCACAATTGACAAATAAATATCTAGTTTGAGGTTTATAAGGATCTTACTTTTTTCATCACGGATTGACAACAGTTGGAGAACCAATGAATACCTGGGAGTACTGGACAGCTGGGAGGATCATGAGTGTCTACAGCTGCTAGTCACTAATGAGCACTGGACGGTAATTTAATTTGGTGACGACGTGCTCCGAGATGAGATTTTTCCAAGTTCAAATGAGAAGTCATCACCGATGGGGCAAATCATATTGGGCATAAGGACAGGTAAACAACGATGACATTGGATGGAGGTCGCGCTACATTGTGAACTGACAGAAGTAGAAGAATGTAGATCATTGGATTCCGACCCAGCGGCTCAATGGTACCGTGCTGGTCATAGAACCTGGATTCGCACCCTGATGGAGTGATCATCAGCGCGCACTGCTGAGGAGTACACGCTAGAATGAAAAGCTATTCAGTGCTCCCAGGTTTCCAATGTTCTTCCAACTAATGTCAGTCCGTGATGAATTCCAACCTAAAATTTGTGACTGTTCACTACAATCAGAAATGTTACTACTGAAATACGCGTATCTACAGCTATGGATTACTTGACGTTAAGATATCTGTCCATAAGCAAAGAACTAGTTTCAAACAACGATGAAGGTGTATGTATCACCATTTTGAAAAGTTGAGGACTTTTGGTGATATGGCTGGGAATTAGCCACAATGGCGTAGATACATTCGCTTTTTTACACCTTCTAAGGTTTAGTTATTCACACTAACGTTTATCTTCAAATTATTTATTCTGTCATACAACTTTGTTTACCTTGATATCACCCTTTTTCTACCTGTGTTCTTTGTATACTACTGTAAACGGTGGCAACTTGAGGCCGATTCACTTGTGAACGAGGTTCTAAGTTGGTTTTGTCCGTTTAACATCTAGAAAAATTAGTAGTTAGTAACAAACAAGTTAACTTGAACATAGTTGAATGTTGGAAATATTTATCACTGGATTGTGACTCTGTGACTGAATAATAAAGTGTATGCATCTTGCAAACTAAAGCCAATCGTATAGATTGTGCACACGTTATGACTGACTGACAAAACCAATGTAGAACCTCGCCTCAAGTTGACAAACTTCATAGTAGTGCACAAAGAACAAGTGGATAGAAAAGAAGTGATATCAAAGTAGAGAAAGTAGTGTGAGACAATAAATATTTTGAAGATAATGGTTAGTGCAAATATTCAAGCTTTCGAAGATGCTTGAGAGTGAATACATGTGAGCCACTGAGAGCCACTGTAAGCTGAACATGTGGCTGCTTCCTCTAATACGGTACATCGAGGTAGGCAGTGACTCGGAATGCCCAGCACGTGTCCAAGTCATCTCAGCCGATGAAGATTCAAAACCTGATCAAATAAAATATCTATCTTGCCTAGTACCCTTTACTTGACCTCAACATTGGTCACACAGTGATCCCACCAAACGCAAGCAATGCTACGAAGACACCTATGGTCAAAACCCTATAATCGCTTTATATTTTCTACTTTCAACGGCTGTCTCATAGCCATATAACAGAAGACAACGGACTTCAGAGAAACATACTCATCTTTTGATAGATAGTGAGATATCCCACCCAGTCGGCGCCATAGATGACACAAGTTGACAAATACCAAACTAACCTTCAGTATCCAACCTGATGCAACTACTCAAGTAAGTGAACTAGTCGACACATCCCACCACTTCATGCGAGCATTATGAAATTGCTTAGAATCCCTAGTTTTTTTTAAAAAGTTTATAATCAAAATACACAATCGAATTTAATACAAATAAAAGTGAGTAAAAACATCAACATAACTTTAAAGGATAAACGACTTACTTTATATGGAACTAAATGTATAGAATCAATCACTGGAACAAGTTCACCTAATTCATCTGTAAATTCTGGACTTGTGCCTCGAACAAATTCATTCGAATCAGGTGTACTACTTCCTCCGGTTCCCGTACCGGAGGCAAGCATATTTGACAGAAATATACACGTCAAATGAATTGCTAGAAAGGAGATATTTTTAAAAACAAAACGAAAATAGACTACGAAATCAAGGCATAAGTAATACTACACAATTGTTAAATTAAAAACATTACTGATTACAATATAGAAATATAGACTAAATGTTATCGATAACAAAAAACATTGTACTCCGATGGTGGGCTTATTGGTACACAACCTTGAAGAAGTCCACCTTTGAAAACACTCAAACCTGCATCACACCAAGTTCCACAATCTGTGTTACTACTCCACAAGGTACCAAAATATAAGTCCATAAATTATTTCCAGTTACATGCAATCGCTTAAACCCATTACAATATTGAGTCACTTAGCTTAGAAGCTCTATTGTGAATCTAATCAAGATGATATTCTACACTTGTCAACCCATGTCACCTTTCGCACCCAAGATATATTCTACTAAAAAACAAAGGATGAATATGCCGCACACTAATAAAGATTTCTGGCCACCTCCATAGCATTATGTGCATTTAGCGGAACTAACACATGCGAAACACAGAGGTTACTTACATTCTTAGGTAAAATAGTTAATTCAGTTAATGATGATGTGAACCTTTATCTACAAAGATGGTTTGCAAATGCGGTACATGTACAGATCAATCGATTACTTCAATATGATATGACAGTAGATTGAGGGTGAAGTTGCAAAACAAGTATCGGTGATCAGAATAAAGTATAATATAACACAAGTTCATATTCTCAAACACACTTCTATTCCCCTCATCTTTATGGCACTGAAACAAACGACTAAGAAAGGTTTAACAGTGATTTGTCTACTACCTTTTATCAACAGAGACAGGAAACTGAACAACATGATATGCAGCCATCAATTAGTGCCTGATATGTATGGAATATAACAACTAGTTATAACCATCATCAAAATAAAATCTTATAAGTGAAATAATTGTGTAAGCGAGTATATTCATCATCATCATCAACATCAACATAGGACCAGGCATTACTGCGTAACGGTCCGAGTTGCCACACCTCATATCAGTACATCAAGTAGAAAGGTAGTGAGGTGAAAGATGAAGATAAGAAAATTTAGTCAAAAGAAATTTGAAGCACGAGAAGAAAGGAAGGACAACTGACAAAATGGTGAGAATCGGCATAGTGTTAAGATGAGGATAATGTGTGTATACATTTGTGCCACTGACATCGGTTCTGAGCCCTATCCCCTAGAGTCTCCAGCCACTGGTATATTCACGGAAAAGAAGATCGTATACTTGTTTCAAAATCGCAGTGAGCATATTATTTTCTACCAAATAAATACTTTTCAAGAGAATGCCAAGTCAGAGAACACTGAACACTAGTTGGTTAGTGTTAATCTGACAATTCTAGGTAGTGCATATCCACCATCCATTACCAGAACGAATATGAGACAATTAGATCTTAGGATAAGTAGATTACCACTCAGTTACGGGACTGGTGCCCAAATTTTCTAATCATTTCACATCAGTAGGGGTAGGAGGAGACGATCATTTAATACGATCAATGGACGTATATATCCACTTTCGATTTCACTAGCTTCATATATTCAGGTACCTTACTTGAAATGAGGGAAATCTATTTTTAAGTTAACAATTGAAAAAAAAAGCATCCTCATCAGTGAATTGGATATCGCATGCAATTGTCAGTGTGCAATGGTGAGAAGTATCAAACTCGAATGATAGAGCAGTTCATAACTCCTTAATTTCGACTGGTTTTCTAACTGATCTCAATGAGTAGCGAAAGCTAATTTAGAATCAATCAGTTTTCTACAAGCAACCTAATTGGATAATAGACTTTACTCTTAAATTTAAAAAAGTTTCTTGATTCAGAAGAAGCTTTGTTGAATGGTAGAAAAAGTTCACTTCACTGAAAAACCATTTCGCTTGTCATGAATATGAGAGAAAAACTTGTGCACTGTGGAAGAATGCGATTCCATTATGGTGTTATTAAGAATTCATAAGCCAGGTTATCCTATTAGACCTATAGTAGATTTTAGAAACACTCCGGCCTATGACTTATCTAAATATTTACCGATGGTACTAGGTTCACAATTAGAAACCGTTCTAAATTAGGACTAACTAACTCTCATGACTTGAAGCACAGAATAGATGAAATACGAGCCGATAACAGTGAAATAATGGTTAGTTTTGATGTAGTTAGTTTACATTCTAATATACCAATTGGCATGGCTTTGGAAGCAGTTAGAAATGAGGTCAATAATTAACTTACACTACGAACTAAGGTACCAGTAGAAGATATTATGTGAGGAGTACAGTTATGCCTAACCTTCACAATCAGAACTGAACTGGCGCGCAGTCATGCTTCTGTCCATCCTAAGCAAAATCTTAAACAGCATCATCCTGCAAATACTACAAAATCTTTTGCATTCAGATGTACGACCGCAACAGGCTGGATTCAGGAAAAACAAATCATGTGCGGATCAAATTACAACGCTACGCATCACCATAGAGCAGAGTATGGAATAACAGTCAACTCTTCACCTCAACTTCATCCACTTTGAAAACGCCTTCGACAGCGTTGATCAAGCAGTAATTTACAAACTGCTTCAACACTACGGTTTTAGTGTCACAAACCTTTATCAACCTCATTCAATAGCTATATGCTATGCTATATGATGAGGCTACATGCCAAGTGATTCACAATGGAAAGGTGAGTGATGATGCCTTTGAAGTGAAGACAAAGTTGTCGCCTACTGTCATCAACGATCATCCTCCTGATTGTGGTCGAGTCGACTGGACTGGATCATGCAACAAACTATGAGGAGCTGTGAGAAGATAGGCATACGCTGTTTGAGAAGGCCGATGAAAAAACCCTTGAAGATTTGGATTTCACCACCGACGATGATTTATGTCTAATGTCTTGTTGCTCAAGCTTGAAGATGCACAGACGAAAACTAACAAGTTGGTAGAAGAGGCGAGGCAGCGAAGGAGGACGGGACTTACTTCAGGTGAACGTAGAGAAGACAGAGGTGATGAAGATAACCAAGCAACAACAACAGCAACAACGGGAACCAATCACCGTCAGAAGGAGAGATCTTAAGGAAGTTGTCTCTTTCACCTACCTATCAAGGCAGGATCATTTTTTCAACCACAGGTGGCACAGATGAGGATGTCAAAGCCGGAATCGGAAAGACAGGAAGACAGGGCTTCCTTGATTAACCAGTGGAGATCTACTGCACTACACTACACTGCAGTGCACTGCACAGCACTGCACTCAGCATAAAGCGTGAACAACATCCAAATTTTCAACACTAGTGTTAGTCAAGTAAGTCAGTGCTTCTATATGATGGTTCAGAAACTTGGCAGATCACGAAAAGCATATCCAACAAACTACAGACATACATCATGAACAGCTACCGCCTACGCTCACTCGATAGTGAAGAGCAGATCAGATGGCCAGAATAATAAGAATAAGCAACAAGAAACTCTGGCTGGCTGTCTGACAACGAACGAGGGAAGGAACGAAGCAAGAACAAATATGCAGAAGAAAATGGAGATCGATTGGATTGAGTATACACTGAGGAGACCATTTGGGTCATCATGCACCAGACCAGACCAGGCCAGACCGTCGAGTGGAACCTAAATGGGAAACGACTAGTTGGGCGTCCGAGGTAAGGGTGACATTGAGGAGATGGTGTGAGAAAGAAATGAAAGCTTGTGGGGAGTTGTGGAGGCAGGTTGAAAAGGCTGTAGAGAAGAGAGTGAAGTGGTGACGTGCTAGTGAAGCCCTGTGTTGCACTAGGAACTCAAGGAACAAATAATAATAATAATAACAATAATAGACTTAATTAAGCAGAACAACTTAGTTTACGAAATCTTTTGCAACGATTACGAGGTCAAATAAATATGTCAAAGTAGTCGACCAGGCTCAGTAAGGCTATCTGAACATAGAAACCTAGCTAGGTGAAAATTGGTAAATCTTAGTAAAGTAAGAAGTTTGGAAAAAAAAGGTCAACCGTAGTTATACATGCGACTACACGCAACCACACAATAGGATAGGACAGGGTGAAAACCCTTTAAACTAACATAGCAGGGTGGAGGGAGAGATTGTTAACCGAATCTTTGTTTATCAGATCAACACTTAATAAATGCAACAGAAATGACTCAGCGCCTGTTCTGGACACATGGAAAATCTCACCACCCATATGATAAAGGGGGCAAGAAAATTCATCATCATCATCATTATCAACATAGGACCAGGCATTACTGCGTAACGGTCCGAGTTGCCACACCTCATATCAGCACATCAAGTAAAAAGGTAGTGAGGTGAAGGATGAAGATAAGTGAATGCAGTCAAAAGAAATATAAAGTATGAGAAGAAAGGAAAGAGGAGTGACAAAATAGTGAGATTCGGTATAGCGTTGTTAAGATGAGGATAATGTGTGTATACATCTGCGCCACTGACTTCGGTTCTGAGCCATATCACCTAGGGTCTCCAACCACTGGTTCCTCTTGTCCCGTGGACCCCAACCACCTAGTCTGCATCGTCCTACATGGCTTAAACCAACAGTCAGAGACTTCATACATTGGTGCCATGTTTTAGTCTGGCCACCTCGGGCCTTTTTCCAGCCTGAACCCACCTCAGCCAACATTGTGTGACGAGGCAATCGGTGACTAGGCATACGTAGTACGTGTCCCAACCATCTCAGTCGATGAAGGTTCACAACCTCGTCGACTGACTTACCTCTTCTCCCTAAAACTCTACACCTAACTTCTGCATTACTCACATGGTGACACCACGGAATACGTCCTATACTACGAAGGCAACGGTGGTCAAATACCTGTAACCTTCTCATGTCTTCCACTTTCAATGGCCATGTTTCACAGCCATACAGTAGAACAGAGCGGACTGCTGTGCAGTACACGCGACCCTTAATAGACAAACGAATATCACGGCGGCGCCATAGGTGGCGCAAATTGGCAAAAGCCAATCGAGCCTTTTGTATCCGTGCAGAAATCTCATCGGCAACTAACCCACCGGAGTTGATCCTACTTCCCAGGTAAGTGAAGTGGTCAACACACTCAACCACTTCACTCTCTATTGTTAACCGCGGTACCGCTGAAGACCAGTCCTGGAGCAAAAATTTGCATTTGGGTGGTGAAAATCGCATCCCAAACATTCTCAAATTCCCACTCAAAGTGTTCAGAAGACTCTGCATCTTGTCAGCGTCTTCACCTAACAGGACTATGTCATCTGCATATTCTAGATCTAAGGAAAATTCACCTGTGATCCGGTCAACGTCTTTGTAATTAGGTGACGAGAGGGAAACCTCCATAAGAATATCTATGATAAAATTAAATAAGAATGGGGATAGTGGGCATCCTTGACGGACACCACTTGATGAGTATAGCTCCCTGGACAACTCACCATAGGCTCTAACATGCCCACAAGTGTTCGAGTAGAGAGCTTTCAATAAGGTGATGTACTTACTAGGCACGCCTTTCAGTGACAGACACTGCCATAAGACTTCTCGATCAACGGAGTCAAATGCCGCCTTCAGGTCGAGAAATACAGCTATTGTCGGGCGTCTGTAAGCATGCCTATGTTCCAGGACCTGGCGCAGTGTGAATATTTGGTCGATACATCCACGGCCAGGTCTAAAGCCTGCCTGGTTTTCTCGGGCTTGCTGTTCCCGAGCTCCACTCAGGCGTCGGAGAATTATAGAACTTAGGATCTTAGACACTATGTTTGTCAGGCTGATTCCTCTGTGGTTATCACAAGAGGACTTCTCGCCTTTCTTGAAGACTGGGATGATCAGTGACTTAGACCAGTCGGAGGGGATCGTATTTGATTCCCATATACTGGCTAACACTTCCGTTAGCCTGACTAAGAGAACTCTACCACCATTCTTGTATACCTCAGCAGGTAGTCCGTCTGGTCCTGCTGCCCTTCCCCGTTTCAGGCTACCTACCGCTTTCTCAACTTCTTCTAGTGTTGGGGGACCTGTCTCTATGTCCCATTCAGGGTCCGACTGGATAGCGGGCAGCGCAATGGTGGCTGGAGGCCAGTTAAACTGTTCCTCAAAGTGTTCTGCCCATCGTCCCAGTCGCCTTCCCTGCGAGTGAATCGCCGATCCGTCCTTCTCCGCTATAACCTCACTAACTGTTGTTGACCATTTCCCCCCAGTCTCCTTAATAAGTCTAAATAACTGTCTACTGTTACCGATCGCCGCTGCCTTTTCCATCTCTTTAGCCTTTGCTGCCCACCACTGTTCACGATCGTTGCGCAGACTTTTCGTCAGTTTATTTTTAAGTTGCGCTCGCTCTTCATTGTACTCAGAGCCTGCAGGGATGCATTCACGTGCATCCATTAGTTTGGAAGAAGCTGCTGATATCCACTGGCTCTTTTTAGCCATTATCTTGGAGTCGGCTACAGTCTCCAGTGCTGCTTTTACAGTAGACTGAAGATGGCACCAAGCTTCTTCTGGATGAGTGACAGTCTTTTGTTCCGATAACTGCCTAGCCAACTTCTCACTGAACACGGCTTTGGTGTTTTCGTTGTCCAGCAGAACTCGTAGTGGTTTTGTTGCCAAATTTTTTCTACGTCCATTGAGACGCAGGCATATACGTGCTCGGACCAACGCATGATCGCTGTCCAAACACGTACTCCAGAAGGAGCGGCAGTCTTCCACCGATCCTCTCCAGCGATGACTAATAGCAATGTGGTCTATCTGTGTCCATCGCTGAGTCGAGCTCGGTGGACGCCAGGTCAGACAGTGCCTTTCTTTATGTCTGAAATTTGTGCTGGCTAAAAATAGGCGGTTATCTGAGCATAGTTGTAATAGGCGATCACCGTTATCTGTACGTTCAGCTGGGATTCCGAAAGTGCCACCTAAGTGCCTTTCTGCCTCACTCAGTCTACCCACCTGTGCGTTGAGGTCACCTGCAACAACCACTACGTCCGAACGTTTGGCTTTCGAGAGGAGGTTAGACAGTTTATGGTAGAACTCGTCCTTCACTTCATCCGAACTACAGTCAGTGGGTGCGTAAGCAGAGATTACAAAGAGACAACGGCGAGTCTCACTATTCCTTTTAGTTCTCACTGTGCCGTTCAGCCTCATAGCGCAGAGGCGACTATCAACTGGGATCCAGTCTAGTAGTGAGTTTTCTGCCCTGGTGCTTAATGCTATACCTACACCTGCAAGACCACGAGAGCTAGCTATCGAATCTCCAGAAACTCGAAGGGTGAATTTTGCAGATTCACCAGATTGGTCAGGAGAGGTCAGGTGAATAACCACACTTGGGTCCTGTATGCGTGTCTCACAAACACAGCACACATCCATGCCCGAGTTGCTAGAGTCTTTGCCAACGAAGCCTGTTGGCCAATTTGACGGAGGGTGCGGACATTGAAGGCTCCAATATGTAATTTGGAGCGTGGTTTAAGGAGACCAGGGACACTGTTCTGTGGACTCAGATCGTTGTCGAAGGCTGCAGAGGTAGGAGAAATTGAAGATGATGCAGCATCATTAATTAAGAGACGTGAAGGAAGATTAGAAGGTAATGATGGAGGAGGAGGATAGCAGTCAGAAGAAACTTGGGTGCTGACAGAGTTGTGAGGGCGGTTGACACTTCCCGGCTGCCCACACCGTGGAAGGCTATTTCTTCTTAAGGTACCTGAAAGAGATTTGTGTGACCGCAGAGCCCATCGGACATCTGCTTGAGGCCTGTCACACCCAGCCTTTTGAGTATGATTATTTTGAATTTTTGTATTTTTGGGGCCGGATGAGCGAAAGGAAACGACAAGTGAACCAACACCGCCGGCCCGGCAGACCGTGGGGCGTGGTGGAGTGTGTTATTTTTGGGGCCGACCTTTTCTAACCCCCCCTTCCACTGAGAAGGCAGCATCAGCTTGGCACTGCTGGTCATCCAAGGGAAACACCTTACTGCTGTCACACCCCATCCAGCTAGCAGCAGTACGACTTCGCCCTCAGACCCCCATCATAGTGTAGCAATTTACACTATGACGGTAACTGCTTTTCGTCTAACCACTACCCAACAGACCTTTCTGGTATGGTAGGACCTCGAGGGAACAAGCGTTCCACCAGCATAGCTCGTTGGGTCATTGTGATATGCAAGCCCGACCACCACGTCAAGGTAGCAGCTATCGGTAACAGCTATCTCAAAGCTGTGTAGTTATCTTGATATGACTATGGATAATAAGTTATGTCCGGAACGTAATCCAATAAACAAGACCATTAAACGGTGTGATATATCTAATAAATCAATAAAAAATGGAATTTCGCTTATCTTTAATATTTTTCACTAGTACGTTTTCATTAAATGTCACTTCTTAAACCGTTTTTTGAAATTTCTGACTGATCAACTTCAGAACTAAACTGATATTCATGTAGCGATAAATAATACCCCGAAATCAGCGACACCCTAGGGTTCGACAAGATCAGAAATTGATGCTAACCATCATAGTTTTAGTGGACTCGCGAAGCTGAAGATTGCGTTAGGTTGCTCGTATACGAACTTCTAAATAATTAGTCAGAACGCACCGGTATTTTGGACCGGTCGATCAAACGTACTATTCCCTCTGACTACTGTATTATGTTCTTCGTTCGTCTCGCACTTTTGGATATATAACAGGTACAAATAATTAATGATCTTTGCATCTATCAAGTTAGCGCAAGATCCATTTCGAAACTGTTGAGCCCGACATGATTCAAACGCAGCCTTCTAAGATCAATTCCCAAATCTCTTCCCGACTTTTAAGTGGTTAATTTTACTCCAGTAGACTATATTTAATGCAACGGTAAATTAAGTGGAGTTGAAAATATGGGCTTTTCATTGATAGCATTGGTATCACAGAACAATTCAAGTAAAAATCCTTTAAACCATAGTTAAAAGACTGAATTGGAAGTTATCTAACGACGGCCTATTAACAGTTTTTTCAAGAAAAATCTTTAAATCAATTTTGCATAAATTTTGTGGTATATTAGGAATGTTGATAGAGCGTCGAGTATTATCAGTAACTTGTTAGTGTAATCATTCTAGTTTAATAGAACACTAAAAACCCTATCACTTTTCACTACCGTAATGCTTGTCCACTTTTTTCACAAGCGTCATGTGAAGTTAAACTACGGTCTAGTATCGACAACAGAAAAAGTTTAGCGAATTCTACACCCTTCTGATAAACATGCTTTGATTTCTCTTTATATTACATCGCATTCATTTAAAAGGAACAAAAAAGTGATTTTACATCCCTCAATTGTAGGAATTTCGAATCAAACACGGCGAGCACATCCTTGCAGTAGGCAATGAGTCACACATGCTGTGTCAAGAATAATTATATTAACTGGCTTCCCAAACCTCGATAGGCGGAGCTAGGTTCGAGCACGTGAACCATCGGTTGGTTATCAACTACCTAGACTAATTAGGTGAAGATCAAGTATAGAAATTTGCTTGTACGTAAAAAGAAATTCTAAATTGTAGGAATTTATTATCTGTAAACTAAACTCCTTATCTTCTTTAGTTGACCATTAACTGGGTAATACATAGTAGAAACCTATGAGCTATCTTCTTGGCACATCAGCAAATAATGCACTTCATCATTAATGTTTTATCTTGTGCAATTATTGAATATATTTACACAGTAACTTGGTCAGTAGTTCAGCTTTTTGTACATACACTGAGTTGAGGACTAAGACAGTTATCAATTGAACAATAATAAACCAACTGTTTTGAAATTGTGAGGTAAGATGTTGAGTTCAGATAACCCAGTCTACACACATAGTTAACCAGAAATCATTATAATAACTGTCACACTTGCACACATACCACAAAGTTACAAAGATTCCTTTTTCTTTTATGATTTTCACCTGGTGATTCCTACCGCGCTGTCTTCTTAGTCTGATGAACACAAATTTCTGGTGTATAGTAAAAATTCTTGAGTTTTTTTTGTAGTTGTCTTTATCTTTCATCTATTTGCATAGTCTCAGGTCACTCATAGCCTTCTCAACTTCTCCAAGAGTTGGATGTTCTATACCAATGTTTCATTTAAGATCCGATTCGATAGCGAGCAACGTAACAGCAGCTGGAGGTCAACTGAACCGTTCCTCGAGGAGTTCCACCCATCGTTCCATTCGTCTCCTTAAATTATGGACGAATCCCAGACTCATCCCTTCCCACTAGTCTCGCTAACCACTGACTATTTTGTTTCGGTTTCCTCAATAAGTATAAATAACTGTCTGCTGTTCCTTATTGTCGCTTCCTTTTCCATCTCTTCAGCATTCGCTACACAACACTGTTCGCAATCCTAGAAAAGACTTCTCGTCAATCCACACTTGAGTTACTTCCACTTTCAATTGAGCTGAGAGCTTTCAAGAATGCATTTACATGCATTCATTAATTCAGAAGCTTATGACATCCACCAAATCTTTCTGATGGTCACTTGTGGTTTTCAATTCTGTTTTTATAGCAGGCTGAAGATGGTGCCAGGCTTTTTCAGGCTAAATGACGCTCTCCCATTTGGTCAGTTCTTTGTTAAAAGCAGCCTTAGTATTCCCATTATCACTCTGCGCCCAGGAATGGTCTTGTTACTGTAGTTTTCCTACGACCGCTTGGGTCCAGACATATGTGTTTTTTAACTTATCTTTGGCCACCGTCCAAACACGTGCTCCAGAAGGAGAGGCAATCTTTTGAAGTTCGTGCTGCCTGAAATAAGTGGTTTTCTGTACTCAGTTGTAGCAGGTGATCACTGTTGTCTTTTTCGGCTGGAATCTGAAAATGTTACCGTACTGCCTTTCTGTCTGACTTAGCCTACCCACATATGCATTGAAAACATCTGCTACGAAAACCGCAACTGAGCTCTTGGCTTTCAGTAGGAGGTCAGACAGTTTTTGGTAGAACTCATCCTTCACTTCTTCCGAGTTGCAGTCTATGGGTGCGTTGACGAAGTTTACAGAAATAGCAACAACGTTTTCTACTGCTTTTACTCCTAACTTCATCCAACCAAACAGTACACTTCCTGTCGTACGAATTAATGTTATACCTGTACTTACAAGACTACAAGAAGTAACCATCGAATCTACAGAAACTTGAAGGGTGAATTTAGCAGACTCACCGTAGTGCCTGGAAGAGGTTAAGTAGATAACAGCACTTGGGTTCTGTATGCGTTTCTCGTAAACGCAGTGGTCATTGGTGTTCTGAGAAACCAGGGTTTTGGTTAGCGAAACTTACCATCGGGTTTGATAGCGAGTGCCGACGATGAAAGCTGTGATGTATGTATTTTGAAATGACCAGATCATATCATGCAAAAACTTGCAAACCCATGCGCAATACGTAATTTGACCCCCCAAATCACACCCTGAATAATCCCTTCACAAAGTCATCCTATGGAAACTTATAAATACATATGTATTTCTACCATATTTACACTAACTTTATTTATCGTCGACGTGATCAAGGAAAGTTAAACTTCAATCTCAAATGTTTATGAGAAAATAATATTTCCTTCCTATAAGAACTTCAAAGAACGATGAGATAGTTTGAAATACTACAGTTATTGACACTAAAGGTAAAGCAGACCAAGTTGGGACTACAAATTGTGAGTATACAAACTTAGACTTGAAATTCTCAGGGAATAAACCAGGATACTCACAACAATGTTACTGTCACTGACGCTGTAAATTATTCTTAATTTTCTGAGCACCCAAGTTAACAGGCATACATATAATCAAACGTGTATGCCTGTTAACTTGGGTGCTCAGAAAATTAAGAATAATTTACAGCGTCAGTGACAGTAACATTGTTGTGAGTATCCTGGTTTATTCCCTGAGAATTTCAAGTCTAAGTTTGTATACTCACTATTTGTAGTCCCAACTTGGTCTGCTTTACCTTTAGTGTCAATAACTGTAGTATTTCAAACTATCTCATAGTTCTCCGACCAGTAGTCAACAGTTACGTGTATAACAGTTAAAAATCAAATAGCTAATAAACAAATCAAAAGAAGCTGATAGGCAAATTCATCTTAGTACTTTCCAAGCTAAATTCCTTTAATAAGAACGATTGCATCCAAATAGTACTTGTTGTGAAACATCAGGGATTAACCAAAGCGTTGGCAAAACTCAGTAAATAAGATCTATTTTGTCAGTATTACTACGCAGTTGCAGCTATTAGTCATTTTTTTACTTCTACGTCATCACTGATAGAAGTGAGTAACTGTTTGCACCAAGAATTGACAGTATCCGACACAGCCACTCAAAATAAGTTATAATATTAATTTATGATGTAGGAGGACTAATCAGAAGTAGCAAGTTATACCACTAAAGACTTTGGAAAATTGCTGTTTTTACTTCCAAATCAATTAATCTCAATAAAAACATAGTTTTTGTCTTTGCATGTGGTGAAAATGTAAAAAATACAGCAAACCACTGTTATTCGATATACCTAATTTTTGCATATGACATTGGAAATTTTAATCACCAAACTGTGATCCAGTACCTCATGTTAAGCGATCGCATTATTTTCCTTCGGATTATCGTTTATAAAAACAGAATTATTTACAGAGGGTTGAAAGGGAATAAAGTGTTTTCCGTAATTTACGGGGTGGAAAAAACCTGAAGTTTTAAAAAACAGTAGAGGTTCATACACCATGAATTGTCTCTAGTGATTCTAAATAATCGATGAATACATCTTTGTATTGCGTGGTAAATACCAAAGTACTTTATAAAACTAGAAACCTTCAATAAAGTCAGCACCACTTAAAAGTTGGGAAATATTTGGAATAAAAAGCAATCTTGGAGTCTGTCAAGAACCGTTAAGCCAGTAACCAGAAATTATCAGCTAACTCTAACTTCCCGACTAAACATCTGAGGTATAGAGAATAAATAGCGGAGTGTGTGACATATACTAATCAATGTAGAACCCAGTACATAGTACATTGGTCCAAGTTACCACACTTCACAGCAACATGCAAAGAAGAAGTGGGAGAAGTGATGTTAAGGTAGACGAAAGTGTATGAGAACTGAGAGAACAAATAGATAAGGGTTGATAAATGTTCACGAATTCCAAGATGACAGAGAGTGCACACATTTGCACAATTGTAACTGATTGTGGATGCATATAGTTTTATCGATTACTCGGAAAAAGATAAGTAGAGATGACGCATTTGGTTAACAAACGCAACTTTCAACTAGCCAACAAAAAGTCTAAGCCTGACTGTACCTACCGAAGTTTAACGAATAACTAGGCAACTAACTGCCAGTCTATGTACTTGGTGATGCACACTTGTGTAACAGCTGTAGTACCATCTAACTAACGAAGGATCGGTGAGTGAAGGGAGTTTTGGGATTGGTACCATAGCTTTACAACTGACGTTTAAGCATTTGCATAGTATCATTTACCCTCAAACACTAGCCTAGCTCAAAAGCATATGCATAATTAGTTAGTTAGATTTTCATTTTTATGAACAAGGTGAGTTAATGGTGTTTACACTACTTTTGAAAAATGTAATTTTTTCCCAGAAAACCTTATTTTTAATGGTTTCATTATTTTGTTTCATCAATTTCCCCTATGAGCAGATTTATTCAACTTCAGCATTGTTACGACTAATCGATTTATTGATAACCGAATCGAAATTGAAATGCCCTCATCAGCCACTTGTTTACACATGCAGTAGGCGATGACCCATACATACTGTGTGAGGGCTAATGCTACTAGCCACTGGGATGTGTAAACCTTGGTAGGTGGAGCAGGGTTCGAACCCGTGACCCATTGGTTTGAAAGCCAACCACCTAAACCAACGAACTATAGCTCCAGTTTATTGACAACCAGATCATTTAAATCATCCTATTTGCTTTCTCATCAATGTTATAGTGACTGCCATAAATACCAAGTGTTTTCAGTCTGTTTTAGTTAACTGTTAGTGTTCGTCGGTGTTAACCATCATTCATGCCAGGACAGGAAAACCACTTGCTACATCCAATGATCGTATTAAATCAACGTAATATCAGTCTATAAGAAATACTAAAGGCTATTACGCATATTTTATTGCCAACTTGCATGGCAACAAAAACCAAAATACAAGCTTTCAACTCATTTAATTAAAGATAGCTTATAATATACCCTAAAAAACAAATACCACTTATCCAGATAGTAATACCGGTTTCTAAATAAGATTTCGACTTTACAGTTTGATCAGTACCCGTGACAATACGTGATGTCTACTCAGTTATTGAGTTTAGTCTTATTAGACTAACTCGTGTGGTAAGTTAAGCGGATAACAAAATTTTACCAACAAAGCAATACAGTTTTTCCCTCAGTATTACATTTCAACGTTAACAGGACCAATAAAGACTAAAAAGTCGAACAATTGTTTTGGATGACTTTCTGCTCAGACTTTCCAAATAAAGATGCAGAAATATTTTGATACAACAGCCATATAAAGTTGGAAACAAATTTATGGTCGCTACAAACTGTTACATGTTTGGACCCAGATTGCGTGTTAGTTCATGTACCTGGATGTCTGCATTTTAATGGCCATGAGAAACAAATGACAGTAAGACTTCGGTATGCTTAGGTGGATGAATAAATTAAGTCTATATTTAAGGTAGTTAGGCATTTATATAAACACGACACTAATTCTCACTTGGACAACGCCTGGCATATTACTGAACCTACTGTAAAGACAATGCTACAAATAATAAGTAACTTATAGTCAAAAGCTAGTAACACTAGTGGAACTCTACGTCATATTTTTGCAAGCAGGGCGATTTCGACTGGCTCAGATGATGATTAGGAAAGAAAGCAGCTTAAAAGTAAACTGAATGAGAGTTCTCGCAAAAGAACTCAAGAGGTAGCCGGTGTCGAAGGTGATGGAGACAGCATTCGTGCTAGATAATACTCACCGGTTACTTAGGCTTATCACATAAACTGGTAAGGAAAAGACAGTCAGTGGAAACGTAAGAAACAGTCATTTTTCAATCATTGAACATCCATTTCAAGCTTAATGGGATGTAGATATCAGTCGTCCAACTATCAGCAACGGTGAGAAGGATATTTTACACCTGATATCAGGTCCTAAATGAGCACATAATACTGGTTAAGAGTCTACTCAAAATTCTGTAACTGTGCATTGGTTCACAAAGAGCTTTCATCTGAGTAGACGATAACAACTAATGTTCATCAAGGATGCTTGCTACCACGGTTCTCAATTAACCTGGGTATCGACGTGATCTAACATACCTCTAACTTCTTAGGGTTTGACTTATTACCCGTAAAGTAATGGTTGTCTTGGAGTCTGTGGACGACATAATCCTGCAGGCAAAGATGCTGAGAAAATACAGGATCTGAACTCTTCAGACGGAAGTATGAGTATGTTTGTCACATGTTTTACACATACCGATTGTAAGATAGTGCTTCGCAACTGGTCTGCACTGATTTCTAGTTTCAGGATACAATGTGGTGGAATGTTGACAATTTGTTAAAATAGCGTTAGTGAACGTGATAGTGACAAAATGCGAGCTCATGTAGAGGTGGTCGGTTTGAAATTTGACAACCTAGGTCATCTTTAACTGCCAGTAGGAAATCCGACTACTGAGCAAAAGATGAGTTTACTTGTTGAATATGTTATAGCTATTTATCTTTGTTGTCTTCCTACCAAAGGTTGTGATTGCAATGTAATTCCCCTACCCACATACCTTTTACGTCCGGTTAACACCTCTGTATTTGTTATGAGTCTTATTCCCCGTGCCTGTCTATCCTTCTTCGCACTTGTAACCTTAGTTCTTATCGGTCGTTTGTATGTCTGATTTTGCGTATGGACTAATCTCAATTCTTTAGCCTTCCTTCTTGTTTGAGAAATGAGCTCCGGATTTCGACTGTACATTATTTGTAGATTATTTGTCTAGATCTTGTCGGTTTTCTTTAAAGTTGATTCAGCGATTTCCGCAACAGAGACGACACAGTTGAATGTATTGATTGTTATTATTCTAGAGGTAATTCTTATTCACAGTAAAGACTTGTTAATAAACCTTAAAAAATGTGTTCTGGACTTTTTGGGTTTGCACACAACTTTGACTGGGGTGTTGCGATCACCACTACACGTTTAAGAATACTGCGCCAAAATCTGTCTTGCTTTGTGCTTGAGACGGCATTTCAAAGGAGAAAACAAAAGGAAGCCACTTGTGTTTGATCATAGGTATGCCCGCAATATTATTTGCGTGTAATGGAACCGCCAAATAAACAGTATAGGGATAAGATGTAGAGCACTAGTCAAACATAGTTAGCTTAATAGATTGTGAATACTCAGCGACTGAAATGACTCAGACATGTTCCAGGCATGCAGACTCATCGCCTTCCCCATCGCATGATGCTACAAGAAGTAGGATCAGTCTGGAAAGCTAAAGATGACCACACCAAGGCAAGACTATAGTCCCCACAAGACCTCGATGTGCTTAAGCTATGCAAATAGGATTGGTTTATTTCGCTAGAATCTTCTAAATGAAGTGAATTTGGTGGCTTGAAACTCGATGGCGTGTCTTGAACTAAGTTACGATGGCACATATGCACTCAGTTTATGAACTTTTAAAAAAATCTAACATTTTACTTCATCTATCTAACTTATTCTCTCCACCTCCTCTCGCTATACATTTTCTAGACTTTAATATCGCGATTTTTTAACTAAACTCCTGTGATACTGTTAAAGGTGGCAACTGATAATTTTTGTGCAAATCTCTACGTTAATTTGTCCTTCTGTGAGTCATTTATGTAGGTAGATGGCATTGGGTGAGTGATCCCAAACGAATAACAGAGGGTTGAGTATTAAATACATAGAGCTGCGGTTCATTAGTTTAGGAAGTTGACTTCCAACTAGTGGGCCAAATTTAAAATCCACCCCATCTATTGAATTTTGGGCAGTCAGGTAGCATCACTGATCTTTATACAATATGTGGCTCATCGCATACTGCATGAATATGCAGACGGTTGCTGAGTGCATTCCGAGGATATATATATATATATATATATATATATATATATATAGTGAGAGATTTGCAACTATAGTATCTGATAAGGAAGTTATCGAAAAATCGAAACATGAAGTAGCTCTAGTTAACCCTGAAATAAATACAGCTCGAAATTTCGACTGAAAACTTACTCATCGGTGCAGCATGAGCTTTTTTCACTTAACACTAACAACATGCAGTTTTGATGAATACGAAAAGTGCACTTTGCAAGAAACAGACTGTTTAGTTTCTTAACAGATAATAATCGGAGAGATTTAAACAAAACTCTTCGCCCAATGAAAAGCGACCAACGAACCTGTTAACGAAGTAGTTGTAACACGTGCTGCGTAACTCAGACTTCTAACTACCCACAAACACAAAAATGTGCCAGAAGAAATTTAAAGATGTTGTAATCAAGACAGGATGAGATCCTACTACAATTAAGTGTAAGTATGGGACGTATATGTTATCTAATTACCAGAGTTTAACATAGCATGTTCTAAGGTACATGGTATTATTAATATAACACTGGTTTAGACATATTATCTCATCTTCGCTCAAACCTGAGTGCCTCGCGCTTTTTATCTGCTCTCCTACTGAATCTCTCAAACCCAATCGACATTTACTTCCAAAAACTGTCACCAACTGGCTATTCATATGCTTCAGAAGTGTTGAAATTAAATTGATGCAGTTTCGTTCTAGGCTGTAGACTGCTGTCTATTGTCTGTACACGCATAGATTATTTCCCTAAAACTGTTATTAGACTTACTAGCGTAGTTTATCCACTGAATTGGCAATGTATAGAAACGCATCTATCAAAATTACGAAGAATAGAGATACCCTATGCCAAATTTACTACGAGTTTCATACAGCTCTGCAGATGCTAAAAACATGTTGCTGATAATCAACAAAATGCTCACGATTAGTCGGGATATTTGTACGCTGTTAGTTCAGACAGTCCTACCGATACATAACTGCACATCTAAAAAGTCTATGAAATATAAAAATGTTTGTTGATTTTCAAAATATATCCCGAAAATAATAGTAAGTAAAGAAAAACCACTTTGTAGCATACATACCACTGAACGCGGCAACAAGTAAGAGTACCAAACACCTATGTATCAGGCGCTCTTACAATATCCGATATTCAATGCCTATTTTTGAGGTAGTGAAGAGAGGTTTCTCAAAAGTCGAGCAACAGGGCGCTTGGTTGGACCGATGATTAAAAGAAGATGGAAAGGAAAACCAGAGAAGTCATGGGGGAGGAAATGCGAAGAAAAAGAAACAAAAAACTATTAGGTGAAAGGAAGCGGAACGGAAATGTTGTAGAGAGCCAGGTGGATTCTTCGGATATAAGTGGTATGGAGAACCCTGATAATTAGTGTTAAAATATCGAGTAGGAGGGAACACGAAGAGAAAGCAGACTGCAGGACGGACTCTTGGAATAAAGATAGTAAACTATTAGTCAAGGATCGTTACTGGAAGCGTAATGTTTCTTGTTACATTCTCATCGACAATTCGTAAAATTCTTTTATGATATAGATAAATTTGATTGTTTAAGCCATCGTTTTACAGAAGTAGCTGAGTGCACACGTTATGGAAAGTAGTTTCTGTCTCTGGAGTGTCATGAATACTAACAGAGATTTATAATGGGCTTTTGGACCTCTCTTTTCTAGATCACTCTCACATGCTGCCACGAATAGCTTCATCTCTAGATTCAAAGAATTTTTGAGCAGTGACCGCAATCTTTATCCGGAGAGTATGAAACACTGTGAATAAGCAGAATTTATAAGAGCAGTAAAACAAGGATGCTCATATTCAGGCTCCTACTCCAGCTGGTCAGAGAAGTTAGAAGTACAGATCATCCACAGAATGCCCTACCTTTAGACAAGGCTGACTGGCTCAACCTCTTTTACAAGGTGGAAAGCAGTTTTATGAATACAGTACTGCAAATTTCGCCCCACGCTCAAGCTCAAGCCTGATTCCTTGAGATTCGCAAGCCGCAGATAAGGCAGTTGCTATATCAAGATTAGCAACGTAAGTTATAAGACTTTGTGAATAAGGTGCTTCGGCAAAACACCAAAAGGGATGCATTGTGACAAACGGCGAAACATAAAAAGCTGAACATCATGCGGAAGTGCCTGACGATACAGACAGAAGGAACCACGTGAATTCAAATCATTGAACGAGTAGTAAAATCACCTACTTTACTTTTGTGGTTGAAGTTCAGGAAAGAGACTAGTATGGACGAATTAGCGGGAAGGTTTGAACTTTGTTTGTCAGGGTTGGCACACACATCCCAGCTGCAGTATAATAGGGCTGATAGTATTCGTGTGGCCCATGTGGAGTCAGATAACAGCAGTACAAAGTCATCCCTTAGCCTAAAATTACGAGCGCATCTGGTAAACATATTGTCGGCACCAATTAGATCAGCATCGCTCTGGTTTTCGAAGTGAAAGCGGCCGGTAAAAACTACAAGCCTACCTTCAATATGATAAAAGAATTAAAATCTTGACCACCAGTAATGTAAAGTGTTGCACAGTAAGAAAGCGATGGGTGAATACCTGATTCTTCTTTGGTAGTGCGGAAATTCATGGCGATAGCATCATACAAATAAGTTTTACAAGCCACTGACACAGATACAGTTTCCTACCTAATAGAAAACCATCGATGATTTCGTTCGTAATTTATTGCATCTGCAGTTTTAAAGGTATTTAGGGTTAGTAGATTGTATTTCCACCTTATTTGTGGTTTACTATCTACTGAAGTTCGGATCAAGTCTGTGGAACTGTATAAAAGAGTGAATGTAGCTAATGAGAAGGCATCATTGTTAGGACCCATATATTCTTCTCTCATCTATAGTACAGCGCTATTAGATTACTAAACCTCATAAGTAAAAGTGAAATCAGATTCAAATACATATGTACACGTTAAAGCAATAAAGTCGCTTATATACCTCTCTAACATCCTCCCAGTAGATTCATTCTCATACAATCTGCTGGCTCGCACTTACTCATTCCTTTACAGAAGTTAACCAATATCCGAGATCCGCTCAGATGTCTTAACAGTGTCCATCATTTCTTGGTGATCCTCAAACTATATCGAGATTTATTTAAAGCTTCCTGATTATCGAGTTGTTTTGCAGCATAAAACCTGCATTGGTTGAAAGACGTATAGTCATGATGATAGCTTTCTAAATGTAAGGAAGCACACTAATGGTGATGAGTTCCTTAAAAGCGTGCCACAGGGGCTTAACAGCAGCTATGACAGTGCGACAAACACTATTTATTTTTGTAGCATAAGGTGTATTCCTACTTGTGTAATCCCGTCGTAGTATGTTGGAATTAATAACAAACAAATATTTCGCATTATTCTTCAACGTTTCGACTTTGCTGGGAAGATCCTTTCCAAGAGTATGAATCTGACACAAAGTTTTCAGGTTAGAATTCAGGTTTGAGCACAGGAAGTGGTGACCTTTGCAATCACCCAATTACAATTTCGGTGTTATCTGACGATGCTATCCCGCAGATAAGAGCCGATTAAATTGAGTCGTCACCTAAATCTGCCGACCGGCAGTCTTCACCGTCTCCTTCGCAAAGAACCACATCTCCATGGCTAGTAATACGAGGCATCGAGGATCAAGAGAGTGAGGAATGAATATGAAATCTTTCTGTAATTTTCACAGATTCACTATCGTATATTACGTACGAACAATGAGATGCATAAATTGACAAGAAAACAGCAGCCCAATCACCCCAGAGTAGTTGCGGGCTTAAAAGGTTTCACCCACATCTCTTCCGACAGAGTTTTCTTCATTGTATCTGCTTCCCTGCTGATGTGGTAGAATCAGTATTTCATTTCTCGCAGGCCAGCCGGTGAGCAGCACCACGTTGTCAGCAGCTATGAAACAGTCTGGCAGCACTGTGCATTGTTTTACCTCACATAATTGACGTCTCATGTTCTGAAAATAAAACATTAGCTTCCCCCTGCCTATAAGGGAAATGATGTGACTCATCACGATGTTTTAACCATCGGCAGTGGTTAAGTAAACTGTCAAGAGTTCAGCGTGTTTGAATTTTAGCGAAAATTTTGACGCTTGCTCGAAGCGTAGGAAACTGAATTCACAAACCGGAGTCTCTTCTTAACTTGTTACCAATCTGGTTAACTTCGAAGTATTGTTCCCCTTTTTTGTCTTGTGACAAATGAGGCATTGTCACCATTTAACTAACGAACTGCAAACAGATGGAACTCATGGGGTAAAGATGTTTGAGAAACTCTTCATTTTACCAGCCTAAGTTACTTGACATGCTTCAGATCGCTAGGTTATTTCAGCTTCTGCTGATAGTACTGTGACATTCAAGGCCACAGCACAAGCTGAATACATTCGGTATACTTTCCACCTGATGAAATCCACTAGTGATGCTCAGGGTTTACGCTGCTGTACTGGTAAGAAGCCCCCGAATACACCGACTCCTGAATGCTGCATTTCAGCCTTACGATGAGAGATACATGGATATCCCCTTCTCTTCATCTGACTTAACGGGCGTCGTTCTAATCACCTGAAAATCCTCGGCAGTTCTAGGGAATACACATGACGGCCTCATAAAGTGTAGACCACGAAGAAACCCAGAAAGTTTCTGATGCATGCGGTGGCAACTTGAGAATACTTGGGGTGCATTTCTCGTCTTCCAAACAAAAACTGTCGTTCTAGGAGGGGCCCATGGTGGTGCCTGTCTAAAAACAGGGGGCGAAGTGGTCGAGTGTGTTGAAGGTGGACCAGACTGGTGAGTCGACGACCCACGGAATCCTTGCACGTATACAGAGGGCTTGTAGGTCTTCGCTAACTTACCGATCTTGATGTAGGCATGATATTCGATTGCCCTCTGAGGATCGAGACTGCTACACTGCAGTTTTTCTGTTCTAACATAGCTTTGGAGTATAGCTATTAAATGTAGAGGGCTTCAGGTGATTAGTCACATTTTCCTCAACAGAGTAGGTCGTGTGACGTGGTAACGCCTGATCAGTAAAGTAGTGGTCAGGCCGTGAGTTTCAAGGAGGCTGGGGAAGGAAGTTCGTGGAGTTACAGAGGTGAATAATCCCCAGAAGTCAGTAGCACGGTCTTCAACGAAATTCTGCGGTGATCCTGACCTTTATGGTTTTGATGAACTCGCTAACCTGAAGGCTGGCGGTCAAGCATCGACGCCGTTAGGCAAGTTACTGGGTCGCATCGCTTTGCTCGAACTCGATTCTCTGGCCGGTTAGCCAGAACACAAAGGTCTTTTGGTATGGCTTTCAAGTATACTATTTCATGCAGTTATTCATTTGTGTTATTTCTTAGACTCGCGCTAGTGAGTATGTAACAAGTACGAATAGTTGGCCACCGGCCCTTTTGAGTCTGTTGGGCTAGCACAAAACTCAGTTTCCAAGCTGGTGAGCCCTTTCCATCTTGTACTTACGTGTTTCAATACCCAATATTGATAGTGCGAGCGTGAAAAACCGGTAGTTTTTCATCTCTCACGTCTAGTTCTTAGGGCTTGGTTCTTGTTGTTCGGTTCACTCCTGCAGTGGATGAGGAAATCCCCTCTGCTCTCTTGCTTTCAGCTTCGGTGAGGTGGATGTTTTGTGGGTTAGTAAGTTGTAATTTGTAGAGTGATTGGGGAGCTACGGGTTGCTGGGAAGTTTAGGGAACTGCCGTGACTCCTGTCTGTGTAGGGACCTGAAAGAGAATGGTAAGGTAATTGTAAAAGAGTGAAGAAAGAATACAAAAAAGGGAAGAAAGAAAAAATAATAACAATGGGGGAAAAGTGAAGGAGAAGAATGGGAGGGGTGAAAAAGAGAGAAAAGTATGCAGGGATCGACCAAATGATAGCGTGTGCTTAGTTCCTACAGAAGAATTAATAGGTAATGTGGGTGTATTAAGGTGGGAGATAGTGAGTGGTAGTTAGGAGGGAGTTGGGGGCTAGTGAGGTTGGTGACTATCTGAGTACGTCCATGGTAGTCCATGTGGGGTGGCATAACTGACTAACCGTCTCTTGAATGAGTCGACTGAGGGAGCTGTAACGATATGTCGCGGTAAGGCATTCCATAAAGCACATACTCTTAGGGAGAAAAATTTGGACCTGAGTATGGTGTTGGCTCTCTGGTGTGCTATCTTAATGGGGTTTCCTCGTGAAGATCGTTGAGTTGCAGGCAAAATTGATTTGTTTGCATGGTCTGCCTGATGGGCGATCTTGTATGCCATAATGAGGTCACCCCTTTTCCTGCGATAACCCAAGGTAAATAGGTTTAGGTGTTTAAGTCTTTCAGGATACGTCTTTCCCCTTAGCCCCAAAACTGATTTTGTTGCAGTTCTTTGTATTCTTTCAAGGAGATTAGAGTCTCTCTTGAGTGTTGGAGGAGCCACCGTATTGAAGACCTCTAGATGCGGCCGCACGTAGGATTTGAAAATGGTGAGGAAGAGTTCGGGAGTGAGGGCGCCAAGCTGTCTACGCAGAAAGTGTAGAATGGCGTTCGCTCTGGTTGTCATACCTTTGTAGTTGGAGCTGGTGTCCAAGGTGTCGGAGAAGTTGAGCCCCAAATCTTTCTCCATGGACACTCTGGTGATAGCACGGTTGCTCAACATGTACTGGAAGTCGGTCGTACTTGCCTCATTTTTACTGATGTGCATTACTTTGCACTTTTCCAGGTTGAAGCTCAGGCCATTTTCCGACGACCAGAGCTCGAGTTGCTGCAAGTCCTTTTGTAGTGCTGTACAATCAGCTTCTTCGTTTACCACCCTCCAAATTTTTATGTCGTCAGCGAAGAGGAGGATGGGTGAGGATATTTTGTCTGGCAGATCGTTGACAAACAGGAGGAACAGAAGCGGTCCTAGGATTGCTCCTTGGGATACTCCTGACGTCGAGGGTCTCCACTCCGACCTTATTCTGTTCACTTTAGTGCAGAACTGCCTCCCTTCCAGGTACTCCTTGAACCAAGAGAGTAGGGGTCCACTTATACCAGCTGACATGATCTTGTGAAGCAGTACTGTGGGTGGGACACTGTCAAATGCTTTGGCTAGGTCGAGAAATACAACATGTACCGGTTTTCTGTTATCCCAGCTTTGTGTCCAGTCGTCCCAGGCGGTTAGTAAGTTGGTGGCACATGAGCGACCATTCCGAAAGCCATGCTGAGCAGTATGGACAGTGTTTTCCCATTGAGGAATTCCCAGATGGTGTCAGCTACCAGGCTTTCCAACACTTTCGACACAATAGGGAGTAGAGCAATTGGCCTGTAGCTGCCAGGGCTTTTTCTGTCTCCTCCTTTGAAGATGGGTGACAAGATGGGCTCTTCCATTCTTTAGGGAGTTTGCACGAGTCTATTGAGTGCTCAAAAAGGTTGCGAAGTGGTTTGGTAAGCACCTCGGCGCAGTTTTTCAGAACCACTGGTTTTAGGTTATCGCAGCCAGGGGACTTGCCCGGACGTAGCCTAGATAGTTTCTCGAACACTTTTTTCTCTGTAATAGAGACGTGACAGAGGTATTCGTTATTTACGACCTGGTCGGTGTCGTAGCGAGTCGGTGTGGATCTTGTGTCAGTGCTGGATTGGGCTTGGAAGTGTGAGCTCAAAAGCTCGGCAATCTCTAGACTTCCTAGCGCACTCCCGTCATGGCCTGTGACAAGATTCACTCCCTTACTGGTCGACTTTCTTCTCGACATGAAGCGGTACAGGTTTTTGGGATTGCTTTGTAACCTCGCCGCCAAGTTTGTTTGGTAGGAAAATCTGTCGTTACGCACTCTAATGTTACAGAGATTGCGAATCCTTTTGTAGTTCAAGAAGTCAGACTCCCTGCGTGATGGACGCCACTTGAACCAAGCCTGCTTCTTGCTCTGGATAAGCCTCTCTGTCCCACGCTTTAACCATGAGGTTCTCACTGATTGTCTGTGTGTTACTTCTGGTACACTGTGACTGATGGCCCCAGTGATTATTTTCTTCACCTCCAACCAGTGTTCATCTATTGTGAGATGAGTCCAGTCCACTGGCCATGATGCATTCATGAGGTAGTCCCTCATGGTCTCATAGTTGGCCTTGCTGTAGCAAGGGAAGGTGTTGGGCATCTCCAGTTGCAGAGCCTCTCTAGTTATCATGGAGAAGGTGATTACAGCGTGGTCACTGAGGCCAAGGGGAGGTTGGATGCAAACGTCCTCAATGAGAAGTTCATCGTTCGTCAGAACGTAGTCAAGGTGCGATGCGTTTCCGTTAGGTCCCCAGCGTGTAGCATCACCCACTTTCTCTGAGAGGCCAGCAGTCTTGATTGCATCCTTCAGCTTCTGATTGAAGGATCTGATGCGCCTCCCTTCCGTCTCGAAGAGGATGAATGGGGTGTTGGAGTCGCCGGCAATGATTACGGAATCGCAATCTGCAGAGGATGTCGGTAAGATTGCCTTAGTGACCATTTCCTTCTGTGTAGAAGAGCTGGTGGGGGACCGATATATGACTCCTAGCAGGGATTTGGTACGGTGGAGAGTGAAGTAGCACCATAGAGATTCTGGGGGCTGGGTTAAGGCGGTATTGCTAACCACCCTTGCCTTTAAACGGGAGTTTACGTAGAGAGCCACGCCCCCTCCTGCTCTGAGCTCTCTGTCCCTGCGGAAGAGTTCCATGCCAGTCACATGCTTCTCTTCGTCGGAGATGTCTGGCGAGAGCCAGGGTTTGGTGATGAATATGATGTCAGAGTGCTGATTTTCACGCAGCGTCTTCATTTCTGTTACTTTCCCTCTCAGCCCACTAACGTTGCTGTACATACACGTTAAAGTGTGCCTAGACAGAGGGGAGGGCTGGTTGTGTATATTCACAGGAGGAGCGCTTATGTGGTCAGGCATGGTGTCGTCAGTCCTCATAGGACTGCCACTGTTTCGTTTTTTGTGTTTTTCTCAAACTGGGACGGAGCTTTGACAGGAGGAGCTTCTTTACTTGATGTATCTGACTCACTAGTTAGTGCCTGTGTGACGACCACTGACTCCGAAGGTCTTGGTGGTTGCCGTCTCTTCTCTCGCCTCGTGGGTCTAGGCACACTTTCACACATGCGTATTGAGCCACCCATGCTATCTTTCACATAATACCACTCGTGTAGAACGTCTGTGGGGGAGGAATGTGAGTCGAACTGGACGGCGAGTAGTCTGGGATTGGGCGTGGACTTCAGATGCACTGGTCTTGGCGGTCTACTGACGCTGTCGGCCGGTATACTGTCGAGACCAACTTTGGTTGAGAGCCATTGCCATTGTTGGACGTCGTGAAAGTACCGATCTTTAACCGAGCGGTCAGTTGGCAATTCTGGAATCCCATGTAGAACTATAGTGTTGTTTCTGTTGCGATTTCCAACCACTGACTTTCTTTCCTCCTCTCTTATTGACCATGGCTTGTCAGGCGTGGCCCGAATTTTGCAGGCATTAACAACGTCAGTTGTCGTGAGAGAAGAAGTTTGTCTTCAGCTTCTTTGGCAGTATTTAAGGAAACACGTAAAGGGGTGGCTTATCTCATGGTGCCCGGCTTCCTCGAGAAAGGAGACACAAAGTTGCAGGGAGGGGAGGGAATCCCAGCATCTGACAGTGGGTAGTCCACATTCGGCTGTCAAACCGTTCCCTCTAGATCAACAATGAGCCTGTCTATGCATCAAAGTTGAATAAGATGATCGAGTTAGCCCTCCTGTGACCTGAATTCGTTGTGGGTGGCACACCCGATTTTCCAATAGGTTTGTTGTGTACTTCTACTGGTTGTTTCTCAGTCACGGCGTGTGGGATGTTTGGGGTGGGTTTCGTAGATAGTCCAGCAGTGGGTGTCTTTAGCCATGCGCTTGACGTTCCCTGACGCCGGGTAGGAGGCATGTAGGCTTGACCTAATGTGGTCCCCATGCGTGGTGGCGTGCCTGCAGCTGGAGCTCTAGTTCCATTTCCAGGTCTCTCTGTGTTATCCTTTAGTGTTAAACCTACTCTATTCGATGATATTGGTAGCTTTTGCGCGGCAGAGAGCATCTCCTTCAGGCTTCCTGTGCGGAGTGTGGGCAGCTTCCTGCACTCTGGACAAATGCGCCAGAACCATTTGCATGGTTGTCTCTTCATCATCTTATAGTATTGTAGGGGGACTCCGGTGTCGCAGTGGCAATATGCCTATCGGTGACATAGGTTGCATGCAAATGCCTCATCAACTACCGAAACAACTTTGGTGCAAACACTGCAGACATCGGGTGTCGTAATGCAGCCTCCTTTCCAGGAAGAAAGTGCTATGGTTTGTGACGAATCGCTTGTGGTTGCCTTGTTCTGAAGCCTTTTACGTCGTCTCCTATTTTCAGGCATGGTATGTTCCTTGCCCAAGATAGGACTAGTTTGTGACGGGCTAGTGCTACTCTGTGTCACCTGTCTGATAGCTACTGGAATTATAAGAAATATAAGTTAGGCTCTTCTTTGAAAGTTCGGTGTTCTGCCCTACCTCTGTTTGTCTGTGGGTACAGACTAGAGAGTTGTTTCGGGCACTACCGTCCCTTTTTGTGCACGACCGCGTTATCCATGTCAAAGCTTCGGATCTAGCGTTTTGGGCAGACATGTCACTACTATATAAACTTCTTGTAAAAACAAACAGTAAGCAGCAATAAGGGGGTTGGAGACTGAACACAGTAAAAGGACAGAATATATAATGGAAGACAATTTATGTTGGCCTCCCTTCAGACACTTGTCACTTGCTTCTCTGCTCTTGACCAACGAGTTTAACCGTAAGCTCCGGATGTGTATGTATAACCAGGAAAGATGTTTCCTGGGGAATGGCTTCCGAAGAGGCCCGAGAACTAAGGCAGTTTGGCAGTTGAAACACCCAAGAACCACTGACAGGAGGTGGACCGGTTGGTTCAAAGGAATAGTAATGCCAGTTTTCAACTGCTGAGAAGTGAGCTGACGAATACGCAGCGGTGGGGTGCGTGCAAGAACAGAAGTGCTGCAGACGTTTGATCTTTTTTGATTGAGTATTGCAAGTGGGATTTTTTCAATGTGAAAAAATCCAAAAGCTGAGAGACGAGCAAAAACACGCCACTATTCATGGAGCGCGCTTTGTATTCCTGTTTATGTGCTGATAAAACTTGTTAGCCTGTACCACAAACTCCTGCATCAAACTGGCATGAACTCCTTGACCCATCCACAACAAACTGGATACGCACCGGATCCGTTCTCCGCCAAACTGGCCAGACAACAGAGGAACGTGGTTTCTGTATACCAGAGCTGGCTTTAAGACAAAGAGTCAGAACTACGCTTTCTCGACTTCTTGCGGCCGTGCTATCATTACTTCTGGAATTTGAAAGGGTTGTTACGGCGCGTGTGTTTGACCCCCAAGGCAAGTGATCCATATGCCCTATTCAAGGTAGCACGTCTGTAGAACAGCGATTCGATAGGCTGTCAACACTTGGACAAGTTATTAAGTGACAACAAGCTGGGAAATAGTTCGGCTACTCACATAATCACATACACTCGATGAGTCGCTGAAAAGCGAACGTTTGACGATGGTCTCCCCAGTGAGTTGCTCCTTTCGATGACATTTTAATCGGTTTCCACTCCTGGCTGGCAAAATACCGGAGATCCCTGATGGACTTATCTCCAACGCACGTGCTGTCATCAGAAAGCCCAGGGGTCGGGATTCAGAAATGATGGAGCTTTGCAACACTGCTGAGCAGCTTTTGGATACTCAAAGCTCCAGGTCACGACGTACAACACAGTAACGTGCTTCGTCTCGTTGCAGCATTTCACGTGGCCATCAAGTAGCCAGATTTCCCCCGGTCGAAGGCCGCGAATGGTGCTGGTTCTATCACACCAACAGTGAAAAAGCCTGGAACTGTCCAAAAATTTACAGTTCCCACAAAGACTGCGCGAACCTGGGAAACGTCTTGGTCGGCAGGCCTTAACAGCAACCTTGGGCCGCAGGTAAAATCCGCTTCCCACGTTACCGGCATGAGAAAGAAACTTCGCTAACTCGTCGACACTGACGCAAAAGTTGGCTTTCTTCCCGCAACCCCAAACAAATTCCATAATGGATCACCTTTCAATCCATAAAAAGCCAGCGACAAAGCGATCACAACCTACGGAAAAGTATGTAAGCTTCAACTTAGGCATGCTCAAACCTATCCACCGCATATCTCTTCCGGCTGATGTTCCCATTCCCATGATTGTCATAGATATGCTCCTGAAGCGGCTGCTGTGGTCTCATTTATCGCGACATCTATATTCTCCTCTCCCGCCAATACCAGTCGACAGAAAACGGTATTGTTATTCGGGGTACGTCTGTCCTGCCTCCGGTGTCATGTCACCGGGTACGGAAGTTCCTCTTCACTCAGAGTTACCTTCAGTCCTGTTTCTGCATGATAATCATTAAGGATATTCAGGAAACTACCATTTACGTCACCCTGTTTTACTTATCGGTCATCCATGCACTACACAAACTTACTTAGGATTTTTCCTGGTGCGAAATTGACAGGCGCAAAGACAAATCATCAATTATTCCGACATGTTGTATGCCCACGAGTACGAGACAAAAGAAAGAACACGATGGCGTAGTCGGATGGAATAGTATATTTGGATGGTTGTGCCAAAATACCGATGCGTTCCGACCAACTGGCTAGGGAGTCGAATACGAGCAGTGCAACGTAACACGACAGCGTGCCAAATGGCGAGGATGCTTGATCCGGTGCCTTTAGCTTAGCAAGTACAGTTAAACTAGAAAGGTCAGCATCACTAATGAGTGTTGGCGAACCCTAGGCTATTGATTTTGGGGAAGTGTGTGACGCTAAACCTCCGGTGTGTTCAAACTGCCATGGAACTGCGAAATATGAGCCCCTTGTTCTACTGGACAGTAATTCGTTCATAACTTTGCAGCCATTTCTTCCGAATTGTAACTTTCATTTCCTTTTACTAGCATATATCTCTCCGTAATGGTGGTTCCGATTTTCACTTACCGCACAGCGAATTCTTAGCTTCTGCCAAAGGTGGATTTTTCCAGGGATCATGCATGTACTAGCAGTTCACCCACTAGACGATTTCTACTCACCGAAAACGAACCGGGCATGAATAGCCATTTCACCTGAAGTCTACGTGAAGTATATTTAACCAGATGGAAGCAGAAAAATGAGTAAATATTTTGCATTATTAAACTGTATTTTATTATTGCCTATCTCTGCAAAACGGCCGGATTCTACTTACAGAGTAGATGTACTTTGGTCCTACGTGGATATTCGTCAGGAAGAGGTTGTTCAAAAAACATTATTGCGGGCACTTATGTCCAGTCCTACATGTTGATAGACGCATAAAAAGAGAATAAATATGCGACTAAAAAGGCAGGGATGTGAGGAAAATGTATTCAATCCAAATATCGCGTATACTTGAAGAAGTTCAGAATTAACATGGAAATTCGACTTGTACCAAGCATCGAATTAAATAATGTAAAAACAATCACTCCTGAATATACAGGCACACACCAATTTTGTAGGTATACGTCCCTGCATAAACTACATGTCTTCATGTAATGTAATCTCAATCCTCACCCATTGTCACTAGAAGATAAAAGTGCTGCACGTACATAAAATGAAACATCTCAGCCGAATAAATATATAGAAAACTTATAAGTCGAACGGGTGAGAGTATTGTCTTCGCATTAATAAAAGACCGAGTTTGAATCTCGACACTATTCCAAGGGAAGCGTTAAACATCGATTGAATTTGGGAAAAGAAGGAATGCAGTTGAAATTACTGGTTCGGAATAACAGTGTTGCTAGCAATAATAAAGAGAGAGATTGACAAATGGAATAGACGCTGAACCAGCAATACGATGCATGAGATTTGAACGATAATTACTGCCTGGAATATTTTGACCTGCCGGTTGGTCGAGCCCCAGATGTGCCCCAAAAGCCAGGTTGGCCTGAACGCCGCATATTATTTTGCTTTCGGTGATACATAAAAATTGTGCACCTTATTTGTGGTCCCTTTCGAAAATATTCATCGACCAATATACGGCTATTTTACTGGAGGGTTAACCGCCAATATTTGGGTCGTGACTAAAGGGAAACTATTCTGCACTAATGGAAGCGGTGTCACCTAATTTTGTTGGTGCTTTCCAGCAGTTTTATTCGCTCCTTCCAACCAATACTCAGGAGGGATATCTTTTCGCCTACGAATTAGGCACAGCATCATTAGGCCGCCACTGATCCTTTCATACTTGGAAAAATATGAGTTCAATCTCTTACTGCTATTGCAAAGTTCTTGATAGGTGTGCTGAACCACTTTCAGTAGCTCATCCTCAAATTTCAGTAGTCAGTTGTACAAATCCATTCCAACAAGATTTTTGTTTCATTTCATGGATGCTGGAAACTAAATAAAGGTTCACAGTTGTCTTGAATTACATATTGCTAGCGCGGCTGTCACCAGAAAAGTCATATCTCTGACGTTTTCATTTAACGCCTCCATGTTTACCGATACACGATATTTGCGGTAATCTTAGGTTTCCAACAACTTGTCGACTTCGACGCTCGCAGTCAGACAAACTTTGAAACATAACGTAGCCTTAAGTAGCCAAATGGAAGAATGTAGGAACATCAACGGTGATAATGGCATCATATATGTGATTAGAAGACCTGCTTGGCAATTCAGCCACAAGCACTGATCAGTTAAGCAATAATGAAATCAGCAGTGGTAAACTTTGAGTCATGGATCCCATTAAGCGTCGTCTCATTGATAGTAATAACAATATTTACTCCGGAATATACAGACACACACCAATTTTATAGGTATACGTCCCTGCATAAACTACATGTCTTCATGTAATGTAATCTCAATCCTCACCCATTGTCACTAGAAGATAAAAGTGCTGCACGTACATAAAATGAAACATCTCAGCCGAATAAATATATAGAAAACTTATAAGTCGAACGGGTGAGAGTATCGTCTTCACATTAACAAAACACCGAGTTTGTATCTCGACACTATAGGTATTACCCGGAGAAAAATAATGCTTGAAGTTATTACTTCCATTGTAACAGTCTGTGCTGTTTGCCTGAGATGATGATGAAAAGTTTATGGAGGGATGTATGCACGAATTGTTTGCATATTGTACTTCGTTGATGATTCCAGAACTGTATAATTCATGCATGTTAATACCATTCTACATCAGAGATCCATAACCCTGATGAATATTACTACTGAGAGCCAAATATCTTCTCTTTTATAACCCCGACATCCAGAAGCAATAAACTTGTTTGAACGCGCCAAGTGGACTTCCATGATACCATATCCGCCGTTTTCACGGGTCATGAAAGCCTTGTGCTCGGTAAGTGTTGGACTTTGCTGGTCGCTTTTGCAATGAGTAAATCCCGGATTTAGGTAATTGTGAAGTTCTAGTCCAGTGAACATTTTTTATTGCTGCTTGCTGGCGTTGGGTATTCTGAACGTGGTGAAACTGGTTACCCTCCATAGAGGGTAGTTTCAGCCATGGTCTGTTCCTTAAGTAAGTAATTACCAATGGCAACAAAGCCAACAGTTAGAACTGAATTCCTTTTCTAAAGCGGGAAAAAGCAGCAGGCGGAGGAAGAAGCGAAAATTCCGAATAGGAGAGTGTTTCCTATGTTCATGTTCCTCCCTACTCAACTTCCTTTGCCATGGCTTTCATTGTATGTCCTTTTTCTGTAGAGCACTTAAAAATATAAATTTCCTGCCGTCGGGTGGGCAGAACGTGGTGGTAGGTGGTAACTTGTGGAAGTCTCCTCAAAGCTTCGTGTGACAGGTCAGTGTAGATGTGGTGGCTGTCTCATTACACATTAAGCGAGCCGAGTGTACGAAGTGTCGTGGAGGAGACTGTTGGTGTATTCGGTAAGCCGGAAAAGTCGCCAGGTGATAAGAAGTCAGCCAGTAACCGACCAAATTCAGAGGTTGACTTAGAGGCCTTCACTTCAGCTGGAAGTCTGTTCCACAACAGAGAGAATTTGACGGCAAAGAAGTTTGCGCGCAAGCAGGACCTGGAAGACTTCATTGCGACGCTATGGGTGTGGTTGTGCAGATCGTGAAAGCTTTTATGTTCGAACTGAAACTCGCCGCTGGCTGTAAAAGTGTGTTTATGTAACACATTAAAGAAGAGCGTCAGGTTAATTTTGAGTCGTCTCATCTGAGGTGGTTCCAGATTTGGTGCTGCCCATATGGTTTTCGTATTCCTTCATGCTTTCCAAGGGTTTGAGCTATGGGCTAAGATGTACGCCGTACAGCCTAATGATACCACGTTATAGATTTGAATTTAGGTGTGTCCATATTGTTCACCTTGAAGTCGATTCGGTAGAAATGGCACCTAAAAGACTTGGGATACATTTCAGTGTTTTCTGAGGGCGCCGTAATGCGCAGAGTGCCTTCATTAATAGTGAGCTCCACACTCACTGTAACCCAGCAGTCTACTGCGTCTTTAGTGCAAGAATAAACAACCAATGTACCACTAATGTAATTATGAATGCTTTCGTTCGCAAGAGGAACACTAACGGCTTCTAGCCCTTTTCAGAAGAGGCGAAGTATCACTGCGTTTTAGTCTTTCGAGGTGAAAATCCGTTACTGACTGCAAAGCTGGGCCTTTACTCTCGATAGAAAAGTGATATAAGTGATAAAATGTGGTTGGGAAAAACGGAAGTGATGCAACTACAAGAAATTTATGACCTTGAGAGTGCAAAGTAATTAGGTGACTTTTTTAAGCTTACATTTGTTTTGTCATGTGTAGACGTCAGTAACCAAGGCCCTTGACTCTGTTTGCTCTGCAGACTCTACGTAGACCCTCATACAGGTATGATACAATGTAGAAGGAAGGAGAGGAGGCTTTGAGGTAATGAAAGCTGCGGCAAAGATAATTAGAGTACGAAGGAAACTTGGTAAACGTGCTTGACGTATATCTCGAAATGATAGGAATAATCCCAAAAACTTTAATATTCTGGGCAAATATTCATGGATGCACATCCATCAATGAGATCGAATTCACCCTATTAGCTTGCATACAGTTATTTTCGAAGGCGCAGAATCCACTATCAGACAGCTTCTACCACTTTCATTGCGGTGATCAGCCTATCGAACGTAGCCCAGTTTCACCCGTACTTTGGGCGACTCACGTCACTACCAAAAAACGCCGAATCCGGTGGCTACTGGATATTTCACTTTGTTTTGCAATGTTCAGCTTCTAGCCTTCACTTTCTCCCCAGTGGTCACATACCAGAACTTAAGTCTTGCACCCTTTCCTTTTAATTGGACCTCCGCCCCATGCCTTTTTCAAAATACTTGTTTCCGCTTGAAATAAGTAACAAGCAGAGCACAATCGTCAAGATTTCATACGATAAGGGTCGATGGGTAGTTGACAAAGTGATAAAAATGTAAGGATACTTCATAGTGGTGGTAATTGAAGTGATTAAATGGTGAGTCTCAGGAGAAAGAAAAAATGTACATATATAAGGAATGTCTTAATTAAAATGGTTCCATAAGTCCGGATGCCAGTCAAGCAAAAAGTAAGTCACCATCAGTTCAAAGTACAGTACTGCACAATTTGCAGCAAAATATTATTTAACCGAAACAGCTCACTATATATTCAAAGGGGTGTGATGTACGGATTTCGGTACTCCACCCCATTTCTGGATTTATCAACCAGAGATATATTTGCAGAACTGACACGACTCCATGCTCCGCATGCATGTAAATGTTTGTCTGAATGATCTTGCACCATCACACATGCTAATAATGTGGTCAGCCGACTTCGCTCTGGGTCGCCCGAAATTCTGACTTCATGAAGCACCAACAATTTCGAATTTACATAAGCATGATTGTTGCCTTTCAAGAATCCCTTGTTTTTGTCCGGGTTCTATTCTTGAAGGATTTTGGCATCAGAAACTAGCATATCTTTTATGTCGAGGAAGCAACTCATGGTTTTCCATTAGCATTGATTCGTTCCAGATGGACCATCTGACTTCCGGTAAAAAAATATTTCTAGCCGTTAAAATCTGGAAAATTTTCATTACTCTGAAATGTGGGACTGAGCCCCACTTGACTCTTCACCGTCAAAATGGTTAACTCTTCTGCCTCAAGTGGTGAGCCACCACTAGCAGCCAGCAACACAAACGGTATCAAAAATCTTAGAACACTAACACGATCGGAAAATACCTTCTATTCACCATACTCATCCAAAAATATACTTGAGATTTGGGTAATGGCTGGATATATTTTAGTGCTCCATTGGCGGATATCAAATTACATCCCCAGTCTACTAACCTTCCTGTCCTTAAAGACGTACGTGACCTTGGACTAAGGTATTCAGGTGACCTCATATCTTCTGAACAAGTAGCAACACAAACAAGCAAACCTAGGATCCTAATGGGTTTCATAGTTCGTAACTTCCACCCCAAAGAAGTCAAGTTACTTCTACATAAAACTTGCCTACGTCCACCATTAGAATACTGCACATTTACACTGAGTGGTACCCGCATAAAAGACAAAAATAAAGCAGAGGGTGCCTAAAAGTACTTCACAGCTGGATTACTAGGACACGATTGCAAATAGGAATACAGTTCCAGATGCAGAACACTAAATCTAGAAACACTTCGGATGAGACGACTCAAAATTAACCTGACGCTCTTCTTTAATGTGTTACATAAACACACTTTTACAGCCAGCGGCGAGTTTCAGTTCGAACATAAAAGCTTTCACGATCTGCACAACCACACCCATAGCGTCGCAATGAAGTCTTCCAGGTCCTGCTTGCGCGCAAACTTCTTTGCCGTCAAATTCTCTCTGTTGTGGAACAGACTTCCAGCTGAAGTGAAGGCCTCTAAGTCAACCTCTGAATTTGGTCGGTTACTGGCTGACTTCTTATCACCTGGCGACTTTTCCGGCTTACCGAATACACCAACAGTCTCCTCCACGACACTTCGTACACTCGGCTCGCTTAATGTGTAATGAGACAGCCACCACATCTACACTGACCTGTCACACGAAGCTTTGAGGAGACTTCCACAAGTTACCACCTACCACCACGTTCTGCCCACCCGACGGCAGGAAATTTATATTTTTAAGTGCTCTACAGAAAAAGGACATACAATGAAAGCCATGGCAAAGGAAGTTGAGTAGGGAGGAACATGAACATAGGAAACACTCTCCTATTCGGAATTTTCGCTTCTTCCTCCGCCTGCTGCTTTTTCCCGCTTTAGAAAAGGAATTCAGTTCTAACTGTTGGCTTTGTTGCCATTGGTAATTACTTACTTAAGGAACAGACCATGGCTGAAACTACCCTCTATGGAGGGTAACCAGTTTCACCACGTTCAGAATACCCAACGCCAGCAAGCAGCAATAAAAAATGTTCACTGGACTAGAACTTCACAATTACCTAAATCCGGGATTTACTCATTGCAAAAGCGACCAGCAAAGTCCAACACTTACCGAGCACAAGGCTTTCATGACCCGTGAAAACGGCGGATATGGTATCATGGAAGTCCACTTGGCGCGTTCAAACAAGTTTATTGCTTCTGGATGTCGGGGTTATAAAAGAGAAGATATTTGGCTCTCAGTAGTAATATTCATCAGGGTTATGGATCTCTGATGTAGAATGGTATTAACATGCATGAATTATACAGTTCTGGAATCATCAACGAAGTACAATATGCAAACAATTCGTGCATACATCCCTCCATAAACTTTTCATCATCATCTCAGGCAAACAGCACAGACTGTTACAATGGAAGTAATAACTTCAAGCATTATTTTTCTCCGGGTAATACCTATAGTGTCGAGATACAAACTCGGTGTTTTGTTAATGTGAAGACGATACTCTCACCCGTTCGACTTATAAGTTTTCTATATATTTATTCGGCTGAGATGTTTCATTTTATGTACGTGCAGCACTTTTATCTTCTAGTGACAATGGGTGAGGATTGAGATTACATTACATGAAGACATGTAGTTTATGCAGGGACGTATACCTATAAAATTGGTGTGTGTCTGTATATTCCGGAGTAAATATTGTTATTACTATCAATGAGACGACGCTTAATGGGATCCATGACTCAAAGTTTACCACTGCTGATTTCATTATTGCTTAACTGATCAGTGCTTGTGGCTGAATTGCCAAGCAGGTCTTCTAATCACATATATGATGCCATTATCACCGTTGATGTTCCTACATTCTTCCATTTGGCTACTTAAGGCTACGTTATGTTTCAAAGTTTGTCTGACTGCGAGCGTCGAAGTCGACAAGTTGTTGGAAACCTAAGATTACCGCAAATATCGTGTATCGGTAAACATGGAGGCGTTAAATGAAAACGTCAGAGATATGACTTTTCTGGTGACAGCCGCGCTAGCAATATGTAATTCAAGACAACTGTGAACCTTTATTTAGTTTCCAGCATCCATGAAATGAAACAAAAATCTTGTTGGAATGGATTTGTACAACTGACTACTGAAATTTGAGGATGAGCTACTGAAAGTGGTTCAGCACACCTATCAAGAACTTTGCAATAGCAGTAAGAGATTGAACTCATATTTTTCCAAGTATGAAAGGATCAGTGGCGGCCTAATGATGCTGTGCCTAATTCGTAGGCGAAAAGATATCCCTCCTGAGTATTGGTTGGAAGGAGCGAATAAAACTGCTGGAAAGCACCAACAAAATTAGGTGACACCGCTTCCATTAGTGCAGAATAGTTTCCCTTTAGTCACGACCCAAATATTGGCGGTTAACCCTCCAGTAAAATAGCCGTATATTGGTCGATGAATATTTTCGAAAGGGACCACAAATAAGGTGCACAATTTTTATGTATCACCGAAAGCAAAATAATATGCGGCGTTCAGGCCAACCTGGCTTTTGGGGCACATCTGGGGCTCGACCAACCGGCAGGTCAAAATATTCCAGGCAGTAATTATCGTTCAAATCTCATGCATCGTATTGCTGGTTCAGCGTCTATTCCATTTGTCAATCTCTCTCTTTATTATTGCTAGCAACACTGTTATTCCGAACCAGTAATTTCAACTGCATTCCTTCTTTTCCCAAATTCAATCGATGTTTAACGCTTCCCTTGGAATAGTGTCGAGATTCAAACTCGGTCTTTTATTAATGCGAAGACAATACTCTCACCCGTTCGACTTATAAGTTTTCTATATATTTATTCGGCTGAGATGTTTCATTTTATGTACGTGCAGCACTTTTATCTTCTAGTGACAATGGGTGAGGATTGAGATTACATTACATGAAGACATGTAGTTTATGCAGGGACGTATACCTACAAAATTGGTGTGTGCCTGTATATTCAGGAGTGATTGTTTTTACATTATTTAATTCGATGCTTGGTACAAGTCGAATTTCCATGTTAATTCTGAACTTCTTCAAGTATACGCGATATTTGGATTGAATACATTTTCCTCACATCCCTGCCTTTTTAGTCGCATATTTATTCTCTTTTTATGCGTCTATCAACATGTAGGACTGGACATAAGTGCCCGCAATAATGTTTTTTGAACAACCTCTTCCTGACGAATATCCACGTAGGACCAAAGTACATCTACTCTGTAAGTAGAATCCGGCCGTTTTGCAGAGATAGGCAATAATAAAATACAGTTTAATAATGCAAAATATTTACTCATTTTTCTGCTTCCATCTGGTTAAATATACTTCACGTAGACTTCAGGTGAAATGGCTATTCATGCCCGGTTCGTTTTCGGTGAGTAGAAATCGTCTAGTGGGTGAACTGCTAGTACATGCATGATCCCTGGAAAAATCCACCTTTGGCAGAAGCTAAGAATTCGCTGTGCGGTAAGTGAAAATCGGAACCACCATTACGGAGAGATATATGCTAGTAAAAGGAAATGAAAGTTACAATTCGGAAGAAATGGCTGCAAAGTTATGAACGAATTACTGTCCAGTAGAACAAGGGGCTCATATTTCGCAGTTCCATGGCAGTTTGAACACACCGGAGGTTTAGCGTCACACACTTCCCCAAAATCAATAGCCTAGGGTTCGCCAACACTCATTAGTGATGCTGACCTTTCTAGTTTAACTGTACTTGCTAAGCTAAAGGCACCGGATCAAGCATCCTCGCCATTTGGCACGCTGTCGTGTTACGTTGCACTGCTCGTATTCGACTCCCTAGCCAGTTGGTCGGAACGCATCGGTATTTTGGCACAACCATCCAAATATACTATTCCATCCGACTACGCCATCGTGTTCTTTCTTTGGTTTCGTTAATCACGCTTCCCTTGGAATGGCCCTTGCCTGCTGCCTGCTTTCTCTCATGCAAATATGGACTGCATAGGTCGCATTTACCTCATATCGGATCATTTGCTCTCCCAACAAAAGCAACCTGCGATGTCGAAAATACTTTCAGCTGGAAAATCACCGCCCACACGACCATGGGAAAGTAATCAGTATACCTAAACGAAAGGATTGGGACTTTAAGATCTAGATGGAATAATCAAGCGTAAATTTCGTGTTTAAGACACTGGAAGTAACCGGATCACCACAAAGATACCTGCTTCGAGGCTTATTATGGGCCAATAGACTTGACAACATTCCTGGGATAGTTGTGCCGTATTTGCATTAAAGCCCTGAAGTTCGTTTTATGCAGATGGCCTTACGATTGCACACAAGGGTACGAATACTAGCTCCTCTTCGTATAAAGAACTTAAAGAATACTGCTTGTCCCTAAAAGCCACTACGGTACACCCCCCTAAAAAAACTACTTAAGGACCCTATAATGGAAGGGCTATGTAGTTGACTTCACATATATGCATGGAAATGTACATAAAGTCCGAATAAATCAAAAAAGAATGGGGACTTCTCTCTTCTCCAAATTTGATAGCGTAGCAATCTCTCTTTTTATATCTGCTCGTGCCCCTCCTTTCTTTCCCCGTTTGCAGAAACAGCTGCAAGTCGATATTTGATGTTCAAATTCAGTCTGAACGTGATTACTTTATGGGAATAACACCTGCTTATTGAAGCCAATATTTATTGGACTGCTCCCACTCTTTCGCAAATTCTGGACCATCTTCAAGATTAACTCACCTACTGGTCACGATTCTTCTTGCGGCGAACCGTCTGACCATTCCCAATAGTATTAGTGGCAGAGACATTCTGAACGGATCATTAAACCAGAGACCAATTAACATATTGGCTCAGGAGGTCACTTACCTGCAATGGCTCCACACTACATATTTTCTGGTACTCTGCACCAAAAGACCTTTTCATATGAAACTTACTATGCATCAAATACACTTCTCGAACGATGCCGCCCAAGCTAATACAAAAGATGCCCGGAGTCTATGGACTATTGACTGTTTCAACATCTGTTTTCATCCAATACAACAAGTATTCCCAGCAGAACTAATCTATATTACCTTTAAACTTAACATGGTGTCCTGGATATGCATTGATATAGCCATACGTGTTGGTTATATAACTATGGACACTTTATTGATACTCCAGATTGGATAAATGGGTCCTTTGTGGTTAGCAAACTAAAAACTGAAGATCATTCTAAGCAACAAACTGTTATATTGCTAACCAGCAATCTATGCGAACGGACTGTCAACGTCCGTTGGTTATAACACAAACTTTGAACACTGCGCGCTTTTGATATTGATAATGGAACCTATCTATGTGATGGGAGATGGCAATCCATATCCGTCTCATGAATTTCAGCAAACTTCAATAAGATTATGCACAATAATGATATGTAAATTATTTAATACTAGATACTTTCAAAAGTTTTGAATTTGACGGTGCTTGTTAACTGGTATCCCTCATGTTAAACCTGTTAAATGAAGGCGACATTTACTATTATCTAAACTTTAACACTCCACGTACGCCGTAAAGTAATATTTCCTTGTTGATTTCATAACTAGCAGGACCTTCGGCAGTTTTTAATTGAGTTTAATGACATCCCGTCCGTACCACTCAGGGCTCAAGTCTTGTGGATATTTTGAGATGTGTCAAGGTGATGAAGCCTGTAAACTGGCTTCTCTCATGTTAAAATCTTTTTCTAACGTGAGAATAAAACATCTATCTATTTATTGCCGTACTATGTCACAAATGGGTACATTGTCACTGTGACGGTACCTAAATTCCATGGAGAGTCAGCCATGCAAATGGTCCCGGCACGTCTGTCCAGAATATACAACTCTATCCACACTCTATACGAAGGGCTTTGCTGATCTACTCGCCACTAAACAAAGCTCATTAACCTCCCAGGACAAATTAGGGTCAGCACCAAGCCATCCATACACAAAGCTAGGTACGTAGCTATGCGACAGCTGCTGCGCACGAAGAACCACTCAAGGCCTGACTTCCGTACTCCCAACCTGGGCACAGAGAACGTCGAGCACATAGAGAAAGATGCCACCAGCCAGGAGCTCGGCGAAACGCAGCCTCAAAATCCTAGACACTACGACAGAAGAACAACCATTAAAGCTTAAAAATAAACCCCCAGGCAATCGGATATGTTACCTACTAAGAACTCGGAAGATAGACGGGTCAGCTCGATCATCCTGTTCAACATCTACGTAATGACTAACTCATTGCCGGTAGAGAGAGACCTGCTTCACGGTCAAATTCGGGCCACCTATCGTCAGACACTGGAATCACCTCCTCTCCTTGCGAAGCTGTGTTGCCTTTCTCGAGGTATCCGGGCACCCTGAGACAAGCCATCACGCTTATCAGCACTTTTGAACCTCGCGAAAGAAGCCAGAGATGCACTTCTTCTCTCTCCCTAAACATAAATCGTCAACACATGCAAAACCCGGGTCAGGCTTGACAGACCGTGGTCAGTGAGGAGGCATAGGGAGAAACCTTGGGTCGGAAATCCGAACAGGAGCATCACTATGGTTGCACATGAGATCCTAGAACTGCCAGTTGGTCGCTCTGCTAAGGATCAGCACATCCGCTACAATGGCCTTGAAATAAGTTTGACCTCAACAGTATAATGGTCCACAGAGTCGGTGGTATGCTAAGATCAACATATCTCAAGTTCAATCCCACTCCTAGACTACCCTCCATCCAATTTGACCTACATGCCTCCCTTACAGACGTTATGTACTCACCGTGTAGCACGCGGTTGACCTGTTATGCATGTGAGGGCAAGCCAAGACCCATCAAGCAAGGGGGGAGATGGCAATCGGCCCAGCCGCTGGAGTCAGTTGTTGTCACGCAGGCGCAAGTCAGTAAGTTAGGCGCACTGAGTATTAAAGCTCCTTCCACCTCAGTTTTTACACAAGCTGAAAGTGAAGCGCCACAAAGCGGGGCGGCACCAGTCCTTTGAGGACTAAGAGCAGCAATCCTAAAGAGCTGCTTGGAGACACTCGCAAAACCAACCATAACCTCAGCAAGGACTCGTAGAATCATTCCGATACCATAGAGAATGGGAGTCTACGATCGAGTCGCTCATCTTTAAGGGAGACGACAGGAAGTTTGATGGCAACAACAGATAGATTGGTGTAACCCTATTACCATCCAAAGCATTAGAAAGACTAATAGCCAACGAGATCTGGGAATTTTTTAACAGGGAAAAAGCCATCTGCACTGGTCAGCGTAGTTTTCGAGTGGTCGTTAATGTACCACCAACCTACTGATTGCCTAAGATAACTGGACCTTAAACTGGGACAAGAGGAAGCAAGTACTTGTTATTTTTTATGCAGCTAAAGCACTTGACAGTGTTCCATCCACAACACTGCTTCCCAGGATCTCATCAGCAGGCATAAGTGAACCTCCGATTTTTTGGTTCAGAGTGTCACCAAAGGGGGATGATTCCGCACCAAAGCAAACTAAATATGGTCAGAGTGGAGACCACCAACTTAAAGTGAGGTTCCAAGAAGCAATCCTTCGACCACTCCTTCTCCTCCCATTCGTTAACTGTCTGGGACACGAAATCTCCTCCCCCATCCTCCTCTTTGGCGACAATGAAGATTGGAGACCGGCTCCACATCACTCTAGAACGACCTTCGGCTACTAGAACTCTGGCTGCCGGAAAACGGTTTGAGCTTCAACCTTCAAAAACACAAAGCAACGCACATCAGAACTCATGAAACAAGGACCACCGAATTCCAATGGAAGTCGAGCAGCTGTTCTATCGCCAAAGCATGCACGGAAAAAGATTCGGTGGTGAACCTCTCTGGCGCTCTGAGAGCCAGCTCTAGCTGAAAAGAGATGGCAGCCAGAGTGAACGCCACCTTGCACTTTCTGCTCTGACAGCTCGGTGCCAAATGCCCTGAAATGCTTCCTGCGGTTTTCGAATCATATGTGCGGCCGCACTACGAGTTCTTCCACAAGGTAGCATCCCCAATACTCAAAAGAAACTGCAATCTACCTGGGAAAGTACAAAGAGCTGTGACACAACCGGTGGTGGGATCAAGAAACAGGTTACACTCTGACAGAGTGAGACACCTTGGCATATTCTCTTTGGGCTATTACAGAAAGAGAGGTGACCTTATTGTTGTCTACAAGATTATCCATTGGGCAAGTCGTACAAACAAACTGGCCTTAACTACAACATGGGAGTCATCACGAAAGAACTTTGATAGGAAAGTGCTTCAGACAGCTGATGCCACGCTTAGGTCAAACTTCTCTCTGTAAGAGTTTGCACTTTATGGAATGCCTTACCTAGGGATGCAATCACAGCCTCCTCACAGACTCATTCACGAGATGGTTAGATAGTTATGCTGATTCATATGGCTAATCAGAGATGTACTCATAACACTGTTGATCTTACTAGCCTACCACTGTTCCCTCTCTATTTATCACTCACCACCACTCTTTTTAATGAACTTGCTTTATCTACTAACTCTTTTCTAGTAACCATATCCATACTACCTGCTTATACCTTTCAGGTAACTCCCATATATGTTTCCTCACTATCTTGCTATTCCCTTGCAGATATCCATGATGACAGGAGTCACGAAAGACTACAAATCGTCCCAGCAACCTCCCTGTTAACTCAATTTACAATTTACACTTACCAACCCACAAAAGCACTTATTTCACCGAAATTGAAGCAGAGAAGTAGAATAGATTTCTTTTTACAGTACAGAAGCAGACATAACGACAAGAATCAGCACCCAAGTACTGAACATGAGAAACCAGAGGCGATCAGTTTCCTACGTTCGCACTATTAGTGTTAGAACCCGCTCATTTTGAGGAGGACGTTACCACAGCTGTTCCGAAGGCGTTTTGAGGTCACGTCCTGCTTCAAATAATGGCATGCTTCAGTGAAAGCGATGTATATAAATCACTGAAAGATGTCTTCAGACTAAACTCATTCAAGTCAAAACTTCAAGAACAGGCTACACTTTCCGTTTTTAAGGGTATAAGAATTTGATTTGAATTCATTCCCTAGGAAAAAATGATGTGTTTATATCAATGCCGACAGGTTCAGGAAAATCACTATGTTTTCAGCTACCTGCGGTTTTGCATCCTGGTGTGGCGCTTATCGTTTCTCCTCTGCTTGCTCTCATTAGTGATCAAATAGAACACCTTAAAAAGCTACATATTCAGGCAGAAACAATTAATTCGAGAACTGCAGATACACAGAGACGTAAGCTGTTCCACCACCTCACCAGTGTTCCTCGTGACTCAAACAAATACCTCAAGTTGTTGTACATAACTCCCGAGCAACTTCAAACACCCTTCTCTTCTTCCCTCGTCAGCCAATTATACGAGAACTCATGCATAAGTTACTTTGTTGTTGATGAGGCACATTGTGTGTCAGAATGGGGTCACGATTTTCGGCCTGCTTACCTCGCCCTAGGCAAGGTGCGTCGTAAGTTATTCCCAGGAGTGCCTTGTATAGCACTTACTGCCACTGCCACACCTCGAGTTCGGGATGATATCATTAAAAACTTGGGACTGGGAGAGTTTTCACGTTACTCCTCCATTCACTCTCTTGGGTTTGTTGGCGATTTGGAAGAATTCAGATGCAACGTTTTTCGGCCAAACCTTTACTACGATGTTGTATTTGGTGATTTAGTTGATGACGTATATGCAGATGTTTTGCAGTTCGCTGCTGAATGCATCGGTTGGGATAAGACTAAAACGACAGACTGGGTAAGTCTTTAGTTTTAACCCCAGTAATCATCTATACAGACAAAAATAGGATGTGGCATAGTTTACTGTCGAACTCGTACTGATTGTGAGTCGTTGGCCGAAAAGCTTACAACTTTAGGACTGTCATCACGCGCTTATCATGCAGGATTGTCCAAATCTGACAGGGAAGGTGTTCAAATGGGATGGTCTTCTGGGTCGTTTCCCATTGTTGTTGCTACCATAAGTTTCGGGATGGGTGTAGACAAGGCTAACGTAAGGTCAGTTTAAAGATAATATTCGAATGAAATTTTTTAACGCTAGTGCTTAGTTGTCGGTCTTTCTGTTTTGTACATTGTTTAAAAACGTAAAAGTCCTGATATGCTTCTAACTTCAGTGACTGGTCGAAGTTTGTGTGGATAAGTATAAATGGTTATTCAAAGTTTTGCCTTCTTTACGGATATATTTTACAAGGCGATAAAATTATCTTGCATACACATATCTCACAGCGAAAAGTCTGATTAAATTTAGTTGTCTTCAGTTTGCTGTTCAGCTTCTGAAGTGAAAATACCTTACATAAATTTTTTTGGAAATTTACTGCAGACTGGCTAGAGCTGACAAGTCGTTAGGTATCATTAAATTCATTCTCTGGGCATTGTGACTTAAATTAGCTCACACCGATATGTTCGTCTTTTTCATCACAATGTGAAACAATTTCTTCACCCACTTGGCTGTCGTGTTTTCATTCACAACCTCCTCAGTCCCTTCAGTATCCTGCTTTTCATATTTTTCCTTCCGATACTACCGTAAATTCTAACAATCTAGAACATTACACCTAAATGTCATATTAGTGAAATTATAATTATATAAAAACTGGATATTATGCCTCTGAAAATAGGGCGAACATTCTAATCTGAAGCATATTGATCAGTGGGTCCGGGTCAAACTACTAATGTTTCTTCTCTCTGTAACACTGAAGAAATCGAGTTCGAGTCTTTAAAAGGGTATGCAGCTTGATATTAGACCTCTGACTCAGTAATGCTATTATCTGACTTGAATTTATTGGGTAATGAATACAACTTCTAGTCAACCTACTTGGAGTTGAATAACCGAACGGTCTTTCAAGCGTTTATGGTAAATATAATAGTGTAACTTAATGTGATGCAGGTTTATTTACTAGTCTGTGAAACAAACTTGCATTAACGCTTATGACTACCTGATTGTCCAGGCTGAATTAGGTGGAGTAGAACTTGGGAACTACTGCTTGAAGGCGAGTTTCTAGGCATTTTTAGTAGGTGTAGTCAATAGTCTAATGCATGAACCTGCGTAAAGCTGCTGAAATAAGGTAATTTGTTTGACAAACATCAGTAGCCTAGATTATACTGGGATATCTCTGGTGTTACTGAAACGTCTTATTGTTAGTCGTTAGGTCGTTTCGGGAGGAGTAATGTTTTATGCTCATGAGGATGATACTTCAAACTTCGAATATTAAAAAACCCGTTCTGTTAAATTCGCAGTAATTGCCTAAGGTGTCTTGCATCTTTTGGAAACTATTTAAATGATGCCCAAGTCCAGCAGCATGTTCTAGGGACAATGATAATTTTTATTCTTCTGGTAATTGGTTGGCCCAGACACTACGGTCATCGTTGTTACTAATTCCATACTGAGAATTATTTACAAATTCTCGAAGTGGTTAGGTAAGACGAACAAACAAAATCAACGTAGAACCTCGCACAGAAATGTATCGGTTCAAGTTGCCACTGCTCTGGTACGCATTCACAGCCTCTGCCAGAGAAGTCGTATTCACTACCTTCACATGGCGGGTGTATTTTCACAGATGAGAGAGACCATAAACGAATATCCGGCGCTTATCACCAGATTGATGGATACTGAGGGTCCACCTAGGGGAGAGAACCCTGATTCCAAACTAATGGTACTCATAGGCTCCAGGTTCCAGATTGAACGAATGGTGTATGAACCTATTTTGGTCACCGGCAACCATAGGAATGCAGCTTCTGATGTCGCTCCACTGCTTTGTGGATGCTTTGGTGCTGTTTATGACACCACCCGTAAATAAGAAAATTTGCACTTGGTTAGTGCTTGCTGATGTGTTGTGACTGGTTGACTGAAGTTATAAAACTGCGATTCAGGTTTAAAATACCAAAAGTTATTAGCAAAAATCAAAGTCATTATAAACTACATCGTTTCTTTTCAGTTTCTTTTTAAAAATCAGTAAAGTCAATCAAACATAAAAAAATGAAGTTTTCTTTTATCTGTATTTTATTCTAATTTTGTTCGTCTATAATTGTTGTTAGTCATCATTGGCAGCAACATATCTGGCTGTTAGGAAGCAAAATACTGTGATGTTGAACCATGACTGTTTGTAAACGCCAAGTGATTTGCTGTCCCAGACACCACGATTGATAAATTAGTGAAAAGACAAGAACACCACCAAGACAATCAGTCGTAAACAAACTTAAAATGCATGTTACTTATAGCATTCGGGAGATAGTTAACTGGCCTATTTAATATTAACTGATTAGTTAAGTGAATATAATTATGGACAAAGGATAAGCAAGCAACATAATATACAGTAACACTACATGTCATGTAGTAGATTTTCTGAGAAATATTCATTTATCCCAATACTGACTTGTCTTTTTTCCGTATCTTTGCATTGTTGTATCTTTTTGTATGGCATCTCACCTAATATTTTCATGGTATCAAGCCTTAAAGTTTTAAAAATATCAATAAAAGCCAACGTAGTACAAGTTCATACACTAGAATATGAACAACACATCATTGTGCGAAGGCTTATGATACCAAGTGATTAGGCGAGCTGAAAAAGATTGATTGGGATCGGCTATTTTTCTATTCCATTATAAACTGAATAGTAATCAGTAAGCACCATGGTATTTGTTAAAAATAACTAATAAAAAAGTTTAGAGGTGGAACTAAAAGTTCTAAACAATAACATGAATGAAATAAAAGTTCATAATAATACTTTTTGGTAATTATTACAAAGACTACAGTGCATTTCAGTTTACTAATATTGAGGCGTTAAAAATTTTAAATATTTTTTCTAAAGCTTTGAATTTTAAAGCCGCTTTCAATAATGTGAGTCTACCGTTATCCTTCTAATCTTTAGATCCCTTTCCTGGATGTAAAATGATATCCGACTAAAATCAGTTTAGCTGAACTACATTATCAGGAGAAAAACTGTGTGTAAAACCAAATTTTGATTAGTTCTATTCCTGTTAACAAGATACCTAAGACCACTAGAACCATTCTTATTTAATCTTATAGTAGCTGTGCTTATGAAGGCTTTCCTTTTGTCATCTGACTCCATAGTGATTGACTTTTTCACAGAAGACCGTTTTAAACCTAGATTACATGATAACATAGTCCTGTTGGAGGTGTTGGCAAAATATGAAGCCCTTCAGACGGATGGAGTGGCAACTTGAAAATGTTTAGAATGGATTTTTTTCACCACTTAAATGTAAATTATGGCTCCAATACTTGTGTGGATTTGTATCCAGTCTAACAATAGCGAGTGAAGTGGTCGGGTACGTTGGGAAGTCAGACCAGGCTTAGTGGCTCAGTGACTGACAAAATCCCTGCACGGATAAGAAATGCCTGTGTTGCACTCGTCAACTTCCCATTTATGGCTCAGGCTTGATATCCGATTACTCATCAATGACCAAGCGTACTGCTCTGCAGTTCGTTCTGTTCTACTGCATGGCTGTTGAATATGGCTATTAAAAGTGGATGGCATAAGAAGGTTTTCTGGTGTTCGACCGCTGTTCCCTTCGTAGAGTTGACTATGTGTTGTAGTGCCACCATATCAGTAAAGTAGACGTCAGGTGTAGGGTTTTAGGTGGGTCGGTAGAGTCATTTGATGAGTCATCGACTCATGGCAAAGACATCTGTTACTCATGTCTAATCGCTGTCTGCTTCACTGTGGAGTCTTGGCTGAAGTAGGTTAAGGTTGGAAAATGGTCAGAGGTTGCCATACTGTTCATTTGAAGCATGTAAGGAAATATAGACTACTCGGTTGTGGTCTACGTGACAACAGAACCCGATCGTAGAAGACTGTGGGCGGTATGGATCAGAATCCATCTGAGTAATGCAGAGGCATCCACACCATTATCTTCATCTTAATTCTCATACCAAATCTCATTGTTGTTTCATTCCTCCATATCATCTTTTCACGACTTCCTACTACTTTTCATCAATTTCTCTTTTACTTCTGTACATCTCATCTTGGCACCTTCTCATTTAATTCGGTGTGTTATGGGGTGTAGCAACTTGGACCATTTTACGCAATACTACTAGGTTCCATACTAATACTGATATGACTTGATGAATTTATGTATAACTATAATTTTTGTGAAAATAGGTTTTATTTTGGAGTTTGTAAGGTAATAGAATAAAATGTTTTCAGCATACCTGATCATGAAATTTTGTGAAAGCTGCTAAAAATATTTAAGGAAGTTTGATAACGGATGCAACAAAACACTAACTCCGCTTCAATAGACAATACATGACAAGCTACACTATGTGTTGATTAAAAAGAAGCGGACTTTTAAACATAATAGTGCTAAGAAAACATTTATTTTTATTATTATTTATTGACATACTTGTTATTCTCCGTTGTTTTGTTGGATCAAATTGTTCCACCTCTATTGGCATATGGGCTCCAATGCAGATGCCTTGATATTGCCTGAATGTTGATTATGATAAATTGGTTGGTTGTGGCTAGCAGAAGAATCCAGGTCGCCCTTTTCGTCCTATTTGGGACCCGTCAGCTGGATGCACCTGCATTCCAGTGATGTTGTTCCCACTGGGACTCGAACTTCGTACTCATCATTTCAAACGCCAAGGCGTTATCCACTATGCTTGTTATTGAGAACTTGAGTAAAGAAGATAGATCCTCCGATATTAAGGTGATCCTCTATGTTGTGTTAGCTGTATGTTATATATCTTCAAAAAATATCTTATTTTCATATATGTTAGAGTTTTTGCTACTTAGTCACCGCCTGTTTATCTTACTCACTTTTAACAATTTCTCATATTTTAATTTTCTCTATCTATACAAGATTTGTTCTCCATTGGACTTTACCAAAAAGTTTAGCAGCTTACTATCAAGAGTCAGGAAGAGCTGGAAGAGATGGTTTACAAGCTTTTTGTCGGATTTATTACTTCAAAAAAGAACGTGATACTGTAGTGTTTCTAACAAATCAAGAATCAAATGTAAGCGAATAGTTAATTCAGTTATACTTATTGTTTTCAGAGTGGTTCTCAAAAGTCTCTTAATAATTTTCAATGTAGAAAGAGTGATGTTAATACAATGGTGAAATATGTTGAATCAGCTTCGTGAGTTCATTTGATCTGTATAATTTTTTCAATTATCTTATACCATTTTATTCAACTCACTTTGGTTTCCATAATGAGTTCAATCATTAGTTTATATAATAATAATAATAATAATAATAATAATAATAATAATAATAATAATAATAATAATGATATATTAACGGAACCACTTTGGAATAAAGAACTATTCGATAGATTCCTCGTTCTCGTTCATGATACACTAATGATATGGCATCACATAATTATATATATTTTTTTATTTTAACTGATTTAACTGGTTGACAGAATGTTCTGTATGTACTTTAAAGGTCAAAAGAATGTTCATTTTCTGGTTTTCAGTTTATTATGAACGCTATTTGAACATTAATCTCATTTCAAAAACCACAATCTTGTGTATCATTTTATTCACTTTTCACTTGTTTACTACTTAAGAGGTTTAGTTACATCAAATTCGATAAGAGTTTATTGTTTATTTATTGGAATGAGCCACGCTCATTGTATGAAAGATTATGATAGTTACTGGCTAACCGAATTTCAATCGATGAAGTAGAGTTTGAACCCGTTGAAAGTTAGCTGCCTAGATCAGTGAGCCACAGTTCTGATCATTGCTTAAATCTATGCACTTTATGACTACTGATGCCCAGCTGTGTAGGGAAGTATCGAGTGCCTAGTTAGTATCTATGAAAAAAAGTGATTTCAGTTACGTTTACTTATCGTCTACATGATAATGTCATCCATTTCTATTCTGGGTCACCAAATCAACACACAAATGAACTGTTGGACAAATAATCACTAAAAGGAGGGAAACTGGATCGGACATGCAAACCGTATTCCAGAATTAGCATGCACAAGGAGTAACAAGGAGTACAGTTGTATGCTTTAATTTCTAACAGAAACTATTGATATGCTTTAATCAGTAGTACATGATGCAAATCAACAGTTAAAAAAAAGTAGAACGTCGAAGGAGACTAAGCACTTCCAAGTAAAATACCAAAACGAACCAGTACAACTTTTACAGGAGGAGATGATGGTAACTTTCTCAAGCAGAAGTCGACATTTTAAGACATTCATCACTCAGGTAAAAGTTTCTGAACTTCGTTTCTAATTTATGCCTTTGTATGATCAGGATGATTTCAGTCGGCAGATTGGTGTTTCAGTCAATCAATGAGAATAAATTGTTCATTATTTCTCTTAACATCTGTTGTCTTTATGAAAATAGTAAAGATATGTGTAAGAGTAAGACTCGTAGAACTAGTAGTCCACAAATATCGTTTCCGTTCAACACTCACGCCTTACAGTCGTATACTGAGTTAGAGTGAACTGCAGTGCAGTAAACTTGTCCATTAATACATAATCGGATATCTCATCAGTATCAGAAATAGAGTAGGTTGGCATATACCAAACAGATCTTTTACATCCGAGCTGAGATTTCATCTGCGACCAGCATATTTTTGGGTTGATGGAACAAAGTGATACACGGCACCTGCTCATGAAGTCGTTGATTATTGAGTTGAGCCCTGTAGCATGATGTAGACAATCTAACTGGGGTACTCGAGGTGTTCAAAATCAATGGTTGAAGACTTTTGGTCACTTGTCTGGAAACCAGTCACAATGGTACAGATGAATATTCATTCTTTGATGTCTTCTAAAGCTTGGATGTTTTGACTAACCTTAATTTTTAAAATTCTCTGTCGTCTCATACACTTTTGTCTACTTTATTATCATTTTTGCAATCCACTTGTTTTTTGTATGGTGCTGTGTAGTGTATCAGCTTGAACTAAAGCACTCATGTGCAAGGTTCTGTGTTGATTTTACCTGCTTGTCTCTACATCTGATGTCCCTTCAGTATTCACAAACGTTCCACTCGTTAACTTGTCTATCTCATATATGACATTGAGTTGAGTGTGATAAAAATCATTATTCAGGCGAAGTTACTCGAAAGACTACCAATAAGACGTGCGTACCATGGATATGCAGTCCAACTTCAACAATACCTGTTATCACCAAATTGACGGAGTCACAATGAGTTCCCATTAGACATGCTTTCTGTCTAAATTACAAACAAATGTACTAAGTTTAGTATGTATGATGTATGGAACATCATGTACGCTTTCACTCATTCTTCCATCATGTTTATAGTGGAAATGGAATCGCATCAACGATACTATTTCTTCTTGTTCGACGTTGAATCTGTTTGCTGAAAGTCTATTCAAGATTGAAATCTAAGCAATTTTCACAACTGTAACTGATTGATTGGTGTGAGTAGATTCTGATTTTTTCCTTGTTCTAAAATCAAATGGTTTTGCTTACCTTATGTATCACATGAAGAACTAAACTGTCTCAGATGTGTTTATGTATGTTAAAATGAGGTGATTTGGGTTAATGATTTGTTGGTGTTATTGACAGACTATTGTCTTACATTACCTTCACCAGTTCACGGCATTATGTAAATCTTTAGATTTCACGATGAATGTGTCCTGGTTTATGTTAATAACTATCTTCAAATAAATTTGATTCAATGAAGATGTGAACCTTAATCGACCGAGGTGGCTTGGACATGTACTGCGGATACCGAGCCATCACCTTCTTCAACATACCATGCTAAGAAAGGTTGGATTAGGTTGAAAGTAGGCTGAGGATGACTAGACCAAGACGTAGTACCAGTGCATGAACTTCCTAACTGTTAGTGTGAAACTCATGAGGAGGTAAAAAGTATATCGTCGGGTTTACCTAAACGACAGGGATCAGTGGTTGAAAACTCTTGGTGACATTGGCGTAGTTGTATTGTACTTTGTGATTTCTTTTAATGCTTGAATATTTGCAATAACCTTTACCTTAAAATTGCTTCTCATTCCAAATACCCTTTTCCTTCTTTATTATTTGTCTTTTTCTATCCGCTTGTTCTTCGTATTCCGCTATGAAGTATATGAGTGTAGCAAGTTAAAGCGATTTACTTGTTTGCAAAGGTCTACGTTGATTTTATCTGTCTGTTTGTCTAATTTCCGTGGCGAAACTCAGATCTGATTATCATATGAAACTCTAGGATTTATTCTTTTCAAAAACCTAACTGGTTATTTCAATAGTTGTTTACAAAGCCTTTATTATTATAATTTGATGCTTGTAATTTCCCCGTTGTTATACTGGATGGAATTGATAAACCTCTGTTGGCATATGGGCCCCTATGCGGATGCCTCAATATTGCCTGAATATTTATTGTTAAAATCGACTTGGTTGTAGCTAGCAGAGCGATTTAGGACGCGCGTTTCGTTCTATTTAGGACTCATCGACTAATTCGACCCAGTGTAACATATCAAGTAATAATAATAATAATAACCGTTGTAAAAGAGGTGGCGACCATGCTTCATTGGTTATATAGATAACGCTTTGGTGCTTGAAACGATGAGTATGGGTTTCAAGTCCCAGTGGGAACAAGATCAGTCACTGGGGTCGAGGTACATTCAGCTGATGAGTCCTAAGTTGGACGATACATATGTCCTAGGTTCCTCTGATAGCCACTGGATAAATTATAACAATAACCGTGTGTTTTATACCTTCTTATTCTCCTCTTTTTTCAATAGTATTGATTGGGGTTTTCTTTGTCACTATATTTATTATTATATAATGAATTTTAGTTGTCGACATCAACAGTTTGCAAGTTATTTCAAGGATGAACCGCCTCCATGTGGGAATCGTTGTGATGTTTGTGCAAATGCATCACGTGTGTCTATGAATTTAGCGTTATTCCGTGCACTTGAGTTCAGTAAGTATACATATGTGTCTGTCTGATAGAATTCTCGTTTGCATTTAATAATATGTTTTATATCATATGTAGAACGATTTTTGAATATGATGGTGTAACCAACTAGTGTTTCGTCCATTGCTAAGACTAATCTTCAGAAACACCATCTTCATAATCTTTTACCATAGGACTATGAAATAAAGATACTTCAGGTTCGAATACTGAACAGGCGAGTTTTTGAACTACTCAACTCCGCTTCATTTAACTGTAATCGCGATTACTGTCACTATCGCTGATGATAATTAATCAATGAGTTTCAGATGTCAAAAACAAGATATTCAGCGAAGAGGATTCCTTTTCAACGAATTTATTCTGAAGCTGTACATTCCTATATACATATGTTACTTAAAGACAGTAATCCGTCATAAAGATATCAATTAAATAACAGGGGGTTGAAATAACGATAATGTTGCTAACTAATGATGTAAAGGTTGAATGATAACTTAAAGGGTTACGTAAAATTTTTAAATCATTTGTAAGATGCAGACAGATTACAAAGGGGTAAAAACATAGTAGAGTTAATAAGCAATCAAAGGATTAGGTCATATGAATGAGATAAGTTAAATGGAACACATTGAAAATGTTTTGACCGTAGTCGGATTCCAACCAGCGACCTGCAGGTTTCCGGTACGATGCTCTACCAACTGACCTACGAAGTCCGATTGCTGACCAGATTTCTATTTCATTTCAGTCACTAAGGGTTTTTTCCTGACTAATATGTGAATTCGTGACTCATTTCTACCGCTTGATCGTATTCACACTAGCTGCCTAGTTAAGATTTCTCATCCAAATCCAAATCTAACTGAATTATAGAGGGGTAACATCATATTGACTATCTGAGATAGCTGTGGTTGGGTAGACTAGTATTGATACTGGGTGATGATTGAAGGTGAAATAAAAATTTGGACTAAAACCGGATTCGAGCCAGCGACCATGGGACTTTGTAGCTCAGTTAATAGTAGTTAGTGGTCGCTGGTTCGAATCTGGTCGCGGTTCAAATTTTTTATTTCACCTTCAATCATCACCCAGTATCAATACTAGTCTACCCAACCACAGCTATCTCAGATAATCAAAATGAAAATATTTTGTTACAAGTTGCAATTATTAGGAGGATCAAAAAGGGACAAAGCACACGAAGATCAAAATAAGTTGAAGCCATGGTAGAGCCAATGACTGTACATATATCTTTTGTACACAAAGATCAGACTGTAGTTCATGGATAGCCAAGGCCTCTGGTGTTTTTAGCAACATCATTATTATAAACACCATTATTGTTATTTCAACCTCTTGTTATTTAAGTTAAATCTTCTTCACAGATTGTAGTCTTTAAATAGCATAACACATAAAAATTATGTACAAATGTGCAGCTTGAGATTAAATTTGTTGAAGAGTCGTCTTTGTTGAATTATCTAGTTTCAGAAGTTACAAGTCCTTTTTAAAAAAAATAATTTTGACGCTTTTTCTTCATGTCAAGAGAATCGTAAGTAATGATGTGTTCTAGTAAGCGAATTACACTGAGTAGTTGAAAAATAGTGGCCAGTTAATTAAAGATCATTACACAGTATTGTTTTATCAAGTCAAAAATGTAGTCTACTTCTTTTTTATCTATGTTAGTCTGTTTATATTTGAGTTGGCTAGGTTTCAGAACTTTAATCTTAGCAAATATTTTACTATAAAGATGCGTTGTTTATCGTTCTAGCTTATTGTAAGCTTCATCTACCATATGATATCTATCTAGAATTTAAGATATCTTCTGACTGTAACTCTAATTTTGGCTGAACATCTAAATACACAACTAAATCTGAGTTAATCTTATCACCTTTTTTTTCCTCATCTATTTGTAGCTACGAAAATTGGTTGTGAAAATACTGAAGACAATAATGAAAATTACAATGATAACAATTTTGTAGATAATGAAGATAATGGTTCAGAGAATTTTTCTGAACGTGAAAAGTATGATCGAGAAGAAAGACAGAGATTAATAGCAAGTGAATTCGATAAACGTCGTCGTAATTCAGAGAAATCTGTACAAGTTAGTCGCATTATTTTATTATGATTCTTTTTTTTACTGTTATCACCGTTGTCTTTTTATTGTTTCTCTCCAGTTTTTTTTAAAAACGAGTGAAAGTAGCCTTTCATGTTGATCACTTAGCTTACTAAATTTTGTTGTAGGATTGTTATTTTGGTCAAAAAAACTATGGGTTGAAATTTATCATAGACTGACATCAGTCAGAGGAACATTGAAAACCTGGGAGCACTGGATAGCTGTTTCGTCCCCGTATGGGACTCATCAGCAGTGCACACCCAGGACTAGGCCACGAAACCTGAAGGTCCTGGGTCGTATCCCTGGCGGGTTTGTGAATGCGCATTGCTAAGGGGTGTCGTACTACTACGTAACAGCTGTCCAGTGCTCCCAGAAATTGATCAGAGCTATTAAATGTTATCTGCAAAGAAGTACAGATTTAAGGTGGCCAGCGTAGACAACTTGCCCTAATCAAATTTTCATAGATGCATTACTTCATTACTGGATTCATTTGACCAATTTATTAAACTAGATGGAATATTCAGTACATCATCGGTACATAAATTAAATGCCTTTTTTTTGCAACTAGACAAAGATAAATTAAAATCGATATGAAGGATAAAATTACTAGAATTTTAAAGTGTTTTCCAGATAAAGCAACTGATTAATTAAAGATAAGGAATCACTAGCCTATCCTATCACAAAATTCAGCTGACGAACTGACAAAGTTAGAGGATCATTGAAAACCTGAACACACTGTACGGCTGTTATCAGTTCATCATGAATACTACGTTGATATAAATGAAACCCGCATAAACATCATACTATATTACTGTATAGTGATCATAAGTGACATGCTTTGAGATAGAAATCCCGAAGTTCTATTGAGAAGGTATGATCTATCAGGTTAACAAGTTGGAAATAAAGTGAATGCTAACTGAAAAATTTAGGGGATAATCCTGTTAGACTGTGTAAATTGATCTAGTGACTGAATGGTTAATGTGTTCACTGTGAGATCTAAATGTTCTCAGTTCGATCCCTGGTGGGTTCGTGGGTGTATTCTACTGAGAAGTTTCATGCTAGGATGAAACAGCTGTCCATTTCTACCAGATTTTCAGTGGTTCTACAGCTGAAACCATTCCATGATGACTACTCCCCTGAAATAAATAACATCTCAATAAACATCAAACTACATTATATATATATATATATATATATATATATATATATATATATATATATATATATATATATATATATGCTTGCATAGGAATAGTAATTGCAATTGGTAGATTGTATTCACCCCAACCAGTCTTTTATATTCACTTTCTAGAAGTTAAGTTAAAAGATCTAATGGTTGACGAGATTTTAATTTTACTCCACTCACCAATCGTTTTGTGAAATTGTCATGTGACTATTTGTTTTACATCTTACACACACAGACCAAGGAACATGGTAGTCACTCAACCAAACCTTATCGTTCTTGTCCGGGTACTAAAGTCCACCAAGTATCATCATCAAGATCAATATAGGATCAGGCATTACTACATAACGGTCCAAGTTGCCACACCTCATCGGTACACTGAGTAACAAGGTTAAAAAATGGAGGATGAAGAAGGAAAGAAAATTTGGTCAAAAAGTAGAAAGATAAGCAAGAGGAATGAGAAAATGATGAGACTAAGTATAGTGGTTAAGATGAGGATAGTGTATGGATACATCTACACCAATGTCATTGGTTCTGAACCATATCACCCTAGAATACCCACCAGCTTAGTCTGTTCTGGATACTCTAACAAGCCAGTGAGTAGTTTTTTTCCTTATTCAGTCAGTTTCAGCGCATTGAAATGGCACAAGTGATGAATATCTTAAAATTAGATGTGCTTGAAAAAGTTGGATACAACCTGTGTATTCTCCTGGGTTTTAGGTTTGATGAGAATTGGTGTTGTAAACGTGGTATTTAACTTGTAGATTGGTGATGGATCTAAATTTTTAATAATGGGTAGTAACTCACAGTAGGATCCAGGATGCGCGTTTCATGCCTTCTGTAACTCGTCAGGTAGATGTACCTACCTCCCATTGAGTGATGTTGTTCCCACTAAGATTTGAACTCAGGGGAAATGGCTTCAAAAGCCAGAGCGCTGTCCGTTAGGCCGCTGAGTTGAGATATCCATTCCTTGTGTAATGGATATAGTATAATTTAGATGTTATGGTGTGTAATTTCCCGACGTTGTTAGTAGGAACAACATCACATGAGTCCCAAACAGAAAGAAACATACCTCCTGGATTCCAGTACTCGCTCCACTATCCATCATTAATATGAAACGAAAAATACCACCTTTATTGAGACACTCGCATAGGAGGCCATATGTCAATAGTAACTGATCAGTCCCATCGAATCAGCGATGGGAAAGTTACACCTCTCGTCACCTAATTACAAAGACGTTGACCGGATCACAGGTGAATTTTCCTTAGATCTAGAATATGCAGATGACATAGTCCTGTTAGGTGAAGACGCTGACAAGATGCAGAGTCTTCTGAACACTTTGAGTGGGATGGTTAAGATGAGGATAGTGTATGGATACATCTACACCAATGTCATTGGTTCTGAACCATATCACCCTAGAATACCCACCAGCTTAGTCTGTTCTGGATACTCTAACAAGCCAGTGAGTAGTTTTTTTCCTTATTCAGTCAGTTTCAGCGCATTGAAATGGCACAAGTGATGAATATCTTAAAATTAGATGTGCTTGAAAAAGTTGGATACAACCTGTGTATTCTCCTGGGTTTTAGGTTTGATGAGAATTGGTGTTGTAAACGTGGTATTTAACTTGTAGATTGGTGATGGATCTAAATTTTTAATAATGGGTAGTAACTCACAGTAGGATCCAGGATGCGCGTTTCATGCCTTCTGTAACTCGTCAGGTAGATGTACCTACCTCCCATTGAGTGATGTTGTTCCCACTAAGATTTGAACTCAGGGGAAATGGCTTCAAAAGCCAGAGCGCTGTCCGTTAGGCCGCTGAGTTGAGATATCCATTCCTTGTGTAATGGATATAGTATAATTTAGATGTTATGGTGTGTAATTTCCCGACGTTGTTAGTAGGAACAACATCACATGAGTCCCAAACAGAAAGAAACATACCTCCTGGATTCCAGTACTCGCTCCACTATCCATCATTAATATGAAACGAAAAATACCACCTTTATTGAGACACTCGCATAGGAGGCCATATGTCAATAGTAACTGATCAGTCCCATCGAATCAGCGATGGGAAAGTTACACCTCTCGTCACCTAATTACAAAGACGTTGACCGGATCACAGGTGAATTTTCCTTAGATCTAGAATATGCAGATGACATAGTCCTGTTAGGTGAAGACGCTGACAAGATGCAGAGTCTTCTGAACACTTTGAGTGGGAATTTGAGAATGTTTGGGATGCGATTTTCACCACCCAAATGCAAATTTTTGCTCCAGGACTGGTCTTCAGCGGTACCGCGGTTAACAATAGAGAGTGAAGTGGTTGAGTGTGTTGACCACTTCACTTACCTGGGAAGTAGGATCAACTCCGGTGGGTTAGTTGCCGATGAGATTTCGGCACGGATGCAAAAGGCTCGATTGGCTTTTGCCAATTTGCGCCACCTATGGCGCCGCCGTGATATTCGTTTGTCTATTAAGGGTCGCGTGTACTGCACAGCAGTCCGCTCTGTTCTACTGTATGGCTCTGAAACATGGCCATTGAAAGTGGAAGACATGAGAAGGTTACAGGTATTTGACCACCGTTGCCTTCGTAGTATAGGACGTATTCCGTGGTGTCACCATGTGAGTAATGCAGAAGTTAGGTGTAGAGTTTTAGGGAGAAGAGGTAAGTCAGTCGACGAGGTTGTGAACCTTCATCGACTGAGATGGTTGGGACACGTACTACGTATGCCTAGTCACCGATTGCCTCGTCACACAATGTTGGCTGAGGTGGGTTCAGGCTGGAAAAAGGCCCGAGGTGGCCAGACTAAAACATGGCACCAATGTATGAAGTCTCTGACTGTTGGTTTAAGCCATGTAGGACGATGCAGACTAGGTGGTTGGGGTCCACGGGACAAGAGGAACCAGTGGTTGGAGACCCTAGGTGATATGGCTCAGAACCGAAGTCAGTGGCGCAGATGTATACACACATTATCCTCATCTTAACAACGCTATACCGAATCTCACTATTTTGTCACTCCTCTTTCCTTTCTTCTCATACTTTATATTTCTTTTGACTGCATTCACTTATCTTCATCCTTCACCTCACTACCTTTTTACTTGATGTGCTGATATGAGGTGTGGCAACTCGGACCGTTACGCATTAATGCCTGGTCCTATGTTGATAATGATGATGATGATGATGATGATGGGAAAGTTACAAGCCGTAATATTTAAATCTCGGCGACCTAAGTCTTTCAAAGAACTGGCATGGAATCATGCCCGGTCCACCCCAAGCAAATTATTAAGCCACATCACCCTGGAGACACTAAAGCATGCGCTCGATTCAAAACTACTACCCAAACAGACTGGATTCAGCAACTATAAATCATGTGCGGACCAAATTACAACGCTACGCTACGCATCATCATTCAACAGAGAATAGAATGGCAGTCAACTCAACTCTACCTCAACTTCATCGACTTTGAAAAGACTTTTCACAGCGTCGACCGACAAGTAATTGGCAACTGCCTCAACACTATGGAGTACCACAAACTTTTATCAACCTCATTCAACAGCTAACTATATGAAGACGACACATGCCAAGTAATTCACAATGGAAAGCTCAGCTCAGTGATGCTTTTGAAGTGAAGTGGAGACAGTAGTGAAACAAGGCTGTCTACTATCACGGATGATCACCCTGATTGTGGTGGACTGAATCATGCAACAAACAGTGAGGAGCGAAAACAGGGGGATACGACGGACCGCGGAAAAAAACCTAGAAGACTTGGATTTCACCGATGACTTGTGTCCAATGTCACACAAACTTGGAGATCTACAAGCAAAAACTAACAAGTTGACAGAAGAGGCTGGGCACCAAAGGAAGACGGGACTTCAAGTGAACGTAGAGAAGACAGAGGTGATGAAGATACCCAACCAATGCCACCAACAACAAGCTCCAATCACCATCAACGGGGGAACCTAAAGGAAGTAAATTCTTTCACCTATCTAGGAAGCACTGTTTCAACTACAGGCGGTGGCGGTACAGACGAGGATGTCAAAACCGGGATCGGAAATGCAAGACAGGCTTTCATTAATCTGAAATCAGTGTGGAGATCTACTGCACTCCACTCAGCATAAAGCGTGAACAACATCCGGATTTTCAACACCAATCCAGTCAAGTCAGTGCTGCTATATAGTTCAGAAACTTGGTGCGTCACCAAAAGCACTTGCAACAAACTATGGATATTGATCAACAGCTGCCTACGCTGGCTCGTTACTGAAGCTCAGATGGCGAGAACAATAAGAATAAGCAACAAGGAACTCTGGCTGACTGGCAACGAACCAACCGAGAACCTATCACTCAACAAATATGCAGAAGGAAGTGGAGGTAGACTGGAGATGCACTGAGAAGGCCGACTGGAGACATCACGCGCCAGGCCAGGCCAGGTCGTCGAGTGGAACCCAGATGGTAAACGGCTAGTTGGGCGTCCGAGGTGAGGGTGACATGGAGAAGATGGTATGAAGAAGAAATGAGGGCTTCTGGGCAGTGGTGGAGCCAGGTTCAAAAGATTGCAGAGAACAGAGTGCAATGAAGGCGTGCTACTGAAACCCTATGTTCCATTGGGAACCCAAGGAAAAGAAATAATATTTAAATCTGAATTGACTTCAATTATGCTGTTTTTTGTAGATATAAGAAATTGATATGTGTACAAAAAGCTGTTTGATGCAATGTTCAGCATTTAAATAAGAAAACACAGATAAAAGCAACTTAGAACTTGGCACAGATGTATGTTTACTTGTTACACTTTACAACAGTACATTTCAATGAATTTAATACGGAAAAAATGAAGAAATGGAGTGAAAGTACTATCTATTAGTAAGTAGACTGAAGTTACAGTCTAATAAGTAATGGAATGTTTAAATTATTTAGACTATGGAACTTTTGAGGAGGATATATAAGTTTTTCAGAGTTCTATACAGCTTCAAATCTGTAACCATTTATTAGTATTTTACAGACCTGAGTCATGAAGCCTGCAATCGACCAATTGTTTAGAAATTTTTTGCATTCATGCTGGTCATGCGGAGATTTTGTCTATTCCGCCTTTTGTTTTTAACTTCAGCTAGAATTGAGCATTAGTAGATGTTAGTTAGTTGGAGGCAATCAGCAGAAAGCCCTGGGTCACCTAGGTTTCGTGCTTGTCAGTACTCGTCAGTAAGATGTATCTGCGCAATCTCGACGGAATTGATGTCCCAACTGAGATTGGAACCTGCGTGTTGTAGTCACCAACTTTGCTGTAGTGTTTTTGGCAGATATTTAGTCAGTAAAGATGAGGTGACTTCACTTGATTAAGTGACATTATCATAAATTATCACTTTTTTATAGTTGAGATAAAGCACTACGCCTCAAACTGTTATGCGTCATCTGTGTGACTCTACTCTCCATCTCATATACGATCTAAAGTGAACCGGATTTGTTCAGAGTTCTGATTAATGTTACTGGTTGTTTCTGTTGTTACCACCTTTCATTTAGGGATTGTGAATTGTGCATGTAAAAGGGAAAATATTGCTGGAAAACAGTTGAAGATGATGGTTAACTTTAAAATTGTCTGTTCTGTGCCATCTTGCCTTCTACCACCTTTAATATCATTCTATCGATTGACTACTGACAAACAGTATTACCGAATTCACCTCTGACAGAAGTATTAAGGTTATGTTCTATACATATTCAGTCTATGCCTTACAAAGATCTATTCAAAGTTGATTTTACTTGACAAGTTGATACTTATCACTTCTGGAATTAAGCCTGTCAGGGATAGATAAGCGAAAAACTTTAATCCTACTATAAAACTAATACTGGGACTGAGGTTAGTCAGTTAAAAGTTTAATAGGAATTCCTCTCCACTTAAGATTTACTGCAGCTGTCTAAGTGTAGTGATAAATAGAACCTATTACATTGTAGTTTATAAGGTGACTAGCAATGGAGTCTAGGACGTTTATTTCGTCCTTTTTAGGTCATCTCAGCAGCATGAAATTCCAAGTATCAATAAACAAGAACCTCTTACTGTAGTTGGATCTTATTTCTTTAGACTACTATTATTCAATCAGTGGGTTACAAATTCTAGCGGAGTTCTATTCACCAAGAACTGAACACTAAGATGATATTATTAGCTTTCATAAACACAGTACATATGGCTTATAATGTGTATATAGTCTGCTATTGATGATTAAGTCACTAATCCTTATCTGTATTCGTCATATATTTAATGTTTCAATGTTCAGATTTAGACATTCAATCACCTTATTGCAGATTACTGGTCGACTGTTATAGTTTTCTTCAAAGACTAGGGAGATGAGTATTAAAAAGCATGAAGTCGAATTAACACGGAACAATTTATCTATTGTCTTTAGAACCAACCACATACAGATTTGTTGTCAGGTGATAAAAGACTAGTGATTCTGCTACCTGATTGACCGAATCATGGTAAATGAGATGGGATATGAGCCAACAACTCACTGCTTCAATGCCAACTGCCTAAACCAATAAGCCATATATCTATCTTCAGCTTACTTTGAGGAAATAGTAGTTACTAATTACGGAAGTCAACTATTCATTTATGTATAATAAGTTATTCTATGAGTGCTAATTTTAGCTTGAATATGTCATATATTTAAAGAATAGTGAGGTATGTCTTTCATTCGTGTAGGTAGTCGAATTTCAAGCAGTTTGTTACACTCTACTCAAACTACTTCGCCTCATGCAACTGAGTAGTATTGTGAAGTATCGTGGATTAAATACAGCCTTTAACTGAGTACTTAGTCCTTAAATAATGTCGCTTAATTGCATTGTTATGTGTTGAATAATAGATGGGAGCTAGGGACTACATTCAACTGTTTCTTTTAATTCTGGAACTCTAAGGTTAGTAAATATGAATGTGGGTCCAAGTTATTACACCCCATGTTAGTACATCGAGAGGAAGTCCACTTTTTGCTAAGCGGTTCAAACTACCAGTTAGAGACTTCATAGAACGATGCTGTGTTTTAGTCGGACCACCTTCACTCTAATTTCAACCCAAGTGCACTTTAGCAGGAGTTGTACGACGGTGTAGACAGTGACTAAGTGGGCATACCAAGTATCCTATCCACCTTATTACATTAAGGTTTACAACCTCATCAACTGACCTACCTCTTTAACCTAAAGCTCTATACCTGAATTTCATATTACTGACATAGTGACACCATGACATCCCAAGGTAATGGTGGTGGTTGGACATCTGAAGCCTTCTCATTTCCTTTACCTTTAATGCCCATGTTTCGCAGACAGAGTAGAGAAGAGCGAACTGCAGCGCAGTACACTCGATCCCTAATACACAAGTGGAAATCATGTCGTCGTCTCAGATGCTATCAGTTGGCAAAACCCAGTGGAACCTTTTGTATTTCGTCCACTGCCGACGTATCAGAGCTTATCCGACTTTCCAGGCAAGTGAAGTAGTCAACGCAATCAACCATTTCACTCCAATTTATTGAATAGGGCACTGCTGATGAAGGGTTATGCAGCAGCAATTCACATTTGGGTGGGGAGAAATGCCTCCTAAAGCATACTGAAATCACTAGTCAAGGTGTCCAGAAGACTTTGCATCTTGTCAGTGGCTTCAACTAAAAGGACTATGTCATCTGTGTATTATAAGTCTGCTAAGGATTCTTGTGTGATAAGAACAATCCCTGTAAAGTCAGACGACTAGAGAGAGAGAAACCTCAGTAAGGACGTGTATGGTCAAGTTGAATAGGAATACATAGAGTGAGGATCGTTGACAGACACCATTCGATGTACACAACTGGTCTGGCAATTCACCATAGGCTCTAACACTCCGACAATATGCTTATTAATATGCATACACTTTTAAAATTTGTTTATTTGTATAGTTATCTAACTCTTTGAAGGTTAAAGTTACCTTTATAGTCATAATATGTCATATTACCTTGGTATTTGATCCATATTAATTTATGTTTAAATTTAGTCTTCATGGATTCCAGCACCCGATACAACAGATGTCTTAAGTCCAGATAATCGTAATGTTACCGGTATCACTGGACGTTGTCGTGATCAAACTCTTCAATTGTTAGTCAGTGCAATGAAAAAGTTGTTCCCAGAACATGAAGCATTGTTGAATAAGTTATGCGCAGATGCAGAGTATGCATTATTCAAGGAGTCGAAAGTAGGTTTCTTTTTATCCATTTAATGCATATATACATGGTATTTATTTGGAGCTGAGTGGTTGACATAACGTTGTTGGTGACTGATATTTCATACTAGTTTTCACAATCATCTTCAGTAGAAATTCACAAGGAATAAAGAAAAGCGAAGAGATTTATTTCCTTCGACGATGTCATTGTACGAAATTGTACAATCGTATTTATACATTATTATTATTTGTCCCTTGGGTTCCCAATGGAACATAGGGTTTCAGTAGCACGCCTTCATTGCACTCTGTTCTCTGCAATCTTTTGAACCTGGCTCCACCACTGCCCAGAAGCCCTCATTTCTTCTTCATACCATCTTCTCCATGTCACCCTCACCTCGGACGCCCAACTAGCCGTTTACCATCTGGGTTCCACTCGACGACCTGGCCTGGCCTGGCGCGTGATGTCTCCAGTCGGCCTTCTCAGTGCATCTCCAGTCTACCTCCACTTCCTTCTGCATATTTGTTGAGTGATAGGTTCTCGGTTGGTTCGTTGCCAGTCAGCCAGAGTTCCTTGTTGCTTATTCTTATTGTTCTCGCCATCTGAGCTTCAGTAACGAGCCAGCGTAGGCAGCTGTTGATCAATATCCATAGTTTGTTGCAAGTGCTTTTGGTGACGCACCAAGTTTCTGAACTATATAGCAGCACTGACTTGACTGGATTGGTGTTGAAAATCCGGATGTTGTTCACGCTTTATGCTGAGTGGAGTGCAGTAGATCTCCACACTGATTTCAGATTAATGAAAGCCTGTCTTGCATTTCCGATCCCGGTTTTGACATCCTCGTCTGTACCGCCACCGCCTGTAGTTGAAACAGTGCTTCCTAGATAGGTGAAAGAATTTACTTCCTTTAGGTTCCCCCGTTGATGGTGATTGGAGCTTGTTGTTGGTGGCATTGGTTGGGTATCTTCATCACCTCTGTCTTCTCTACGTTCACTTGAAGTCCCGTCTTCCTTTGGTGCCCAGCCTCTTCTGTCAACTTGTTAGTTTTTGCTTGTAGATCTCCAAGTTTGTGTGACATTGGACACAAGTCATCGGTGAAATCCAAGTCTTCTAGGTTTTTTTCCGCGGTCCGTCGTATCCCCCTGTTTTCTCTCCTCACTGTTTGTTGCATGATCCAGTTCACTACAATCAGGAATATGATGGGTGATTATACATACATTATAAACATGTAATCATATATAGGTGAAAAGTGAAACGTTGATTGGAAAGGAGTTACGTAATAATCGGTTATATTAACGGTAAATGGTGCACATTTTGTAAATGTATCTTTGAGCCGTATCTCTACCCCAATTGTTTTACGGAGAATGTAAATCAATTAACAGTTCAATTCTTGAACATTAGATCAACTCTGGACAGTGTCAAAGGGAACATTTCAAAAGGAGTACGCTTTCAAAAGTTGTACACCACAGAAGCACAGTCAATTCATCAATTTAAGGCTAATCTTCACGTATTGAAGAAGTATTTTCAATCTCTTATTTTATCATGGTCTTAATACTTCTACATTTTTTCTATTCCTTTTGCTGTTTACTTATAATTAGTTAGTTAACTGTTATCACATGCCTTGTTTCTTTCTTAACCTTATTGATATCTAACAAGTGGACACCCAATCAATCATCACATTTCACGTCTATCAACAATATCCACATCTAGTATTATTGCTTGTATTATACCGTCTTTGATTGGACCGAATTAATCGGTTTCTATTAGTATATGGGCTCGTGTGTGGATGCCTCGATATTACCTGTGTTTTAATTATAGTAATGATGGATAGTGGTTAGCAGGAGAATCCAGGATGCACATTTCGTCCTATTTGGAACTTGTTAGCTAAATGCACCTGCTGGCTCCCAGTGAGTGATGTTGTTCCCACCGGGATTCGGACTCATGAGCGATCACTTCAAACGCCAGAGCGTTGTTCACTACAACACAGTCACGGCAGCCACTTTTTATCCGACGGGTATAGTTTTTAGTATTAATGCTTGTATTATATCGTTTTTGATTGGACCGAATTGTTATTCACCTCTTCAAACTTCTTGCCTTCCTCGTTATTTACATCGTCTAATAAATTATTATCCAACTATATCTTATTGCTGAATAATAAGTTATTATATGTTACTGGTGTATATATGAATACGATTGTATAGCTTTATACAACGACGTCATCGGAGAAGGAAATTCTATTCCCTGAATTCTCTTCTTTTCTTCTCAAGAAATGAATAATCTTTACTTCATTTAGTTCTGTCTGATCAATTGGATCTTGTTTATATATTATGATTATCTATAACTCATCCATAAGTTTTAGAATTGGATTCTACCTGCTAAACTAATGAATTCGATTTCTTCAGTGTTAAGCTACTTGATTGGGTTTATGAGATTGACTTTCAACTAACTGGGTTACGGGTTCCAGCACCGCTCCATCTACCTAGATTTAGCCAGTCAGGTAGTATTATTAGCCTTCATGCGATAGGTGTAGCTCACTGCCTATTCCACAAATGTGCCTAAGGTTGCTGATTGGATTTTGGTTCGTTCATTTCCCGTATTCATTATAGACTAGATCAACCTTAATTGAATATATTTTTTTTGTTTGCCTTTCGTTATTTTTCTTCAATCTAATATCTATAAAATATATGGTAATGATTAAAGATGAAATGAAAATCTGTGTCACGGCAGGATTCGAACCAGCAGCCTTCAGTTTACTGTCGCCAAACTCCATCGGCTAAGCTTCGAAACTGAACTAAGTTAAATAAATGGATGAATTTAGACTACAGGGTGAAAATCCTTGGTGATTGAAATAAAGGTAAGGCTTGGTTAACAGAAGAGTCTTATAGGTTAATCAGCAGAATACTATGCCGGTAATTCGGAGCCTACTGGATTTAATCCTGCTACAGCATAACTTTCCATTTCATCTGTCATTATCAATCTGTATCATGAATAGCAGTTTGTTCAACTGTGAGTTTCTCTGATAGTCTCATAAATATAAATTTAAGAGGTTGATAAGAATGACGGCCAGCACTTAAATTACAGGGATAGGCTTAGTGACTTTATTTGAGTGACCCTGTATGACCTATAATCTTAAACCACTTTTCGGTACTGTTTTTAAACAATAATATTGAACCTCACAACTTTAGTTTATTCACTAGGATTTTCTAAGGGGGGGGAGGGTAACGTTGTTTTACAGACTAGTGATAGTAATAGTAATTGAAATGGAATACCTTCCGTCGTTGCAGAATTCGTACTGCTGACTTTGTTTTCTATTGAGATACGACTGGCAAATTTCGATCTTGGTAATTGATTAAAGTTATAAGGAAACCTGTTTCGCGTCATATATTTAGTCAATGATTTTTTACTTGTTCTATCAGAAACATTCATTGTCACTGTTTTCTATCTAATAGGATAGTAAAATAGTATAGCAGTTCTGTTTGTGTCTCAAATGTCTGTAGAGTATACAGTTACATTTCTGCAATGATGTTTCAATGCAATAAAAAGAAGACAGGTTGATTGAAGCTAGCTAAAATGTTCCTCATCATAGAATTTTTTGTTAAAAGAATACTGTTATCTCTAGATGGTTTTAAGTGAATATACTCAAACCAAAAAAGTTACACACACACACACACACACACACACTGGGCTTTATATGCACTGATCGACTGGCTAATGAACTGGACGTTTATTGTTATTATCATCATTACCAGTGTGATTAGTACTAGTTAGTGTATAGGAATCAAAAAAAAAAGTTATGTCATACTGATCTAGATTGCTGATTGTTCCAGTTTCTAAGGAAAGAAACGAATCATTCTATGACAGCTATCGAAGAGTCAGGTTGTGAGATTCATAATCTATGAAATATACTCATCAGGATATGAAAGAAGAACAAGTATATTTCAGCGAAGAGTCTTTTTTGCGGCGATTTCCTTTTCAAAGCTGTACAACAGCAAATTTATACATTTTTCTACTGTAAGGATTTGATTATCAAAAATGGTTTGTCAAGCATGGCAACACAGTTCAGGTTTCTCTATGTGGATGGCAAGATCTTCAGTGATGCAGAAAATACTAAGATATACACCCTTTGGAAGTTTTTTTCACTTTATAGATGACTTTGAATGAGGAGGTTCTTGTGGCAGGGGGATTCGTGTTCATGATGTATTAGGTGTGTGCTTGACAAACCGTTTTTAACTATCAAATCCTTACACTAGAAAAATATATAAATTTGAGATTGTACAGCTTAAAAATGAAATCACCGAAAAGAGACTCTTCACTGAAATACTTCTTTTTCTTTCAAATCCATCGTCATCTAACACCTAACTGGTGCTCAAGAACAATTAATGCAAGAGAGTCATGAACATCTTAGGTGTGAATGAGGATGCATACGTCTGACTTTCCCCTTTGAATGGATTTCGAGGCATATGTATAGTTTCCAACACACGGCACTTGTTACATCTCGCACTTGTCAAATATAAAACGATACTTTGGGATCGGTCTTCACCGACAACTATTTTAAGGATCGAAAACAAAATGGTGAAATATGATAACAACTTCGTTTACCTAAAAGTTTGTATTCACCCTAGGGACGAAATGTCAACTGTAATTCCAAGAGCTCTTTCAGAATTTGCTAACTTACATCACTCAAGGCGTTGGCGAGATATCCGACTACTTATTGAAGAATCAGCAGATTCATCGGCAGTTCACTCTGTCGTATTTTACGGTTCATTTATGGCCGTTGGAAGTAGAAGGTATTATTGTTGTCCCTCTTTTCTTGTTAGGAAATTTTCAAAATGTAACTAATCATTCACTGGATTATGTCATGTTGTTGCTACGACCGGTAGTACGACCTAACAGTCTACGACACAAATCGACTCTAACGCAAATCAGAAAGTCAACCACCACCACCGACACGCAAAGATAAGAAGAGAAGACAGACCATTGACAGATCTATTCACTGTCTCAACAACAGTCAGTAGAGTTGATAGTGATGCTGAATATATACATTTCTAAATGACCTTGACGACACTAAATCCACATACAGGTAAAAATAGTTAACAACCAATGAGAGTTCAGCCTTGAGAGCAGAGGGAAGAAAAACTAGTAACTGTGAAAACAGCCATGTAAGTTATTTTAAAGTCATGGGCAAGACAGCAGGCAAAAGTTGCATAAAATTAGAAGTATATAGCAGTTACGTCGTCGAAGAGGTTGATCACAGTATAGTTTGAAGTCAATGCTGTGCATCGTTCTCGGTGTTGAATAACTTGAAGACAATTGGCAGAGGACCTAGGCTTCTCATATTTATACATATATATCCCTTAGTGAAATACAATATGATTGTTTCTTGTTTTCATTGTATTTAAAAAATTGTATGTTTTGGAAAACTTTACTGTTTTTTGGGAACCATTTCGAGTTGCTGAGTATCAATAATAGTAATAATAATAGTAGTTAGGTTCACAAAACTTTCTCATTCTATACTCTCTGATCACGAAACTAATGTTAGCAAAGTTGGTCCATCAACAGAATTATTTGTTCAATTAGTGGTTAGTGAGGATTGTTTAACTTCATCACAGGTTGTCATCATCTGAAAAGAACCATTGGGAAACTGGGGACTCTGCATACTATTTTTGTCCAAAATTTTCGACCACTCACAAATGTACACTCAAAAGCCTTTAGTGTATCGAGCTGATAGCGTCGAAGTCATTGGGTGAGGCTAAATACTCATTCATGACGTTAGAACAGTCTTTTATCCATCTTCTTCTAGTTTCGTAGTGGCTACTTTGTGGATTGCTCACTGGTTGTATATGAACAGCTGTGTTTTCATTGGTATAGTTGGCTTCAAAAAAACCGACTATCCAGCCTCTAAAACTATAAGTAGTAGATGTTGAAAATGGGCAAAATGAACCTGTAGATGCCTTCATAACATTACTCACATGTGTTGTGACTATAAGGTTTAGGAATCTTGAGGATATTCGTATATTGCTAAAGAAGAAAACCAAGTCGGTTGACAAGGCTGTGAACTTGCACTGATTTGGGTGGATAGGACATTTTCTACAAATGCTAAGTTATTACCTGTCTTACCATGAAGTTATCACTAAATTGGTAAGCTTAGAGATGACCACATCTGGATAGTATACCAATCCAAACTACATATCTAAACTTTCAGTGTCCATATCCTCGGTCAAATAGGACAAGGTTTGCTTGCCTTAACCCTGGCAGCTCGATCCATGGACGTAGGCTGTGTTTTTGAGACATACATAAAGAACTCAAGTTTGGTTATTTACTTAGCCTCACCCAGGCAATATAGTATATCTGCCATATATATATATATATATATATATATATATATATATATATATATATATATATATATATATATATATATATGAGACGGTCATAACAATGACAGATGTCAAATGTCTAAATGATTCATCGTGGTGACAAATCCCTGCTACTGATTTCTGAAGGTGAATAATATCCAGAAGTATCCTTTATCTATTTGTTAGCTTACATTGAAATTTTCCACAGCTAGTTCACTAGGTATGTAAATCCGTTAACTAGGTGATTTTCAACAGAAATTCTTTGCAAATAACAATCTAGAGTGATCAACCGTTTTCAGTTTAGTGTGAAATGTTAATAATTTTGATTGATTGATCAGTTTTCGGACAGTCTTTGGCTATTTATCACATAACTCATCAGATTTATAGATTTCAGGTTGGTTTTCTTCATGGACTGACATTAGTTGGAGGAACATTGGAAATCTAGAAGTACTGAACAGTTATTTCATCCTAGTATAGGACTGTTTAGCAGTGAGCATCCATGACCACATCATGGGTCAAAATTTCACGTTTCGTGGCGTGCACGTTACCATTGTGCCACTGGATCGGAATCCAATGATCCATATTTTCTATTTCTGTCAGTTCACGATATAACGCGACATCCATCCTATGTCCTTGTTGAGTAACTGTCTTCATGTTCGACTTGGTTGACCCCACCGGTACTGAGATGGTTTGGACTCATGTTACGTATGCATAGTCGCCAATTGCCTCGTCAAGCAGTGTTGGCCGAAGTAGGTTCAGGCTGGAAAAAGGCCCTAGGCGACCAGACCAAAACATGGCACCAGTGTATGAAGTCTTTGACTATTAGTTTGAGCCATGTGGAGCTGTGCAGACTAGATGGTTGGGGTTGGCGGGACAAGCGGAACCAGTGGTTGGAGACTCTAGGTGATATGGTTGAGAACCTATGTCAATGGCGTAGATGTATACTCACATTATCCTCATCTTAACGACGCTATACCGAATCTCACCATTTTCTCATTCTTCCTTTCTCTCTTTTCGTACTTTATATTACTTTTCACTGAATTTTCTTTTCTTCAACATCCACTTAACTGCCTTCTTACTTGATGTAGTGATGTGAAGTGTGGTAACTCGGACCGTTACGCAGTAATGCCTTGTCCTATGTTGATTTGGATGTGTGGATGAACCCCAGTGGTCCCAGACAGAAGTAGGGAATACTAACCACTGGATTCCAACCCAGTAGCTCAATGGTAACGTGCTGGCCGTGAAACCTGAAGCTTCTACCCGTGATGCGGTCATGGATGCTCACTGCTAAACAGTCCTATACTAGGATGAAATAGCTGTCCAGTACTCTCAGATTTCCAATGTTCCTCCAACTAGTGTCAATCCATGATGAATACCTACTTGAGGTTAATAAATCCTTACGAACCTTCAAATTAAAATTTACAGTTATTCAAAACAAATGATGAAAATTGTGAACTCATTTAAATGGTAGGTAATAAAATACAGGGCTTTTTCACTCAATTATGAGGAGGAGAGGGTGAGGTGTAAAACATGAAGGTCTTAAGCAGCATTAAACAGAAAAACCTCGAGAGGTTTTTATTTTCAAACTTGATAATCATGTCACTTGGCAATTAATTTGACACACTAACCAGTAAAACAACTATTACGAAGGAAAACAACATCAGACTTATTAACAGTCAAGTACAGTATATGTCTGCCGGTAATAAATAACAACGTGATCACAAGATTAGTCATTAGGCAATTTCTTTCTCAGGACTCACCTCTTTCAGAAGCTGGAAATGATGATATTATCTAGTACGATAATAAAATCTTCACGATTAAACTATCACCCTAAAAGAATCCAACATCATCCAAAGTATACTTTTTGTCTATATTCTTTATACTTCACACTTTCAGTATACCAACAAAGACAATCAGTGTGATTACTATTAGATCATGTGATCAGATTATTATTCTACCTTTTCATAGATCTTTCAACTAACTGTCTGACCTTCAATTGATAATATTCAACTTTGAGTTAAGATTGAACAATAAGATATCGTTCAAGTTTTTAAAAAAACTGTTTAAAGTTCACGGTTTCACGCTTTACGGTAGGATGATGATATGATTCTATTGAATATACACTCATTACATTATGTTCAACCTTGTTAAACATCTCCACTGAAAGAAATTGTGTATAAAATAAGATAGTTGTATGCTTTTTATGAAGTTCATTGATTTACAGATAAATGCCGTCAGAAAACTGATCATTGAAAATGAAAGAGCATAGGATAACTCTTTATTTCTTGTACTTACATATTTGTATGTCCTGGACATGGTTTCTTACACTGAACCCGGAATAGGTCATTGTTATTGCTTGTATATTATTGCATCGTTAAGTGGACCGACTTCCAGTTAGTGAATACTTATAACCTCAGGATGACATAATTTATCGAACCAGTCGATTCAATTGTCATACTAGACTACACCTTTTATGTGTATACATCTCTTCATAGTGCGCAGTGACAAACATCAAATAGCCTATAAAACTGATGAAGTATGCTGCTAGTGAACAAATTGAGCAGTTAGAAATCATTCAGGCTGGTTTGTAGATTTTACCAACCAGATTAGTGTGATCTAAGGACCGGATGGTCAATAAGACATCTTGGCGCCAAACGAAGAAAACAGCCGTGGTCATGCTTAGATCACTCTGATCTAGCTGGCAAAATACTACAGATCAATAGTAGTGTATTTCGCTAGTTGATGACACTTTTCTTTTTATTGGAGATCACTCCTTGTGATCATGACTGACTGGTTTTCAACAGAAACTCTGTTGACTGACGCCAACTTTGGGGCAGTTAAAAAAAAAAACTAACCAGCTATGAGAAGTATCAATGTGAACTTTTGTAAATTGATCGTCGTAGGAACATAGATGCCCGCCAATATTAAGATATTATTAATTAAGGGTGGTAACTATGGACCACAACAAAAAATCAAAATCTTAAGTCCAAATTTGAAGATATTTAAGATTGACAACTATAATTACGCCTGCACTTGACGTAGTCAATTCCAGCCTATGTGGGCAATTCTACAGTTGTAAATATTATTGCAAGTTGATTATCTTGTTGGTCATCTACTCTGAAACTGTTGTTATTCTGGGTATTTTTATTTTTATGAGAAAATCACTCACATTGCTTTTCAGGATAATCGACTGACCAACTTTTTGAAGGATGATAAGTGTAATGTTACACAACTTGGTATCACCACAGTCAAATATGCTCAACTGAAAAAAAAGAGAAGTACAGTAATGATATGGGATATGAAAGATAAGAATAGGGTAGGGAACTGTAAGATTGGGTTGTGTTAGACAGAAATACGTCAATAACTCAGAAGGTATTGGGTCGATACGCCTTTACCACTAAATATCACCATTATGGAAGTCTGCGTCAACAAGTCTACACTTAATTTATATAGTGTACACAGTAACAGTAGCCCCATTACTCCCTCTGGACCATTCTAAGACTGTGTCTGTGCTAAATCAAAACATCAGATCCCTGGACTGAGGTATCTAAAAAACTTTAATATGACGAATTTACAATCAATGATCAATTATCCAATAAAATAATAACGAACCTTTTGTGTTCTGTTGATGTGTGAAATGAAATACACTTCAGGCAGTATTTAAAACTTCAGTGCATCTTCCAATCCTTGGTTTTCAAACCAGTATATTATTATTATTAATTGTCCCTTGGGTTCCTAATGGAACATAGGGTTTCAGTAGCACGTCTCCAGTGAGCTCTGTTCTCTGAAATCTTTTGAACCTGGCTCCACGACAGCCCACAACCTCTCATTTCCTCCTCGCACGATCTTCTCCATGTCACCCTCACCTCGAACGCCGAACTCGTCACTCCCCATCTGGGTTCCACTCGACAGCCTGGCCTGACGCGTGATGTCCCCAGTCGGTCTTCTCAATGCATCCTTAGTCCATCTCCACTTCCTTCCGCATATTTGTTGAGCGATAGGTTCTTGGTTGGTTCTTTGCCAGCTAGCCATAGTTCCTTGTTGCTTATTCTTATTATTCGGGACATCTGATCTTCAGTTACGAGCCAGCGTAAACAGTTGTTGATGAGTATCTGTAGTTTGTTGGAAATGCCTTTCGTAACGCACCAAGTCTCTGAGCCATACAGAAGTACTGACTTGACTGGATTGGTGTTGAAAATCCGGATATTGTTCACGCTTTATGCTGAGTGGAGTACAGAAGACCTCCACACTGATTTCAGATTAATGAACGCCTGTCTTGCATTTGCGATCCCGGTTTTGACATCCTCGTCTGTGCCGCCACCGCCTGTAGTTGGAACGATGCTGCCAACGTGGGTAGGTGAAAGAGACTACTTCCTCTAAGTTTCTCCCGTTGATGATGATTGGAGCTTGTTGTTGGTGGCATTGGTTGGGTATCTTCATCACCTCTGTCTTCTCTACGTTCACTTGAAGTCCCGTCTTCCTTTGCTGCCCAGCCTCTTCTATCAACTTGTTAGTTTTCGCTTGTAGATCTCCAAGTTTGTGTGACATTGGACACAAGTCATCGGTGAAATCCAAGTCTTCTAGGTTTTTTTCCGCGGTCCAGTGTATCCCCCTGTTTTCGCTCCTCACTGTTTGTTGCATGATTCAGTCCACCACAATCACGGTTATCATCGGTGATAGTAGATAGCCTTGTTTCACTCCTGTCTTCAATTCAAAAGCATCACTGAGCTGAGCTTTCCATTGTGAATTACTTGGCATGTGGCGTCTTCATATAGTTAGCTGTTGAATGAGGTTGATAAAGGTTTGTGGTATTCCGTAGTGTTGAGGCAGTTGCCAATTACTTGTCGGTCGACGCTGTGAAAAGTCTTTTCAAAGTCGATGAAGTTGAGGTAGAGTTGAGTTGACTGCCATTGTATGCTGTGTTCAATGATGATACGTAGCGTAGCGTTTTAATTTGGTCCGCGCATGATTTGTAGTTCCTGAATCCAGTCTGTTTGGGTAGTAGTTTTGAATCGAGCGCATGCTTTAGTGTCTCCAGGGTGATGTGGCTTAATAATTTGCTTGGGGTGGACAGGGGCATGATTCCATGCCAGTTCTTGCAAATACTTAGGTAGCCCATCTTCGGGAATTTGACAAGGTAACCCTTCTTCCAATCAATGGGCAGGTACCTTCCTTTCCTTCCAGCCCTTCTGCAATAGTAGTGTGAGCATGTCCGCTGTTGTCTCTGCGTCTGTTCTCAGTAACTCTGGCGGGATTCCATGTGGTCCTGATGCTTTTCCGCATTTCAGTAGCTTTATGGCGCTCAGGACTTCGACTTTTGTTGGGGGTTTGCGTTCACTGCTAGTTCTGTGGCTGCAGGTGGTATGTCTGGATGAATTGCAGGTGGTGGTAGTGGTCGATTCAAGAGCTTTTTGAAGTGGTCGGCCCACCGTTTCCTTTGTTTCTTTTCTTTGGTAGTTAAATTCCCGTCATCATCTTTTATTGGTTTCATCTGTTTTGATCTCTTCCCAGATAGTAACCTGGTTATTTGTTACAATGTTGTCAGGTCTCTCCTGCCTGCAGCCTGTTCTGTTTCACTTGCCAGTGTGTCATGGAAGTGTATTTTGTCTTTGCGTGCACTCTTCTTCACTTCTTTATCCAGTGTTTTATACACTGTGCTCAGGTCGTCTTCTCTTTGTGCATCCCAGCACTGGTTGATCTTCTGTTTCATCCTCCTCCTCTCCCTCCTCTATCAGCTCCCATGTGTTCATCGTGATACATTCCTTGTATTGCCTCCTCTTCTTCCGTACTAATACGATTATGCAGGTTTCTTTCCACGTCTCTTTCAGAGACTTCCAGCGTTCATCCACACCGGTTTCTTCAAGGATGTTGCTCGACATCTTCCAATTTGTCTTAATGGCTGACTTGAAGATGTCCCTTGTAGTTTCATCCTTCAGTTTCTGGATGTTGAACTTGAACTGTGGTCTATCACCAACTTCCTTGAACGCTTTTAACTTGATTTTGAAGGTTCCTTGCACTAGACAGTGAGTGGCGTGAGCCACAGACATCTGCTCCCCTTCTTTACCTTGTGTCAATAAGGCTGCGTCTCCACTTGCTTCACATTGAGATGAAGTCGATCTGATTTTTAGTGTGTCCATCTGGTGAAGTCCATGTCGCTATGTGGATATCCTTGTGCAAGAACATACTGCTTGACTCCAATCACCAAATCGTTGAATGCACAGAATTCTGCAAATAATTCTCCATTCTCGTTCATTTCACCTAGCGCTTCTCTTCCTGTATTGTCCGCTCCCAGTTTGGCAGTCATATCGCCCATTAGAATTTTGATGTCGCCAACTGAGGTCTTGTCCAGTGTTGATTGCAGTTATCTGTAGAATTCCTCCTTTTTCTCTTGATCTGCATTATTTGTAGGTGTGCAGTGTAGCATTGTATGATTGTGACCTTCCTTCCTTTTGAGTTGAACCTTGCTGTTATAATCCTGGAGGAGATTGGTTCCCATTGCATGAGAGCCTTTGATGCTGTTGGGGACATCATGATAGCCACTCCATAACTCAGTGTGCTCGTGGTTGTCGTCTGGGTGACCGGAGTAGATTATTGATTCTCCAGTTGGCAGTTTGGAGAGTCCACTCCCATTCCATCTGCTTTCGCAAATCCCAAGCACTTCGATGTGATACCTTCTCATCTCCTTTGCGATTTGGGCTGCCTTGCTGGGCTCAAACATCGTACGGACATTCCATGTCCCCACGTTTACTTTTGCTTTCATAGAGAGAGAGAAGACACATCGTCCAATATGCTTTTTGGAGGTTTTCACCAACCGGCGTCATTTTGCCTCTCTAATTCCAGCGAGGAATAATTTTGTTTTTGTTTTTTATATTTCATTTGTGCTTTGAAGTTTTTTTCTTGGTTGGACTTGTTTTACGAGGTGGGGTTGCTAGAGCCCTACGCCCAACCTTCTCTCTTTACCCGGGCTTAAGACCGGCTAGTAACTAGTGAACTAGTTAACCAGGCGAGGTTTTTCCACCCAGTAATCTATTCTATTTTATACCTTTAATCCAGTAGATTATGAAAATATTGAATGCTCGAAATATTTTATCTCCCTGGCTTTACTAACCTACGTAAATATTAAAACGCTGGACTAATTCGTTCTGAATTGTCTAAGGAATCATCAAATCGTTAAGTATGCTTGCGTATACTGATCAGACAGCAGGATAAAATAAAGACCAAGCATTGCTATCCCATCCATCCAGATCAACCTTGAACCAGGCATTACTGCGTAACGGCCCGAGTTACCACACCTCATATCAATACATCAAGTAAAAAGACAGTGAGGCGCAAGAGGGAGAAAAGAAAATTCAATCAAAAGAAATATAAAGTACTGAAAGAGAGGAAGGAAGAATGAGAAAATGGTGAGATTCGGTATAACGTCGTTAAGATGAGGATGGTGTATGTATACATCTACGTCACTGTCATAGGTTCTCAGCCATATCACCTAGAGTTTCCAGCCACTAGTTCCAAACATTGCTACCTCAAAAACTGATGACTGATTTTTATTTTAATCACTTATCACCCTAAAAATGGCATAGGTTAGCGTGTAAACATATGGATTGTTTGAATAAAGTAAAAGTGAACAGATTTATGTAACAACATGACCTCTCTCCTTTTTTGCACGTGTTCATCAGCTATTCACAAATAAAAATTTCATATCTTAGCTAAAACAAATGATGAGACAGATAATTCTGGGTTTATAAAAACAAAAGTTTTCAAACGGATAAAGATTCATGAGTAAGGGGTTTCTAAACAAATAATCAAAAATGAAGGATATTGGCTGGTAGTGGAATCCAGGATGCGCATTTTATCCTATTTGGGACTTGTCAACTGGGTGTGCCTGCCTCCCCATCAAGTGATGTTTTCCCCACCGGGATTCGAACTCAGAACCGATCGGTTCAAACACCAAAGCGTTATCCACTAGATCATCGGCAGGTACATTCAGCTGACTAGTCCCAAACAGGACGAAATGCGCATCCTGGATTCCATTACCACCCATTATCCACTATTACTACAACTAAAACACAGGTAATATCGAGGCATCTGTACAGGATCTCATATGCCAATAGAAACCTATCGATTCGTTCCAATCAACGACGATATAGTAAAAACAAACATACTAAAATAATTTTAAAAAAAAGTCGAAATAAATGTGATCTAAGCCTATCAAATAGAAAGGAAGGCATGATATAACCAAAATAACAATGAATTTGTCAAGAGGATGAAATGTATGTTGACATGAAATAAAACGCACTCGATTGTGGTCGTTATGATGTTGGTCAATGTTTAGGTGATCAGCAGGAAACCTCTGAACTTAGGTTTCATCCTCATTATCATCTACCCACAAGGGGTCGATACGCCAACCTCGATATTCGATGTTACCATCGAGCTATATCTTGCACTCATTGGTCACTAGTCATGTCATGATGTTGAATATTAGCAAGTATGAAAATTAGGTCGAAAACTTTCTACGCATCACCTTTAACATCATCGAAAAAAGTGGAATGTTGAGTTGTTGTTTTTTCTTCACATTAGCATCAAATTGACTAATTGAATCCGGTGAACATTTAGTTCTAGGCAATACGGTACTAATTGCACTTTACTGTCCAATCAGTGATCTCTTTTTTTATTTTCAATATTTTTGGCAAATTTTGTTTTCTTTTCAACTTCTCAGGTTGCTGCTATGTATCGTACTCGTATGGCAAGATTGATAACTTATGTACGTCGCCCAAATGTCAGTAAAGAGTCTGTTTGGAGTGCTGTTAAAAGTAAGGCGGATATTCTTCTGACACAAGCAAATCAGATGATAAAACCCACAGTAAGTTGATAGCTATTTTCGGTTATTCTTATAATGCATTTCTATTGAATGAGATGTAGAATTATTGTGTTTCTAATCTCTTTCTTGATGTTGTAAATCCATCTTATTTACAAGTGTGAATTTCTAATATTCTTCTCAGTTGTCTCGAATTACTCAACTCCGGATTGTTGTCACTTTTCTGACATCACTGATTTACTAGGGATAGATTTCATCATTTCAATTCACTTAACAGACTAGTCGATTGACTTAAATTGTATCCCATTTGTAACCATGATCTTAGTTAACATTGAATATTGAACGTTGAAAATGAGAGTATAAGAAAAATAAATATAACGTAATAATATCAAAGGTGATCAAGAAAGAATAATAAGTTTTGAAATTGACCTTGCTAATAGGATGAGTATTATCAGTGAGTTTAGCGTAAGGACAGGTTGTTTTTGAGTAGACATTGTAAGTTTCAATTCACATATGGCGAGCGCTTCATCAAGCTTATGTATTAACGTTTCTGAAAGATTCAATAATATGTTTTACCATAGATGAAGATAGTTATCTGCTACCTACCCTTATTTCGGTCAATAAATCTAGCCGTTTTTTGTTACTATTTCGCTACATATCTCACCACTTCCTGATGTATATCTCCACTAGTCCTCTTTATGTACGTGTTCGCATATGGAAGCTGGTAAACTCAACAAGGCATGACACAATCTTTTATGAAGCGTTGAAGTTTATGCTGTAATATATATTTGGTTCTGTTATCCCCTAGAAGTCCAACTGGATGACCTAGGCTTTCATTTTAAAATTGAGCGATAGCATTCCTCTATGTGTAGTAGTATGATGCCAACTCTTTTCTTTGGAATATAATATACAATATGCTTCAACACTGACTGATATCTACAGTGTTTTATAGATATCCATTTCCTATTATTGTTTCAACTAATATTTGGATTCCATCGTCCATTGAATGAAAGCTATAACAACTTAAGTATTGATTGCTCTGTTCAAGTTGGTTTCATGTAAATCAACCGTTTTATTTAAGCGTTATCACTACGACTCAAGAGTATATCCCATACACACCAGGTGGCTATCTTTTTCACATTTAAACTGATATGTTCTTGTACAATCGTAAGTCACTACTAACAAACAGTTAGTATTTCGATGCTTGTAATATATAACAAATACATCACCAATATATATCTTGTAAAGGGCAACTTTACTAATAAGATCACAAGTAGAAAATTTAAATATATAACATGCAGATGTTAGTCAGCAATAGTCTTAAAGAACTTCTCGTTGCCATACCATCGATTTGTCGAAAATTTTCCCTTTCAAAATGTCAAATGAACCTTATCAGTATACACCATAATCTCACCTTCTTCAGATACGTTGATGGGATACGGAAAACGAAATTACTGGAAGATATATATATATATATATATATATATATATATATATATATATATATATATGATCACAAAGAATTTTGATAGTCTTGGTGTTTTCATTTAAATATATAAATAATGTATGTGAAGATGACGCGAACCATAGCCATTGAGCACCGATCATGAAAAGTAAAGTTTGTAGGTATTTGGGTATATCGGATTTTAGACATAAACTGACATAATTTTAATGAGCTAGTATAAACTACTAGGGCACTGAGCAAATATATATTCTCAATTATGAAGCGCATAATTACAATTCCACACACAATGAAGCTTGTCAGCTACAGGTTTTGAAAAAAAACACACATCGTTTGGCCAGTTACTTGGAATATAATGGTTGACAACCACATACTTCAAGCGTTTGATGTTATCAATGAGCATATGTTTACAGTATGGACTTTCTTTAACCCTACAGACTCCTCAGAAGTTGCACAATTTGTTTTTATAAGTTACCTGACTTAAAGAGCGAACTCAATCTTAGGAATATGAGATCACGGTAGCGCAACATTTTTCAAAGTCATCCATGACTAATCTCAACAGGTTAATATTAATAAGTATAAACTGTAACATTTTAAAGTTCATATCACTTAATTCAGAGATAACTCACTTATAGAATATTTAGAAGGGACTTGTGCACATATTCTTGTCTCCGTCGGCATTACGACCCGAATAACTCAGTGGTAAATTCGCTGACTACAATACTATGTGGCGCAGGTTCAAATCTAAGGGGGTAAATCAATTCCGTCGAGGTTGCAGATACGCCTTGCTGACGAGTGCCAACAAGCACGAAACCTAAATCTAAGTATTCCTGTCGATTCCCTCCAACCAACTAACATCTACTAATGTGCATCGCGATGCTCAGTCCCCTAGATTGGTAGCTGTACTGCAAACGTGATTGATAGAATTCGGTACGCACTCAGGACTAAACAACATAAAGTTGATTACTCTCTCATAACCAATCAATGTATGCAACTCAGTCCTACAGGTGGTGAATCACCGCCCCAAATATCTCAGTGGTAAAATCGCTGACTATAACACTAGGTGATCCAGGTTTCAATCTGTATGTATGTCAATATTTCGCAATGTTAGTGTAGAATGTTACCAGTTAGAAGTTTACAACAGCATAAAGCCTGTCACAGTGTTACATCGATTCAAATACGATGATTAAACTCGCAAATTTTAAATCAGTTTAAAAAGATACATTTAACTTCATGTGTTACAAAACATCTAAATAGCCATCTACTTCTGTTCATTTCTTTTGAATCCCTAACAACTACTCTCAATCTCTAAATATCTGAGACACAAATAGATTAAGATTGAACTTGGAATAGAAGTGGATGTGTTCAAAGTGCTACGCTTTCTATCACAGTATGAAAATGAGAAATGGAGCAAAAAAGAATGATATTAATGCAATGTAAAGTGGCGCATATTAAGTTAACTATTCAACTTTCAGATAGTTAGCTGAACATTTAAATCCTGCTCTATTTTTTTGTTTTTGGCCTAGACAACCGAATAGCATCTAAACATTAAGTATAGCATACAGCCTTGTATGAAATCTTTACTATACTTATAGTTTTATTATTTTTTTTAAGTTGATAATTGCAAGAACACCAATTTTAACGCCTCAGCAATACCAAATCATGAACTTAAAACTTTCTCGTATTGTATTTGTTAAATTTTAAGATGTAACAGTCATGTGTATTGATAGTTTGTTTTTTTATTTATTTCATTGATGAAAAACTTGAAAGGAAAATACTATTCAAAGTAAAAATAATTCAGTAAAAACAGAGAAAAATATTATCTTATCAAAACATCATAAGTTGAAAAGACCGCATTCCCCTGAAGAAATCAATTTCAATATTCAATATTCAACACCTGATATTAGCAAAAAGACAAAATTGGAAATACCATCTACAAATCTTAAGTTATATTTTAAAAGCGAAAAACTTTCACCAGTGAAATCGGTTAGTCTATTTTTTTTTTTAATTTATTTTTATTGCGCATATTAATGATGAAATTATTTTCCTACTAAATAAGAACTAATTAGTATCTTTTATCTGTGATGATTGTGTTTCATAAGTTGGGAAGTTTAGTGCTATAATTATCTTTTTTTTTTTTACCGTTTACTAACTAACTTTATCCGTAGCACAGATAAGAAATCCGACTGTTCATCTAGAGATAAGTGTACTGTTTAGTAGCTTACAGTCTTCCACCCTACTCCTGTAAGACATGGACGTTGAAGGTGGATGACATCAAAAGCGTCTTCACTATCTTACTTACTGCATACGGAAGTCTAGAGTAAACGGATTTCTTATGAAAGATACATTTATTTTGCATGCTAAGCTTTCGTTTAATCTAACTTGGAATCTTATTTGAATTAATTTGACAGAATTATTATTATTTTTCCCTTGGGTTCCTAGTGGAACATAAGGTTTCAGTAGCACGCCTCCATTCCACTCTGTTCTCTTCAGTCTTTTGAACCTAGCTCCACAACAGCCCATAAGCTTTCATTTCTTCCTCACACCATCTCCTGCATGTCACCCTCGTCTCGGACGCCCAAATCATCGTTTCCCAGTTGGCTTCCACTCTAGGGCCTGGCTAGTCTGGTGCGTGATGCCCTCAATTGGCCTTCTCAATGTATGCCCAATCCATCTTCACTTCCTTCCGCATATTTGTTGAGCGATAGGTTCTTGGTTGGTTCGTTGCCAGGTAGCCGTAGTTCCTTGTTGCTTATTCTTATTATTCGGGACATCTGATCTTCAGTTACGAGCCAGCGTAAACAGTTGTTGATGAGTATCTGTAGTTTGTTGGAAATGCCTTTCGTAACGCACCAAGTCTCTGAGCCATACAGAAGTACTGACTTGACTGGATTGGTGTTGAAAATCCGGATCTTGTTCTTCGTGCTGAGTGAAAGCCTGTCTTGCATTTCCTATTCTGGTTTTGACATCCTCGTCTGTGCCGCCTGTAGTTGAAACGATGGGTGAAAGAGACTACTTCCTTTAGTTTTCTCTCGTTGATGGTGATTGGTGCTTGTTGTTGATGTTGTTATTGGTTGGGTATCTTCATCACCTGCGTCTTGTCTACATCCATTTGAAGTCCCGTTTTTGCAGCCTCTTCTGTCAACTTGTTAGTTTTCGCTTGTAGATCTTCAAGTTTGTACGACAAGACATTAGACATAAATCATCATAGGCGAAATCCAAATCTTCCAGGGTTGAAAGAGAATTAAGAATGATCAAATCAAAACATGACAACAGTATGTTGGACCATTCAGTTTTATGTGTAAGGAATTATAAGGTATCTAAATGAATTCTGTGGAAATGAGGTGGGATGACTTAATTTCAATCGTATAACGGGGAAACTTATTTAAATTGGTTACAATTACTCAGATATATATTTGTGTGTTTAAACGTTTAAACATTTACACTGATCATATTTTTCAACTTTCACATCACACTCTTTTTCGATCCACATGTTCTTTTTGAACTGGTATTAAGTGTGGGAACTGATGTCACTTCACTCGTGTGCAATATCCAACGCTGACGTTTTTAGTTAATCAATCATCCACCTGAGATGATGGAGAATATTTACAGCTCAAGAGAATAATTTTGGTTTTGTGTTCTCTAAGCTGAATTGTATAATCGTTAAGCTTTTACTGTCATTCTCGACAACTTCACCAAAAATTTCAGAAAGAAGTAAGCTATAGAGTTTTTTTACATAAGCGCTTTTTCAGCTTTTCCTGATAGCCTTGTATGTGGTTGGTTGTTTCTGTCAAACTCTTCCCACTGTCTGCATATTTATTTAAATTGGTTGTCCTGCTGACGAGAACTACGACTCTCTTTTTGTTTCTCATAGGTTGATAGATTGGGTCAATGGCTATATGTCTGTTGATTGCTGACTGACCTAAATACCAAGCTATTAAAAATTCTCTCATATTCTTTGTATTTCTTCTGTCAAGGATTTCCACATTTCCCTAGTCAAATTCATGTCAACAGCTGTCGGCGTGCATTGATATGAGCGAAGATATGTCATGACGCTTCACTGCTAGTTGATGTTCATGTAGACGGATGAGAAGAGGAATACCACTCCACCCGAAGTAGTGTCTTTCATGGTTTACTTTGTAGATTAATGTTTGGTTTATCTTCCTTGTTACTGCATCTTTTTACCTGCATAACTGAGGGTGAAGAGACTTTGTGGGCTTGTGAGATACATTGATTCCAAAAGGCTTTTAGAAAGCTATTTCATGACTTTTCCAGAAGAACGGCTATCCACACAACTTCATCCAAGGATGTTTACATGATTTATCGTCAACCAAGAAGTCAACCTCGGAAATCAATAAAAGGATTGTCCTACTCTACACGGAGAACGTCTCCGAGATCACAAATAGATTACTGAAGCCTTTTGGAATCGATGTATCTCACAAGCCCACGAAGTCTCCTCACCCTCTGTTATGCAGGTAAAAAGATGCAATAACAAGGAAGATAAACCAAATATTAATCTACAAAATAAACCATAAAAGACACTACATCGGATAGAGTGGTATCGCTCTTCTCATCCGTCTACATGAACATCAACTAGCAGTGAAGCGTCATGACATATCTTCGCTCATATCAATGCACACCGACAACTGTTGACATGAATTTGACTAGGGAAATGTGGAAATCCTTGACAGAAGAAATACAAAGAATATGAGAGAATTTTTAATAGCTTGGTATTTAGGTCAGTCAGCAATCAACAGACATATAGCCATTGACCCAATCTTTCAACCAATGAGAAACAAAAACAACAACGCGCGTCTTGGATTCCATGGCTAGTCACCAAGATGAATATGACATGATGGATATCCAGCAGTATCGACGCAACTGCATTGCAGCCTATCTGCCAACAGACGACGAGCAATACGACCCTGTATTATTATTATTATTATTATGACCTTTCACTTGGGTTCCTACTGGAACATAGAACCTCTAACTACTCTTCACTTCCTGCTTTTATGTAACTTTCACAAATATCTCCTAATTTTTGTTGAAGCTTAGTAGCTTATACATTGTTTGAAAGAAAGAACGGCATTGGGATCTGATAGACTGTTAGTCAAGGTATTTAATAACGTTGGTTGAGGTTTGTTGATTAAAGTGATTTGTGAAATAACTAGGTTATAGAAATCAGATATAATCCTCCCTATCTGACTAGTTTCAGTCATCATTTGAGCTAGTCTATAATAATTAGAAGGAATCTTATTGTGATGATGATGATTATTATTTTTCCCTTAGATTCCTAGTGGAAGATAGGGCTTCAGTAGCACGTGGCCATTTCACTCTCTTCTCTGGAGTCTTTCGAAGCTGGCTCCACCACTGCCCAAAACGTTTCACTTCTTCCTTACTCCATCTCCTTCATATCAGCCTCGGCTGGGATGCTCAACTTGTCGGCCTTGCCTGGCCTGGTGCATGATGTCCCCGAATGGTCTTACTGGTGTATGCCCCCATCCAATCGATCTCCACTTTCTTCTGCTTATTTGTTGGGAATGGGTTCTTGGTTGGTTAGTTGACAGGTCAGAGTTCCTTGTTGCTTATTCTTACTATTCTAGCCATCCATCTGATCTTCATTGTCAGTATTGAGTGAGCGTATGTGCCAGGTGTTAATGAATGTCTGTAGTTTGTTGGAGATGCGTTTGGTGACGCGCGAAGTGTATGAAGCATCACATGGAAGCACTGACTTGACTGACATTAGTGTTGACAATCTGGATGTTGTTCGTGGTTTATGTTGAGTGGAATGGAGTTGAGTTGAGTGGAGTGGAGTGTGGTGTAGTGGATCTCGACACTGATTTCAGATTGATGAAGGGAGGCGTGTGTTGCTGTTTTCCGATCCTGAGTTTTGACGTTTTCATGTGTGCCGCCGCCACCGCCACCTTTAGTTGAAACGTTGGTGCCAAGGTTGGTGATTAGGTAGGTAGGTAGTTGAGAGAGACAACATTTTTTAGATTTCTCTCATTGATGGTGATTGTTGCTTGTTGTTGTTGTTTTGGTAACTTTATCACCTGTGTCTTCTGTACGTTCAGCTGAAGAAAGTGGCGTTTTCGTTTGCTGCGTTACCTCTTTTACCAACTTGTTAGTATTTGCCTTTAGATCTTCGAGTTTGTGCGGCAAGACATTCAGCAACAACAACCACAAACAATCAACAACATACGACCAGGCATTACTGCTTAACTATCCGAGTTGCTGCTCCTCATATCATTATGTCAAGTTAAAAGACAGTAAAGTGGAAGATGAAGAAACGAAAATTCAGTCAAAAGAAATATAAAGTAGTAAAAGAGACAAAGGAAGAATGAGAAAATGGTGAGATTTGGTATAGCGTCGTTAAGATGAGTATAATGTGTGCATACATCTAATCCACTGACATTGGTTCTCAGCTATATCCCATAGAGTCTCCAGCCACTGGTTCCTCTTGTCCCGCCGACCCAAACCACGTAGTCTGCATCATCCAACATGGCTCAAACCAGCAGTCAGAGACTTCATGCATGGATGCCATGTTTTGGTCTGGCCGCCTAGGGCCTTTTTCCAGCCTGAACCTACTTCGGCCAACATTTTGTGACGATGGTATCAGCGACTATGCATACGTAACACGTGTTCCAATCATCTCAATCGATGAAGGTTCACAACCTCGTCAACTGACTTACCTTTTCTCCTTAAAACTCTTTACCTGACTTCTGTGTTACTCACGCGGTGACACCACGGAATACGGCGTATACTACGAAGGCAACAGTTGTCAAACACATTAAGCCTTCTCATGTTTTCCACCTTCAATGGCCATGTTTCATATCCATACAGTAGAACAGAGCGGACTGCTGTGCATTACATGTGACCCTTAATAGACAAACGGATATCATCACCGCTGCGCCATGTTGGCGTAAATTAGCAAAAACCAATCGAGCCTTTTGTATCCGTGCAGAGATTTCATAGGCAACTGACCAACGCACCAGAGCTGATCCTACTTCCCAGGTAAGTGAAGTGGTCAACACACTCAACCACTTCACTCTCTATGGTTAGCCGTGTCACGGCTGAAGACCAATCCTGGAGCAACAATTTGCATTTGGGTGGTGAAAATCGCATCCCAAACATTCTCAAATTCCCACTCAAAGTGTTCAGAAGACTCTGCATCTTGTCAGCGTCTTCACCTAACAGGACTATGTCATCTGCATATTCTAGGTCTTATGGAAATTCTCCTGTGATTAGGTCAACGTCTATGTAACCTGGTGACGAGAGGGAGACCTCTATAAGAATATCTATGATAAAACTGAATAAGAATGGAGACAGTTAGCGTCCTTGATGGACACCACTCGATGAGCATAGCTCCCTGGACATTTCACCATAGACTCTAACATGCCCACAAGTGTTCGAGTCGAGAGCTTTCAATAAGGTGATGTACTTACTAGGCACGCCTTTCAGTGAGAGATAATCCCATAAGGCTTCTTGATTAACGGAGTCGAATCCCGCCTTCAGGTCGAGAAATACGACTGGTGTTGGGCGTCTGTAAGCTTGTCTATGTTCCAGGACCTGATGCAGTGTGAATATTTGATCGATACACCCGCGGCTAGGTCTAAAGCCTGCCTGGTTTTCTCGGGCTTGCTGTTCTCGAGCTCCACTCAGGCGTCGGAGAATTATAGAACCTAGGATTTTGGATGCTATGTTTGTCAGGCTGATTCCTCTGTGGTTATCACAAGAGGACTTCTTGCCTTTCTTGAAGACTGGGATAGTGAGTGACTTAGACCAGTCAGAGGGGATCGTATTTGATTCCCATATACTGGTTAACACTTCCGTTAACCTGACTAAAAGCACCTTACCACCATCCTTGTATACCTGTGGAGTTAGTCCGTTAGATCCTGCCTCCCTTCCTCGTTTTGAGTGACCTTTAGATTTCTCAACATCTGCAAGTGCTGGAGGGCCTATCTCAATGTCCCAATCAGGATACTAATGGATAGCAGGTAACACAATGGTGGCTGGAGGCCAGTTAAACTGTTCCTCGAAGTGTTCTACCCATCGTTCCAGTCGTCTCCCCTGCGAGTGAATCGCAGATCCATTCTTCTCCGCTATAGCCTCACTAACTGTTGTTGAACATTTCCCCCCAGTCTCCTTAATAAGTCTAAATAACTGTCTACTGTTACCGATCGCCGCTGCCTTTTCCATCTCTTTAGCCTTTGCTGCCCACCACTGTTCACGATCGTTGCGCAGACTTTTCGTCAGTCTATTTTTAAGTTGCGCTCGCTCTTCATTGTACTCAGAGCCTGCAGGGATGCATTCACGTGCATCCATTAGTTTGGAAGAAGCTGCTGATATCCACTGGCTCTTTTTAGCCATTATCTTGGAGTCGGCTACAGTCTTCAGTGCTGCTTTTACAGTAGACTGAAGATGGCACCAAGCTTCTTCTGGATGAGTGACAGTCTTTTGTTCCGATAACTGCCTAGCCAACTTCTCACTGAACACGGCTTTGGTGTTTTCGTTGTCCAGCAGAACTCGTAGTGGTTTTGTTGCCAAATTTTTTCTACGTCCATTGAGACGCAGGCATATACGTGCTCGGACCAACGCATGATCGCTGTCCAAACACGTACTCCAGAAGGAGCGGCAGTCTTCCACCGATCCTCTCCAGCGATGACTAATAGCAATGTGGTCTATCTGTGTCCATCGCTGAGTCGAGCTCGGTGGACGCCAGGTCAGACAGTGCCTTTCTTTATGTCTGAAATTTGTGCTGGCTAAAAATAGGCGGTTATCTGAGCATAGTTGTAATAGGCGATCACCGTTATCTGTACGTTCAGCTGGGATTCCGAAAGTGCCACCTAAGTGCCTTTCTGCCTCACTCAGTCTACCCACCTGTGCGTTGAGGTCACCTGCAACAACCACTACGTCCGAACGTTTGGCTTTCGAGAGGAGGTTAGACAGTTTATGGTAGAACTCGTCCTTCACTTCATCCGAACTGCAGTCAGTGGGTGCGTAAGCAGAGATTACAAAGAGACAACGGCGAGTCTCACTATTCCTTTTAGTTCTCACTGTGCCGTTCAGCCTCATAGCGCAGAGGCGACTATCAACTGGGATCCAGTCTAGTAGTGAGTTTTCTGCCCTGGTGCTTAATGCTATACCTACACCTGCAAGACCACGAGAGCTAGCTATCGAATCTCCAGAAACTCGAAGGGTGAATTTTGCAGATTCACCAGATTGGTCAGGAGAGGTCAGGTGAATAACCACACTTGGGTCCTGTATGCGTGTCTCACAAACACAGCACACATCCATGCCCGAGTTGCTAGAGTCTTTGCCAACGAAGCCTGTTGGCCAATTTGACGGAGGGTGCGGACATTGAAGGCTCCAATATGTAATTTGGAGCGTGGTTTAAGGAGACCAGGATGCTGTTCTGTGGACTCAGATCGTTGTCGAAGGCTGCAGAGGTAGGAGAAATTGAAGATGATGCAGCATCATTAATTAAGAGACGTGAAGGAAGATTAGAAGGTAATGATGGGGGAGGTGGATAGCAGTCTGAGGAAACTTGAGTGCTGACAGAGTTGTGAGGGTGGTTGACACTTCTCAGCAGACTGTGGGGCATGGTGGAGTGTGTTCTTTTGGGGCTGACCTCTTCTAACCCCCCTCCCTTCCACTGGGAAGGCAGCATCAGCATGGCACTTCTGGTTATCCAAGGGAAACACTTCACTGCTGTCACACCCCATCCAGCTAGCAGCAGTACGACTTCGCCCTTAGGCCCCCATCGTAGTGTAGTAATTTACACCCCAACGGTAACTGCTTTTCGTCTAACCACTATCCAACAAACTTTTCTGGTATGGTAGGACCTCGAGGGAACAAGCGTTCCACCAGCATAGCTCGTTGGGTCATTGTGATATGCAAGCCTGACTACAATGTCAAGGTAGCAACTATCGGCGACAAGACATTACACATAAATCATCCTCGGTGACGAAATCAAAATCTCCTAGGGTCCTTTTGTCAGTGGATCCAACTTATTCCCCTTTTCTTGCTCCTCACAGTTTGTTGCATACCCTGCAACGGGAAATTACAAGCCATTGCATGCGAGGCGTCTCTCTTACCTCAGTGGCGCAGTGGATAACGCTTTTCCAAGTAAAGGATACTGTATCGTCGTATGCCATATCAAATATGGACTAAGGTTATACTACATTGCTGAAGTTTTTCACTTTGAGGGTAATCACTTGAATTTCAGGCAATAGGCTTCTGGTTTGAAGCCGTCTCCACTCATTTATGCTTGGACAGCTGGTTAGCATCAGATGCTTATAGTTCATAGTACGCCCAAGTAAGTACCAAGTTAGGTTACATTTTTTAGTTGGATTACTGCAACCACGTATGTTGTTCTACTATGATATCTATCCGTATAATTATCACAGTAGTTCACGATTTCGATTTTTGCCTATGTAACAACTAAAAGAAACACACAGACACACAGAAAGGGAGATAAAGACACCGAAGAAATATGATAAAATCATTTTCTTCTGTGAGGTTCATTTTGTTAATAAATTTGAACTAAATTAAATTTGAAACTGGAGTGGATAAAAGGATACAATAAATATCATTGGTAACTTTTAGAATAAAAATTTGTCTCTTAAGACAAATTACATTATTTGTTGATTTGTGTTACACTGTGTAAATCATAAACTTATTTAACGGGCATGTATACATCAGCTTATTGAAATTTAGATATTTTAATCTTTAGGCAGTAAAATGATTTCAAGGCAGGGGTTTGAAATGCTCTGGTGTCTCGCATTCCTTCCACTTTGATATTAATTTGAAGTTGGGCTGCATATCGATGGTACGCACGTCTTATTGGTAGTCTTTCGAGTCACTTCGCCTGCATAATGATTTTTATCACACTCAACTCAATGTCATATATGAGATAGACAAGTTAACAAGTGGAACGTTTGTGAATACTGAAGGGACATCAGATGTAGAGACGAGCAGGTAAAATCAACACAGAACCTTGCACATGATTGCTTTAGTTCAAGCTGATACACTACACAGCACCATACAAAAAACAAGTGGATTGCAAAAATGATAATAAAGTAGACAAAAGTGTATGAGAGGACAGAGAATTTTAAAAATTAAGGTTAGTCAAAACATTCAAGCTTCAGAAGGCATCAAAGAATGAATATTCATCTGTACCATTGTGACCGGTTTTCAGACAAGTGACCAAAAGTCTTCAACCATTGATTTTGAACACCTCGAGTACCCCAGTTAGATTGTCTACATCATGCTACGCGGCTCAACTCAATAATCAACGACTTCATGAGCAGGTGGCATGTATCACGTTGTTCCATCAACCCAAAAATATGTTGGTTGCAGATGAAATCTCAGCTCGGATGTAAAAGATCTGTTTGGTATATGCCAACCTACTCTATTTCTGATACTGATGAGATATCCGATTATGTATTAATGGACAAGTTTACTGCACTGCAGTTCACTCTAACTCAGTATACGACTGTAAGGCGTGAGTGTTGAACGGAAACGGTATTTGTGGACTACTAGTTCTACGAGTCTTACTCTTACACATATCTTTACTATTTTCATAAAGATAACAGATGTTAAGAGAAATAATGAACAATTTATTCTCATTGATTGACTGAAACACCAATCTGCCGACTGAAATCATCCTGATCATACAAAGGCATAAATTAGAAACAAAGCTCAGAAACTTTTACCTGAGTGATGAATGTCTTAAAATGTCGACTACTGCTTGAGAAAGTTACCATCACTTCCTTCTGTAAAAGTTGTACTGGTTCGTTTTGGTATTTTACTTGGAAGTGCTTAGTCTCCTTCGACGTTCTACTCTTTTTTTTAACTGGAGTCAGCTACAGTTGATTTCCATAATGTGCTGCTGATTTTGGCATTTCAAAAGTTTCCAGCCAAAAATTTTTTTCATCAGTTCACAGCATTGTTTAAATTGAGAATCTTCAGATTTCCTGATGAAAGTGTCTTAGTTTGTGGTATTAAACACCTCAAAATAAATTCGATTCGATGAGTGTATGAACCTTCATTGACTGAGGTGGCTTGGACAAGTTCTTTGTATACCAATCCACCGCCTACTTCTACATACCATGCTACGGGAAGTTGGATTAAGTTGGAAGAAGGCTGATAAGTGCTAGGGTAAGACTTGATACCAGTGCATGAAGTTCTTGACTTTTGGTCTGAATCGTGTAAGAGAGGTGTAGAATATCTTGTTGGGTTTATCGAGACGACAGGGATCAATGGCTAGAGACTTCTGATGACATTGCTGAAAATTGGTCACAGTGACGCAGAATATTTTGCTATGACGTTTATCTTGAAATTATTTTTCTTTCGTTTTACTTTTTTTTTGTTTTGATGTCACTCTTTTCTAATCTATTTGTTCTACTGTAAAGCGTGACAAGTTGAACGGATGCAGTTGTTTACGAGGTTCTACGTTGATTCTATCCATCTATCAAAACTTTGTCACTGTTTTTCGTTTTCATTGACATACTTGTTGAAGAAATCTTCTAAGTTGCCATGTGTGGATATGTTTTGTGTACATCAACTGACCAGAAGCTGTTACTTAAAAGTTTATTCAACTCTTGTAAATGATTACAGTATGTTTTATTTACTTTATTTCATTCTTTTATAAAGCACTCTTCGTCTAACGTCAATGCTGGTAATAATGGTGAAGATGATGATGATGATGATTTTATGAATTTCAGTAAGGAAGGAGACGAAGAACAAAAGACAAAATTAAAGGAACAGAAATCTTTCAACTATTTTTCGACAAAACAGTTCCAGCCTAATGCCAGTTTTAAAGAAAATAATGAATCAAGTAGAAGGTTAGACATTAATTTAAAGTCTCATGAAGTTAAAGCGTACAACAGACTTGGAATTCAGACTGAAGAAGTACGTTTTATTGTAAATATGATACTTCTGTTCATGTTTTATTAATTATTACTTTTCATAATGCTTATTTTATAATGAATTCATTCAGGCGAACTCATATTCACCTTTCATGCTAATAATATCACCTTATAAATGATATCACCGTATTATTCACATCCTATCAAGTTAAATTGATTATTTAGTTCAACTTCTGTACAACTGACTTAGCGTTATTGATTATGATCTATGATGTAATGGGATGTATTCAATGAGTGGAGTGCAGAAGATCTCCACACTGGTTTCAGGCTAATGAACGCCTATCTTGCTGTCTTTCCGATCCTGGCTGGTTTTGACGTCCTCGTCTGTGCTGCCACCGCCTGTAGTTGAAACAGTGCTGCCTAGATAGGTGAAGGAGGCTACTTCCTCTAAGTTTCTCCTGTTGATGGTAATTGGAGCTTGTTGTCGTTGCTGTTGTTGTATTCAATGTATTCAATTGCTACTATTATTATTATTTGTCACTTGGGTTCCTAATGGAACATAGGGCTTCAGTAGCACGTCTCCAATGCGCTCTGTTCTCTGAAATCTTTTGAACCTGGCTCTACGACAGCCCACAACCTCTCATTTCTTCTTCATACCATCTTCTCCGTGTCACCCTCACCTCGGACGCCGAACTCGTCACTTCCCATCTGGGTTCCACTGACACATGATGTCCCCGAATGGTCTTACCGGTGTATGCCCCATCCAATCGATCTCCACTTCCTTCTGCATATTTGTTGAGCGACAGGTTCTTGGTTGGTTCGTTGCCAGCTGGCCATAGTTCCTTGTTGCTTATTCTTATTATTCGGGACATCTGATCTTCAGTTACGAGCCAGCGTAAACAGTTGTTGATGAGTGTCTGTAGTTTGTTGGAAATGCCTTTCGTAACGCACCAAGTCTCTGAGCCATACAGAAGTACTGACTTGATTGGATTGGTGTTGAAAATGCGGATGTTGTTCACGCTTTATGCTGAGTGGAGTGCAGAAGATCTCCACACTTGTTTCAGGCTAATGAACGCCTGTCTTGCATTTGCGATCCCGGTTTTGACATCCTCGTCTGTGCCGCCACCGCCTGTAGTTGGAACGATGCTGCCAACGTGGGTAGGTGAAAGAGACTACTTCCTCTAAGTTTCTCCCGTTGATGATGATTGGAGCTTGTTGTTGGTGGCATTGGTTGGGTATCTTCATCACCTCTGTCTTCTCTACGTTCACTTGAAGTCCCGTCTTCCTTTGCTGCCCAGCCTCTTCTGTCAACTTGTTTGTTTTCGCTTGTAGATCTCCAAGTTTGTGTGACATCGGACACAAGTCATCTCTGGCGAAATCCAAGTCTTCTAGGTTTTTTTCCGCGGTCCAGTGTATCCCCCTGTTTTCGCTCGTCACTGTTTGTTGCATGATCCAGTTCTCTACAATCAGGAACATCATGGGCGATAGTTATTATAATTTGTAAGGTCGATAGAATAGTCTTTCTATGAACAGAAAATTAGAAATCTCGTCATCGGCTTATCATTGATGATTGATATACTATACTAGAGGTACAGAAATCACTAATACCACACTTGAATAATGTGATCAAATTTGCAGATAATTCTAGCTTCTTCCTATCGGTTATTCATGCAAATGTTTATTCACTGGTCTATCTTTTTAACATTTAATCAGAAGGAGGTATGACAGGTAGTCATCACCTTTATGACTATTAGCAGTTCGACTAATGGTTACATGCACATAAATATCTAAATGGCAATTGACCTCTAATTACTCTTCACTTCCTGCTTTTATGTAACCTTCACAAATATATCCTAATTTTTGTTGAAGCTTAATAGCTTATACATTGTTTGAAAGAAAGAACGGCATTGGGATCTGATAGACTGTTAGTCAAGGTATTTAATAACGTTGGTTGAGGTTTGTTGATTAAAGTGATTTGTGAAATAACTAGGTTATAGAAATCAGATATAATCCTCCCTATCTGACTAGTTTCAATCATCGATTGGGCTAGTCTATAATAATTAGAAGGAATCGTATTGTGATGACGATTATTATTTTCCCCTTGGATTCCTAGTGGAAGATAGGGCTTCAGTAGCACGTGGCCATTTCACTCTCTTCTCTGGAGTCTTTCGAAGCTGGCTCCACCACTGCCCAAAACGCTTCACTTCTTTCTCACTCCATCTCCTCCATATCAGCCTCGGCTGGGATGCCCAACTTGTCGTTTCTCATTAGGGTTGAACTCGACGGCCTTGCCTGGCCTGGTGCATGATGTCCCCGAATGGTCTTACTGGTGTATGCCCCCATCCAATCGATCTCCACTTTCTTCTGCTTATTTGTTGGGAATGGGTTCTTGGTTGGTTAGTTGACAGGTCAGAGTTCCTTGTTGCTTATTCTTACTATTCTAGCCATCCATCTGATCTTCATTGTCAGTATTGAGTGAGCGTATGTGCCAGGTGTTAATGAATGTCTGTAGTTTGTTGGAGATGCGTTTGGTGACGCGCGAAGTGTATGAAGCATCACATGGAAGCACTGACTTGACTGACATTAGTGTTGACAATCTGGATGTTGTTCGTGGTTTATGTTGAGTGGAATGGAGTTGAGTTGAGTGGAGTGGAGTGTGGTGTAGTGGATCTCGACACTGATTTCAGATTGATGAAGGGAGGCGTGTGTTGCTGTTTTCCGATCCTGAGTTTTGACGTTTTCATGTGTGCCGCCGCCACCGCCACCTTTAGTTGAAACGTTGGTGCCAAGGTTGGTGATTAGGTAGGTAGGTAGTTGAGAGAGACAACATTTTTTAGATTTCTCTCATTGATGGTGATTGTTGCTTGTTGTTGTTGTTTTGGTACCTTTATCACCTGTGTCTTCTGTACGTTCAACTGAAGAAAGTGGCGTTTTCGTTTGCTGCGTTACCTCTTTTACCAACTTGTTAGTTTTTGCCTTTAGATTTTCGAGTCTGTGCGACAAGACATTGGACATAAATCATCGTCGGTGCCGAAATCGAAATCTCCTAATGTCTTTTCATCGATGCAGGTAATTTATTCCCTTCTCGCTTCTCGCAGTTTGTTGCATGATCGAATCCATTCGGGACGATGATCGGTAATATTAAGCTTCTCACTTCGAAGGGATCATTGAGCTTTCTATTGTGAATCACTTTGCATGTTGCGTCGTCATGTAGCTGTTGAACTAGGATGATAAGGGTCTATAACGCTTAAACCATAGTGTTGACGGAAGCAGCTGCCAGATTGCTCCTCGGCCGACTCTGTCGAAGGCCTTCTAAAAATCGATGAAGTTGAGGTGAAGATCCAGTTGACTGACATTCTGTGGTTTGTTGTATGATGATGCGTGGCGTAGCGTTGGTATTTCGTTTGCGCATGATTTGTGCTTCCTGAAGACAGCCAGCCAGCTGTTTGAGGTTGTAATCTTGAATACGGTGCATTTTTAGTCTTCCGCGGATGATGTGGCCTAATATTTTGCTTGGGGTGGACAGGGGCGTGATTCCGCACCTGTTCTTGTAAAGACTTAGGCCTCCCTTGTTTGGGAGTTGATGAGGTAGCTCTACTTCTGTATGGCAGGTACCTTTTCTTCCTTCCTCGCAAACCTTTTGCAATAGTGGTATGAGCATGTCTGCTGATGTCTCTGCGTCTGTTTTCAGTTCTTCTGGTGGAATTCTATCTGATCCTGCTTCTTTCCCGGCTTGCAGCAACTTTATGTGATTTCTATCACGGAATAATCAGCCTGGCGAAGAAAGTGTTGATTGTTTGAGACTCTTAAATCCTAAGTGAAGTTCAGAAACGATGAACTCTAGGGAAGCGGAAATGTTTTAAACCTAACTGTGAGTCTACTGGCGAGTTCCTCATTCTAGTTGAGGTCTCTGCGCTATATACGGCGCCAACAAGATATCCGATTGCCTATAAGAACTCCATCATTTCACTCAAACATGTAGTATAGCTGTGAAAAAAGGCCGTTAAGAATGACAGACACGAGAAAGCTGTAAATATTTAACCACCGTTTCCTTCGTAGCACGGAGCTGCTTGATAATTATTCTAACAGTTGAATGTACGCTTTCAGATGAAGGAGAAAAGTAAGTTGGTGATTTTTGGTTAGCAGTGGAATCTAGAACTTGTTATCCATCCTACTTGGGACTCATTAGCTGGATATACGTGCCTCCCAGTAAGTGCTGTTCTTAACGGGACTCGAACCTAGGGCCAGCTTGTTGAAACGAGACATCTAAACAAGAGCATATATACCAGTATTTGCCGATCAATTCGATCCAATAAACGACGGGGATTTACAAGTCCATAAAGTCTCTGACCGCTAGTTGAATATTATCTGGCATATGGCTGATAATTGACCCTACTGGTGTCTATGCATCCTGACCTTATCTTCATGTCAACCGTTTGATCGTGTTTTCAACTCGCATTTTTTTTTTCTTAAAATAGTTTCCTACAACTTCTAATTATATTATTTCTGTCTTGTCTGTTATCTTGTTATATGGAGTGACTAACTTATATCTAATTGCCATAACTTTTGTTTCAACTTTCTTGTTCATTTTGTTAGAGTTCTCCAGATCTTAGTGACGATGATGATAATGAAGACAATGTTCACCATGGAGTACAGGGATTTCAAGGGCAAAAAATAGAATTAACACCAAATAAGTATGAAGAATCAACAGATTCCAATGATGCACATCATAAGACATTGGTAATCAAAGTAGATGAACCGAAATACGATCACTTGAACGTGGACAATTCAGAATCACTAGAAGTTGTACCGAAAACCATCCTCAAAACAGAACCTGTTGAACCTGAGAAACGCCTTGTTTACTTTTGGGAACAAGGCAACAAAACTGATGCTGTTCCCACTACTGTAAATACTACCGCTACTGTAGCTTCTACCATTGCCATCAATACTACTTCTTCGAAATTAGTTATCGCTACTAATAATACTAATATTAGTAATGAATGTCCTAGTTCTGTGACAAGTGATCTACCAGGGGAAATAACGGAGATGCCCAGTGAAAAACATCCGACAAAGCATTCTCATCATCAGAATCACCGACCATTTAATCCTCGTTCTATAGTATCCATTCCTACAAATACACGAAGTGTTGAAATGAAAGAAGAGACTGTAAGCTATTTCATTCTCTGTTCCAATAATATTGACACATTTTTGTGTTTACTGTCTATAATACTGGATATGCCATCCAAATTTTCACCTGTAGATAATTTTTAGAACATTTAACTTTTCACTCTGAATATCGTTTATCGATTTCTATAATGGAAAATTTTAATACCAAGTTTTTTTTTAAATTAAAAGTTAGTTAGCTAAATCAGTTACATCTCTCAGTTTACTAACTGTTCAGGCTATTGGTTTCAATGTTCAGTACGCATCAACCACGCTCAACTACTTCACTCTTAAACAATAGAGTGTGAAGTGGTTGAGTGCGTTGAACACTTCACTTACCTGCGAAGTCGGATCAGCTCTGGTGGGTCAGTGGCTGATTAAATCGCTACATGAATACAAAGGGCTTGATCGGCTTTTGCCAACCCACACCATCTTTGGCGTCGTCAAGATATTCGATTGTCTATTAAGGGTCGAGTGTACTGTACTGCAGTCTGCTCTATCCTACTTTATGTCTTTGAAACATAGGCATTAAAGATAGAAGTTATGAGAAGACTTCAGGTGTTTGACCCCCGTTGCCTTCGTAGCATAGGCCGTGTTTCTTGGTGTCACCACGTGAGTAACGCAGAAGTCTGGAGTAGAGTTTTAAGGAGAAGAGGTAAGACAGTTTAGGCGACTGTGGACCTTCATCGACTAAAATGACTGGGACTTGTGATACGAATGTCTAGCCACCGTCTGCTTCATCACATAATGTTGACTGAAGAAGATTCAAGCTGGTTATAGGTTCGGGGAGGCCAGACTAAAAGATGGCATAAATGCAAGAAGCCCTGACTATTGGTTTGAACCATGTAGGGCGATGCACACTAGCCGGTTGGGGTCCGTGGGACAAGAAAAATCAGTGGCTGAAGACTCTCTTCTACTGCTTTCTACTTCTACTTCTTTTGACCAAGTTTTCTTCTCCCCTTCATCTTCTATGTTATTGCCTTGTTATTTGATGTGGTGTTATGAGATGTGACAACTTGAACCGTTACGCAGTAACGCCTGGTTCTACGTTAGTTCTGATGATGATGACGCATCAAGTGAGCTGTGCGTCTTTACTTAAACGAAGAGATTCGAGACGGTCATAGAAGTTATTGCTAATGAAGTCGCCTAGCCTGACTATGGTTCATATAGGAACAAACCTCAACGCCCAGAGGACATCAAACAGTTACCATGAGATTATTTACTGTCGTTTTCTTCCAACATTACGAACCATCTACGGTTATCTCCACTAAAATGTGCTTGACTAGTAAATCGGCATAAGAGTTAACGAAACGACCGTTTTTTTCTTCATGCATTTATGAATCGTCTTTCATGCAAGTAATGGTATTTCAATCATTTCCTTTCTATATATGGATTATTAAAGAAATAATTATTCGCTACATCCTGCTATGTAACAACTATACCAATGAATGCTTAAAGTTTACGGTTATTTTTCTAACAGTTCTTACTTAAATTGATGAATTTTATTTAGTGATGACATTTCTGTGAAGGAAAAAAAGTTGTCTATCTGTGAAAGTGCCACTGATGTGTGTATGTGTGTTGCCGAAAAGTTAACAATTTTTGCTTGCCTAACTTAAGCCAAGACTTCTTGACTGTCTTGTCTTGATAGCTGCTACCTTGTCATGGTGGACGGATTTGTATATCGTTATGACCAGTGAGTAGCCCTGGCTGGAACGCTTGTTCCTTCAAGGTTCCGTCATATCAGAAAGGTTTGCTGAACAGTCGTAAGATAAGGAGCGGTTACCGTTGTAGGGCAAATTGCTACCATACTGGTGCTACCTCTCCTACGCGAACGCGGATAGACCCCCAAAATAGCACACTCCTAGCTATACCATGGTCTTCCGGTTCCAGTGGTATAGATTCCTTCAACCAGACGTTAGAACAATCACACCTCATACCAACAATCCTCACAAGGCTGTGTATGACAGGTTTACAACAGATGTCTTACGGGCTCTGCGGTCCCATGAATTCTTTCCTTGTTGTCTTTCGGGTACCCTCCGAAAACAACTTCCATGGGATGAGTAGCCTAGAAGTGTCAACCGCCCGTAGGCTTCCTGTTGTTTTCAAGACCCAGTCAAACATAACCTGGCCTCCTCACCTCTGTTTTCTCCTTTGCCTTAACCTCCTGATACTAATATTACGCCTTCCTCAACCTCTCACTCCGTGATGATTGCCAATGACCCAAGCCATCCAAACCTCATTCCTACTCTTCTAAGACCCTGTCATCGATTTCATGAAGGAGCTTTTAGACGTCTGAACTTTATTTTAAATCAGACAGCAAGCATCACTTGCCAGAACTCTAGAATCTCTAGGTATGGATGGATGCTGTGTCACTGAGACACGCACGCATACAAGATGCGAGTGTGGGTATTAAATTGATCTCACCTAACCATTGTAGGAAATCTTCGAGCTTCACCCTTTGAGTATCTGGAGACCGCGAACTAACTGATGTAGGGACAGCATCAAGTTTACATGCATAAACTGCACCTGTCGCTTGGATACTAGTAAACAGCCATCTGTTTGTTGTCCGACTGAATTGATTTGTACGAACTAGGAACGATTGTGAAACTAACCGATACTTATTCGTAATCTCCACCTACGTACCCATTGATTGCAGTTCGGATGATGTAAAGGTTGAATTCTATAAAAAGATGTTAGCTTTGCTATATAAAACAAAACTTTTAGATGTTGTCATAATAGTAGGTGACTGACGTTAACTTTCAGGTAGGGAAGCTGAGCAAATCGGAAAGGCATGTTGTGGGTATTTACGGAAACTTCATGGCAACAAACCTACAGTGGTGATGGCCTCTTGCAATTTTGTTCTGACGATCATCTGTTCCTGAACAGCATTAATTTTAAGCATGAAGAGAGACACTGTCCCACATGGTGTCCGACGACAAAAAACTGACAATGGACGCAAATAGCTCACATCGCTATAAGTCATCGTTGGAGAGGATCGGTGGAGGATTTCTGTTCTTTCTGGAGTGCCAGTTTGAACCCCGATCACGCTTCGGTACAGGCACGTGTATTTCTGCACCTTACTAGTCGCAGGAAATAGGCGATAGTAAAGCCTGTCTGTGGTCATTTGGTGGATGTAGATGCCAAATGCGTATTTCGAATGGAGTTAGCTAAGTATTTATGTCAGCTTGACACTAATCCTCATCCTGAGGAAACCTGGTGATATTAAGTCTCATGTATGAACAGTAGTAAAGACAATTGGATTTCCACGACGTAATCCGAACTGATTCTAGCATGGCTCTGACAACGATGAAGAGCAAAAGCAACCTAAATGTTAGTTGACCAAGAGTCTTCGCGTCAATCACGAGCACTAATGGGTGATGGAAGCGAAGGAGATGAAGAAGGGATTACCGTTGAGTCACATCCGGCAACTATTTAGACTTATTAAGGATGCTGAGAAGAAAAAGATGATAATGAGTGGAACCATCATCGGAAAGGATGGTTTTTGGTAACGTCTCATGACAGGCGGCTAGAATATTAGGCAGAACACTTTGAAACACATTTCAACTGACTCACAGCACCAATTCAGTTTCCCAACTTCCGATTTAAATCCGAATGAGACGTAGATGTCGGTTCTTCAACTCTCTTTGAAGTTGAGAAAACTGTGTCGAATCTGAAATGATGTAGAACAGTAGGACATAATAAATGGAGGTAGAAAATTGCTGACTGACTGCCATGTATCATGATAAATATTTACTGTAATCCCCTCAATAAAAACTACATCATAGATTCGTCGATGGTAAAGTATTAAACCTCATTAAATTAGTTAGTTTTGTTAATTAACTAAAGGGGTGCAATATTTAAACTTTTACAATTTTTCTTTGAATGAAAGTATACATTTTGTATGATGTCATACTTATTTATTTTAACATTTCTATCAATTTGTTGTCCTTCATTGTTTTTTTTTCTTTTAACTTCTAAACTTAGAATTGTACATCTACTGAAATAAGTTCATCTACTACTGAACTGGCAAAACAAGTAGTAGCTTCCCTATCACGTCATTTTGCTAAAGGTGTATTTGATAATAAAGTAAGTTGTTATCTATTTGTAAACTGTTATCTTATGTTATTCATCCTCTTTTACACCACTGTGTATCAGTTAGTTATAATTTCGAAACTTTATCTGGTCTAAAGCATTTTTTCTATATTACATTACATCCATTATATTAGGGTGATTCAACCACAAGATTTGGTAAAATTATTCAACTTTTCATTGAAGTTAAATTATGATTAATATTATCTCTATATAGATTACAAGTAGATATCCTTTCGATGTTTGAAACCATCTCAATATGTAATTTATGTAAGAATGCTGATCAAGTTTTTCGTTGAAATTGGTCTTTTCTTTTTAAGACTACATACAGCTCAGGTGTTGTAGTTACTTGTGGAGGTTAATCATATTGCCAACAGAGTTCGAGGAGTTCAACACTACATAACAACTAAAAACAACAATTGATATTTATTACACAATAGTTCTCTCTTGTTTCTCAATCGCCTAGTGGATAATACTCTGGTGTTTCTAGTAGTCGGTCCAGGATTTGAGTCTTATTGGGAACACCATCACTCATTGAGGTATAGGTACATCAAGTTGACAAATCCTAGATATGAAGAAATGCGTCTCTTAGGTCACACTTCTAAGGAATTTTTCATTTGTCACCTAGGGAAAGAGTTTAAAGTATCCAAAGTTTTGACTATAGTTCTCATGATTATCTATTAATCTCAGTTACAACTTCTTATTACCCTTAGACTAAATACATTCGAAAAATAGTTTGTGAGTTGTATTGAAGAGAAATAGTATATTGTATAAGATTATTTACTTTTAAAGGTGTACATTTGATAAGATATTAGACAGTGATAAGTACAACAAGAAATCGATTATAAACTGTAACCATTTAAGTTCCTCATTACTGATTTTAGTGGCTTAGTGAATAGGAACCAGTAAACTTACATTTCTCTGCATGGTGGCTTAGATCAACAGTCACATGGGTTAATTTACGATAAAAAGTTAAAACGTTTTAGTACGACATGTTATATTTAACATGGCTCATCTCTTATTTAAACGTCTTATTTGTGTAATAGATTATATTATTATTATTATTTTTCCCTTGGGTTCCTAGTGAAACATAGGGTTTCAGTAGCACGCTTCCAATGCACTCTGTTCCCTGCAGTTTTCGAACCTGGCGCCACGATAGCCCACAAGCTTTCATTTCTTCCTCACATGATCTCCTCCATATCACCCTCACCTCAGACGCCCAACTCGTCGTTTCTCCTTTACATTCCACTCGAGGGCCTGGCCTAGTCTGGTGCGTGATGTCCCCAGTTGTCCTTCTCGGTATATGCCCAATCCATCTCCACTTTCTTCAGCATATTTGTTGGGTTATAGGTTCTTGCTTCGTTGGTTCGTTGCCAGTCAGCCAGAGATCCTTGTTGCTTATTGTTTCTGGCCATCTGATCATCAGTATCGAGCCAGCGTAGGCGTCGGCTGTTGATGAATATCTGTAGTTTGTTGGAAAGCTTTCCGTGACACAACAAGTTTCTGAACCATATAGCATCACTGACTTGACTGGATTGATGTTGAAAATCGGGATCTTGTTCTTTGTGCTGAGTGAAAGCCTGTCTTGCATTTCCTATTCTGGTTTTGACATCCTCGTATGTGCCTCCTGTAATTGAAACGATGTTGCCTATGCAGGTAGGTGAAAGAAACTACTTCCTTTAGATTTCTCCCATTGATAGTGATTGGTTCTTGTTGTTAATTCTGTTGTTGGTTGTGTATCTTCATCACCTCCATCAAAATCGACAATTAAAGTTGTAACATTGACTTCACGAGATATAATTTATTATAACAAACAACTAAACGAAATTTTTGAATATTATTAATGAATAAAAGCTATTTCGAACATGATCTTTAGTTTTTTTATGTCAATAAGTGACAACCTCTGAGAAATTATATGTGTACATGTCAACTACCTGAACAGAGAAGAGAGTTTTTAGGCTAATGTTTGAATATCACTAGCTGACACCAGGAGTATTTTTGTTTATTTTAACATGTTTGAATGATTAGTTAGGTTATAGGAATTACATAATTTAACGCTAGGAAGTGAACGATTGCGTATTGCTACATTCAATGTACTTTATCTTCAACAAATGTTTCAGTTGCTTAATGTGTTGAGGAGTTTGCTTTAATATTGATGATTGTTAGCGTTCTTGTATCGATCTGTTACTGCTTATCTCGGTCAGTATATATCTGTTGCACAGTAGCTAAACACTGGATTAATATGGACTCATTTTTGAAGCATCTTTACAGTAATAGTCGACAAAATGAATGGAAGCTCCGTTTCTAATAACTCTTCTTCTACATCTAGATTATAATTAAGATCATTCATGACAGTGTAGACTGTAAGTGAAGTTGTGGTTAATTGATATCCAATCAGTGAGTCACGAGTTCGAACCCAGGTTTGTGCAACTAAGCCTAAAACAACTTTTGTTGTCCATTGCCTGTCGTACTGATGTCTACAAGATATATACATCATAGTTTATTTTTATGATTATTATTTATTACTGGCTGTGCACTGCTGAAGAGTCCTGTAGTAGGATGAAACAGCTGTCCAGTGCTCCCACGTTTCCAATGTTCCTGCATGATGAATACGAACTTGAAAAACCACTAAATCCCCATAGACCCCCAAATAAAATTGGCCTTGTACCCATTGGTAACTAATTTCGAGAGATGATTCGTGAAGTTCAAATGAGAAGTCGTGACCGGTGAGACAAACCTGGTAGCTGTAAGGACAAATATTCAATGATGACATTAGGTGATGGTTGCGCTATATCGCGAACTGATAGAAGTTGGAAATATGAACCATTGGATTCCAACCCAGTGGCTCAACGGCAACGTGCTAGCCACGGAACCTGAACGTCCTAGGTTCGGTCCCTGGTGGGGTCTTAGGTGAGCACCGCTGAGGATTCATATAGTGGGGCAAAACAGCTCCCAAGTTTTCAATGTTCCTCTGAATGATGTCAGCCCACAAACCCCCAAATTCAATATTAATTAAGAGATGAATTTACCTGTCTGTTTTCTTCTGTTTCAAGGAGACATTTAAACTGGTTGCCAAGAAGTTAACTCGAAAACTGCTTACACATCATGAAGTTAATATATTCAGTATGTTCAATCTTTTGTTATTATTAATCATTACTGTTTTCTCTGTATACCATTTAAAGCGCAAGCTGGTTATTCATATTTCTTAAAATTTATGCTTAATCAATGATGTAATATGACATCATCTAAGTGTTTGTTTTTTTCTCTACACGCAACAGCTAACCTCGCTTCCAGATGAAGACAGGAAGTGGTATTCACCATTCAAACAAATTGTTACCATCTTCTTCTAAAGGTTGGTAAATATACCCTGTTGATTGGAAAGCTTAGGGCTACTAGACTTACGAGTACTCTTACTCCTTCATATACAAAGATAGAACTGAGTGGTTGAAGTTTATTGACTATCATGTAATGAAGTTATCAATGCTTGGGCTCGATTTTATTTAGTTATTCGAATGATACTACTAGGCTTGATGACTGCAGCTCCTAACCTACCATCTATATAGATGATACATTATGAATGATACCTTGGAATACACCTTAAAGTAAAATAATTAATTGGGTAGCTCTAATTACCTTGAAACTTAGTTAGCTTCGTTATTCTCTTTGCTTTACACAGTTGTCTATTGAATAGTTACAACTTACTTCGGTAGACTTCTTGACTGAGATCTGTATGTGACAACAGAAATCAGTGATTTGGTTCAGATTCGATCTCATCTTAGTATGTTGATGCTAAATTTCAAGATTCTCTCATTCCTACTTGCTCTCTTTTGACGACTTTCTACCATTATTGATTGTTTTGTTGTTGTTATTATTGATTTGTTTGTCTTTCGTCGTATTGCGTTCTCATTTGATGTGTTGATGTTTATATTCCAACGTGGATCGTTACTCAGTAATGCTTTGTACTGTGTTGATATTGTCCGTCTGTGATTTCACTCGACCTTTACGATTTCCATATATTCTCCTGTGGTTACAATTCAATGTTTCTGCAAACTTCTTTATTTGTTATACCTGTGTTTACCTGTATAGGAAAAAAAAATTATCGTATTGTATCCCTGTCTCTAGTGTTTTTGTCCATCGTTTTTCTGGAAGTAACTTAACGACGTCAGTTTGTACATTTCCCTGATAAAGTCAATACGGCAGGTTGATCAAGTTCACACAAAAAGCACATATATCTCTTTTCATACCATATTATTACAACTATTCCTGTTCGATACAATTCTCTTAACAAATTAATGATACTGTGTGATGATTGAAGAGGAAATGGAAATCTAGGCTGCAGCAAGATTCGAAATGGTGATTTTCGGGTTACCGACCCGATGCCCTAACAACTGAGCTGCAAAACCCAGTCATCAAGTGGTACATTTATACTGAATAAACTATTACTCGTGTTTTAGCGGGTTTTTTGTGATAATGAATGATTAACTAGTCATTTCTCTTAAAAATATTATTGGATATATTTAATGAGATCGGAAAGGTGAAGTGACCGAGTGAATAATAGTAAAGATAAGAAAGCGGAGGATTCGAATGCGCTGAGACACTTGAGAACTGGGTTTAACTAGCGACGTTTCTCTCTTCACTGAGCTGAAAATTTCAGAAGGCAAAGGCTGATCTGTGACTGTAAGGAAGATACTTTATTCGAAAAAAATACATCATTTATATACAACTTTTATGAAAATTTAAGACCATTAGGTCAAAAGTTAAAAACTTATTTTGATTGGTCAACTGTAGGATAAAATTGTCCAATAAGGTTTTTCCTGACCACTCAGTGACATGAAACAAAAATGGAAACACAAAATTGTCTACCTTCGCATCTACTAACTTAGAGTATTGATTTCTATCTAAGTTGCTTTCTGTCATCAGTCTTCTTTACTAATTATTTTAAAGAATTGTTGTACAGCTCGTTCTGTCAGAGTTTTGGGGCATTTCAGTAACGCACCTTTACATTTAATTGCAGGTGAAGAAGAAATTGTCCCGAACTGAGGATGTCAACTTCTGTGCTTCATTGACTTAACCAGTCTATTTTAAAACAACTGGCCCCGGTTTTGAATCTCACTCGATCTGCTTCATCTTGATAACTATTTAACAATAAGTGCGGCTTATCAAATGTAAAAATACAATTTGGTCATTATAGCAGAAGAGCGTGATTCTTTATAAGTATGACTCATACTGTACTTCAAGAAACCCGTATCAGGTTGAGTGGGTTGTTTTAATTTGTACGGCTAATCTCTTGGTATCCATGTTGTACCGAGAAAACAAAATAAATTCGATAAAACGATCAGATTTTGGCACCACTAATTAGTGTCTGTTACTCTTACCAATTTTTATCCTAAATGCACGTTTTCAAGGTCACCTTGACAGTCCCATTATATTGCTTTGTTTTTTATTTTTCAAAAAGCACTGAATAGAAGTGCAATTTTCAACTATTCTTCATTTTATTCTACGTCACTGGACATTGAACAGTGTTTTACTTAGCAGTATGTCTTGTTGGTGTTTTGATTTGGAAATTGTTGTGTGTCACGGCCGCTAACGATGCATGAATATTGAGTATCAGCCACCAACGTTCAACAAGTTCCTAAATGATTCTCGACCCGACTGATTAATCGAGAAGACACGATTGAAGTATATTGTAGTCGAACGACCGAAAACCCAAAACAAAGCAAAATATAGCTAATATATAGATTGTTTACTGTTTAAAATAATACTATTGATTGGCCGACCCACAATTTGCCTGTCTAACTGCAGATGTGACAACAGAGTACATTTTGTGTGGTCGCTCTCCAGTCTAGGCTTCTCTCTCTATCCTAATATCACCTACCTCTTCGAAAGAATGTTATTTAGAATCAAACTGGGCCGCACTGCTTTTTTCTTGCATTTCTCTGACCGATGCAGAGGGAGTTTCTCCTAATTCACTCGGGGATCAGTAGTTTTCTCGATATTCTTTCGGTGGGTAGGTGGATAAGCCGTTCGAGAATGAGATTGCGGCGATGTCTGGAGGATTACCTTTGTCCACGTCGTTGTATGTGTTGGCGGCAAAAATCGTTCTTATGGTCCTAAGCTATACAGTCACGCCATCGATGTTGTTTAGGTGGACAAGATTCTACGAAATACCAGGCACCATAATGCCAGCAAGGCGATGGGGGTGTCTTCTTCGAGGATCGGTTGGTATCACATAAGTTACTGGGCCGATGAACAAGCGAGAAAAGGACAGAGGCTGCGTAGCCAGGGGGTGATGCTGAGGAATGAGATATCTGACAAACTCTATGTACTTCAGAACCACCCTGGTATCCGGATCGGGCTGAACTCGTATCACGCTGCAGGTTACCCAGTCGTTGATATTCTGCAGACATGTCATTTAGTGTGTGGATTTTGGAATCGAAAGTGCGATCACGTAGGTTCTACGACGAAATCGTGTTGCAGTATTGTTCAAGCTCATGTGGACCAAGTAGTCTTGATAACGCCTGAACCAAGCACCGGAAGTCTCATTGGCATCACGGTCGTAGTGAAATTCACTGATTCTGTTGGCGATGACACTAACTAAAGAAGCTATTAAAAGTGGCATGGTCGCTCTCCAGAATTGTTCTCTCTCTCTCCCTATCCCCATATCAGTTAGTAACAAGTGTTAACATATACATTATTGGATATCAGTTGGTTAAAGTCAATCAGCAGGAGGCTCAACTTCACCTAAGCTTCGTGTTTGTTAGCCCTTGTCAGCATATGCGCACCTGCAACCTCGATGGAACTGATTTCACCTCTGAGATTCGAAGCTGTGTCACCCAGTACTGCAGTCTGCGATGTTTTACAACAGGATTTTCTATCGATAACTTCTTAATCCAATAACCTTCAACCTTTGCTCATTTCAATTCTTACCACCCTGTTAAGCGTTTTGGTCATTATATTTCGAATAGAACATCCCAATAGGCAAGTAACTGTTGCACTTCAAATCAGGAAAAAGGCTACTGTTAATTAGGTGGAACTCGATTAATGTCTTTTCCTAACTTGATGGGACATACTACTGATGATTGATGGTAAAGAACTGAAAGACGCAGATAGTTTGGTTCGCATATGAGCTAAGCAGATTTGTCCTGTTAATAAAGATATGTAGGTTGAGTTGTAGTCGATTTCTCAAAACCAGTTACTTCACTTCCTTGTGAAACCTGATCCATTGATAGTGATCTCTAGCATGACATTGAAATGTTTACCAACTAAGGCTCTAACTTGGATAAAAAGTCATGCTTAACTCTCTTCATCCTTACACATCAGTCAAAATATATTAGAATGGTCGATGATGATTTCTATTGCAGTTCTGTATCCTCGGTGGAGGGATCTATGAAAATCTGGCACTTCTGGACACTTTTTTTCATTGCACGTTGTTGGAAACTGACGATATACACTTGCATACCTTGAACTTTACTTTGAGCTAATTCCTGGTTGAATGAATTGACGTAGAAACTAGTCACTGATGTATTCAATATGTGGTTAACTACTCATTTCAACTTCATCTGGCTTATTTATTGAACTTATATACTAGCCATCAGCACCATACATGAAATTGAAATCCACTCAGCAACCTTTTACAAATTTAATTAGTAGGTAATTGACGACATTAATTGTTTAAAGATAAATAATGCTATTTGTCTGCCCAAACCTTGATAGATGGGGCAGAGTTCGAACCTGTAACCTATCAGTTGAAAGTTATTTGCTTAGATCAATAAGCTATAGCTTCATTCAGGATCATAAAACTATCACATGCTAGCTAGTGATTACGACTGAAAAGTTTTACTTGAGATAAGCAGTATCTTTTACATTGATCATCAGAAGTATCGACATTTTTTTCACAGTTACGTAATAAAAAATGAAATAACCTATACTGAGTAGTCATAATGAAAATGTGTACTTTGAACAGGTCAATTATCATGTTCGTGTAACCGATAGGCAAAGAAGTTTAAGAAAACGTAGAATCTATCGCAATAGTATGTATGAAGTGATTTCCTTCAGTTAACATTCCATACTGATTTAAACTGTGACTTGGTTTGCATAATATTTACTTCAGTCGATGACTATGGTTCACATCTACATCATAAAGCATATGTTTCATTGTATAAGGTGTATTTTTACTTGTGTAATCCCGGCGTAGTATATTAGGACAAACAACAAAATAAACAAAAATTTTGCATTATTCCTCAACGTTTCGATCTTGCTAGAAAGATCCTTTTCAAGAGTATGAATCTGACATTAAGTTTTCAGGTTAATATTCAAGTTTTGGTGCAGAAGGTGGTGACCTTTACACTCATCCAAATACATAGTGATATGGAGCAAAGATCGATGTAATACAGGTGAGTGAATCGGTCAGAGAGGTTTTTTTCAGTTGTACGAGTGAGATGGAACAAAAATACGGTAGGGCAAAACTTTAGTTCGTTTATGAAAAGTACATTGGGGTTGTGACACTTCAAGGGTGAGAAAAAATAGATTACTAATTTGGAAGCATGAATATTTGAACATCAGACAATATATAATAAATAAATAATGACAACGATAAAGGTACTTTTGATGACCGTTGAAGTATGAGTGATAACAAAATGGATTGTGTTATGGTTCATCGAGTGTATATAACTCAGAAAGTAGCGTGAAATTGATGAAAATAGTAGATCAATAAAGTGCTATGTAAATAGGACTAGATAAGCTGTTAAAATGAAACCAATATATTTTTTCCTCGTGGTTAAGACGATTAAGCAAAATAACACCAGAAACTATTCAAACAAGAGTAAATTCGGAATAAATCATATAGAATGAAATTGTGTTCTACCTTCTCTTCATACATTATTTACAACTGCCTAGGCGAATCATTAATGTTTACCATATTAGTGGGATGTCTAACCCATCTTTTTTGTTGACCGAAGAAGGATATGAACAGATATACAAAGCTTCTGAAATGGTCACCTCTTTGTGAGAAAGAAAACCCTTTTTGTAGGACGTTTGTCTTTTCAAATGATATTTTATGACCGGAATATATAGGGCATGAGCCGCGATAGCAGAGCTTTTTTTCAAGTTTTTCTAGATCATAGGAATTTTTTGGTGGTTTCTTGGAACTTCGACCGTGTTCGGCTAGACGTGTTAGTACTTGATGTGATGTCTCTCCAGTGTATATGCCATCGCATTCACTACAGCCTACCTTATTAACACAGTTTTGTTGTTTGAAATGAGGAATTGGATCTTTCAATTTACATAGGTGAGTTTAATGTATTCGTCACCTTAAATAATACTGTAATGTTGTAACTATTAAGGATATGTCTTATTCCCTCTTAAGTGGATGTTCGATAAGAAAGTACTATAGTACTCATCCAATCTTTATGGCTTGACTTTTTCATATTTTTATTCGATAAACTTTTTCGGATCCTTTTTAATAGTCTGTCTGGATAGTTATTTTGTTTTAAGACTTCCCGAACAAGTCGCCTATCTGCTTGCTGAGATTCCATTTTATTTGGTTTCCTTTGTGATCTCGTCAATATGTAATATATATTATGCTTAAGAACTGAGCAACTACTTCAATAAACTTTACAGTCAGAAAAGTGTTTACATTTTCAACATATTCATTTATTTGTTTTTTTGAAAGAGAGTTTTGGAGATTTGGAAATATTTCAAGTTCCTATCCATCGTAGACTGACATCAGTTGGAGAAACAAAGGAAACCCGGGAGCACTGGACAGCTGTCTCCGTCTAGTATGGGCTCCTCATAAACGTGCAACCACGACCTCGCCAGGGGTCGAACCCGCGACCTTCAGGTTCCTTGACCAGAACGTCACCATTGAGCCACTTGGTCAGGATCTAATGCTTCCTATTTCCAATTTCTGTTACCTCAAAATGTAGCGCAACCGCCACCCAATGTCATCGCTGAGTAACTGTCCTCACGACCATCAGGTTTCGCCCGCACTGGCCACGACTTCTCATTGGAACTTTGGGAATATCTCTCGAAGCTAGTCACCAATGATCACCAGTTCAATTGAATTTTGATGGAGTTGTTGGGATTTAAAAGATTTCGTGAGCTAACAGGAGTTGGAAATATGGACCATTGGATTGTGACCCAGTGGCTCAACGGCAACGTGCTGACCACGGAAACTGAAGGTAGCGGTATGATCCCTGGCGGAGTCGTTGTTGCCCATTGCTAAGGAGTCCCATACTAGGACGAAACAGCAGTCCAATGTTCCCAGGTTTCCTTCGTTCCTACAACTGATGTCAGTCTACGATGAATAACAACTTGAAATATTCATTTATATCAATTTTAACATGTAATATCTTTAAGATATATTTTCTAAAGATTAAAAATTCAATTTTATATTGTTCTAAATTTTTATCTCTTTTTTTTTCTTTTTATTTATATTCATATACGAATATAATTTCAGTCAAGCCAATATTAGATCAATTAATTGATCAGTTATTGATAGAATTTATTCAAACAAAAAATCGAATAAAATCCCCAGATGATATTGATTGGAGTAGATTACCTAGTATATTCTTACGATTGCCATAAATAAATGAAAAATTAAAGAAATGAACATATATATTATGCTACTGAATAAAATTTTTCTTTATCTTATAACTATAATTAATTTTATCACAATAAAATTCCTTTGTAAAGTAACTCAGATTCTAGTAAACTATCCATACAATATTGAACTATAATGACTTTGAGAAGAGTATTTAGCGTGAATATATTTTACTATCATACGTCTTGTGTATTAGACTTGTGATTGATGCGTTTTGTTTTGTTTTAATATCCTATTCGCATAAAATCAATTTTTACTATCCTTTTTCTCTTGGATTAACATATAATTAGGCATATGTATCCAACCATTTTATGTACCCAGCCAAGTTATGTTATCTCCACTTCTCTTTTTTATTTGTGACATCTTTTACATTGAAATATCCTCTTGTGATTGAGAGAGAGATAGAGAGGTGAGTTAATAATTTTCAACCGGTCATTTCATACATTGGGATTAAATTGAAGAAGAATTTCAGTACAAAATTATCGATTATAATTTTGTAAAATGAATAAATTGATTTTGACGCAATTCAACAATATTATTGTTTTTTTTGCAACATGTTTTTAAAAATAGAATATAATATCAGTTTGACTATTTTAGATAGCTATATTATTGATAGATTGGGTTATGATTGAAAGTGAAATACAAAATCTGAACCTTACAACAGGAATCCAATAAACAACCTCCATTTCATCTTCACTCATCACCTTATCTCTTGAATTATGGCTGTATCAGATAGTCAGACTGATAATCAATAGAATACTCCCTCTCACTGATTCAGGTTGATTTAAATTGAGATGAGAAGTTTTGACTTGGCAACCAGTGTGGATCCGAAGAATAAATAGTAACGCGTTAGCAGCCCTGAGTCACGTAGTTCAGTCAATAACCCGAAGGTTGCTGGTTCGAGTTCTGCCACGGGGATCGGTCTTCATTTCACCTTCAATCATCATCACACATTATCAATAAAGTAATAAGCAATAAATGCTCAAATTTCATGATAAAAAAATGTTTCAGATGAAAATAATTCGAGGAGGTGGGTTGACTCGGTGGACTACTGACAGTGCTTTCCAATCTAATTGCACCTTATTCTAACATCATTGCCGACAGTCCTATTTATCCATTGCGTTCTTAATGGAGCATAGGGCTTCAGTAGCACGTCTCCATTGCACTATGTTCTCTGCAGTCTTTGTAACCTGGCTCCACAACTGCCCACAAGCTTTCATTTCATCCTCACACCATCTCCTCAATATCACCTTCGGATCAGACGCCCAACTCTTGTTTTCTCTTCAGATTCTCCACGATAGCCTGGTGCCTGATATCTCCGAATGGTTTTCTCCTTGTATGCCCAATCCATCTCCTCTTTCTTCTGCATATTTGTTGCGCGATAGGTTCTATGTTAGTTCGTTCCCAGAGTGTGTTCCTTGTTGCTTATTCTTTCTGGTCATCTGATCCTCAGCATCTAGCGTAGGCAGTTGTTGATGATTATTTGTTGTTTGTTGGAAATGCTTCTCAGAAACTTAAAGAAGCACTGACTTGACGTCGGTGTTAAGTACAGTAGATCTTCCAGTCCACTACAATTTGGAAGACCATCAGTGATAGCAGGCGGCAGCATAGTATTACTCCTGTCTTCACTTCAAAGGCGTCACTGAGCCTTCCATTGTGAATCACTTGACATGTAGCTGTTGAATGAGGTCGGTAAAGGTTTGTAGCACTAAAACCATAGTGTTGAAGTAAGCAGCTGCCAAATTACTCCTTGGTCGACGCTATCAAAGGCCTTTCCAAAATCGATGAAGTTGAGGTATAGAGTTGGCTGTCATTCTAAACTCGGTTCTATGATGATGCGTAGCGTAGTGTTGGAATTTCATCCGCACATGATTTGTACTTCCTGAAGACAGCCAGCCAGCTTGTTCCGGTCTTAATTTTGAGTCCGGCGCATTTTTTAGTCTCTCCAGGATGATACGGGTTAATATTTTGCTTGGGGTGGACAAGGATAAGAGCATGATTCCGCGCCTGTTCTTGCAATGACTTTGGTCTCCCTTGTTTGGAAGTTTGACGCGGTAGGCCTTCTTCCATATGAAGGGAACCTCTCCTTCCTTCCTTGCAAATCTTCTGGAATAGTTTCGTGAGCATGTTTGCTGATATTTCTGCGTCTGTTTTCAGTGCTTCTATCGGAATTCCATCTGGTCCTGTTGCTTGGCATTCAAGACTTCGGCTTTTGTCGGAGGGCTTATATTCACTGGTAATTCTGTGGCTGGGCTGCTGATAGCATTTCTGGACGAGTTACAGTATGTGATGGCGGTGGTCGATTCAAGAGTTTTTTGAAGTGGTCAGCCCATCGTTTCCCTTGCTTCTCATCCCTCTTCAGTAACTAAGTTTCCTTCACTATCTTTCATTGATTTCATCTGTGTCGATCTCTTTCCAGATAGTAACCTGGTTATTTGATATGGTATTATCAGATCTCTCCTACCTATAGCCTGTTCTGCTTCACTTGCTGGTGTGTCGTAGAGGTGTCTTTTGTCTTTGCATGCACTCTTCTTTGTCCAGTGTTTTATACGTTGTACTCAGTTCTTTTCGTTGTGCATCCTTGCACAACACTGGTTCATCTTCTGCTTCACCGTCACCATCTTCCTCTCCCTAGTCTATCGGCTCCCATGTGTTCATCAAGATCCATTCCTTGTCTTGTTTCCTTTTCCTTCCTAACAGGGTTATGCAGGTTTCTTTCCACATCTCTTTCAAAGAGTTCCAGTGTTCTACGCCCGATCCTACAGGCATGCTGCTCAATGACTCCCATTTGGTTCTGATGGCTGGCGTGAAGATTTTCTTTGTATTTTTGTCCTTCAGTTTCTAGGTGTTGAACTGTGGTCTGTCACTAACTTCTTTCAAGGCTTTCAACTTGATTTCGAAGGTTCCTTGCACTAGACAGTGAGCGGTGTGAACCTACATCTGCTCCCCTTTTTGATCTGATTTTGTGTCCTGTAGACTATGTCTCCACTTTCTTCACATTGAAATGAAGTCAGCCTCATTTTTAGTGTAGTGTGCCCATCTGGTGAAATCCATGTCGTTCACTTTGTGGATATCCTTGTGCTTGAACACACTGCCTCCAATCACCAAATCGTTGAATGTGCAAAAGTCTGCAAACAGTTCTCCATTCTCGTTCATTTCACCGAGTGCTTCCCGACCCATGATCAGTCCTCTTCCAGTGTTATCTGCTCCCAGTTTGGCATTCATGTCGCTCATTAGTATTTTGATGTCGCCAACTGGAGTCTTGCTCAGTACTGATTGCAGTTGTCTGTAGAATTCCTTCTTCTTCTTCTCTGCATTATTTGTTGGGGAGTAGCATTGTAGCATTTTGACTTTCTTTCCTTTTGAGTTGAATATTGCTGTCACGATCCTGCATGAGAGCCTTCGATGCTCTTTATCCGGGCTTAGGACCGGCTAGTAACAAGTGAACTAGCTACCTAGGTGAGGTTATATGAAAAGACTAGCAGAAGGAAAATCTGAACCGAAATAGACAACCCCCGATGTGTTTTCTACGTATGACAGTATCATCATCATTCCAGAAGTTATGTGATTAAAGCCATTTACAAAAATATTTTTCATGTTTAAAGCCTAGATTACTAGGCTGATGTGTTGATGAATTTAGTTTAAAAACATTTTTAAAAGGGAATGATATAACAATTCAATGTGAGGGGGAAGAGAAAAATTATTGATTTGATACGCCAGTTTGACTGACTGAGTATTAACTAACTCTGATAATGATTCGCAAAAACTGAACGTCATGATATGAATTAGGAAATAACGTTGAACTGTATTTCGTAAGTTAACTTAGACTGTGTGTGTCAGCCATTGAAAGAAGTATAATATTGTGGTCAGTTATACTCATAAGAATGTAAGCCAGTAGTAGATAATAAATACTTCGGAAAACACCAGATTAACTTGTGAAGATTTGAGAAGGAAGAAAATGGAGTGTCGAGTAGTATCCGTAGCCAGAGAGAATGAGATCTACAACTAATCAGTTACGAACGTCCTTCACCTGTCTATCTCTGCTCTCATTCTTTGACATCCTAATTAGGTCCGCTACTTTTTAACGCTTTGTACTCTTCCTATGTATTTTGGTAAATACAAACAGTTAAGTGAGTTAACAACCAAACTTCATTTTCGCTCTGAATCAGTTGGTCGATGTGACGTTACCAGGTGTAGGATCAACTCACACCTGTTAACTCAGAGAATAATAATTGGGACCAGGGTCGGGCATCTCCCTTGACTTATCAACTCAGCCACATAACATTAGGAAGGTAATCTCTGCTGCCTTGCTGATCTCCTCTTCCATTGATTTCGCTGTCTGTATTGTTTAGTATAGACGGGAGTGATGACAGTGAATGGGGAGATGAATTTACGACACTCGTTCTCAGCAATTTAGTTTGACACGTGTGCATTCTCTAATGTATCTCCACAAATTCATGCAAAGTCTTTATGCTTATGAACTACGTTTTATCTATTAAGGTTACCCCAGCTCTGGTCATTTAACCGTATTTAAGCATGCATGGAAGCTCAAAGGTGAAATAAAAAGCTGGGTCAGAGCAGGAATCATATCGGCCAGTGCATTTGTTTCATTACGATGGATTGTAAGACTGTTCACTGTAAGGTCTCTATATATGAATGTGTACTGGTTATTCTTCAGTGACCTAACCAAATAGCAGTGCGATATGTACACAGGTTCAAAGCTTTCATGGATAAGAGTGAGAAAGGTGGATAACCAGTTCAATCAGCGATAGGGGTTTACAGGCTCTAACGTAAACATTTTATTGTCTTCATTGCACAAGGATTGACTATCGCCGTCTGGTGAATAACATGCTGGTGTTTTAGACGATTGGTCCTGGTTACAAGTTTCCGTATGAACCACCACTAACTAAGGTTGCAGGTGCATCCAGCTGACGAGTCTCCAGGAGGACGAAAAGTACATTCAGAATCCTAGTTCTAGCAGCTATCGATAATTAATACCTAGATTAAAAACCCAACAATATCGACGCATCCGCACAGGAGGCATGTATGCCAGGAGTTAATAAATCACCGCAAGCTAGCTGTAGCATAAGAACGATAGACTGTTTGCCTCCTACAAAAAAAATTAACGCCGTCTACTACAGTCGATATAGATCCATTAAACCATGAGTCAATGGATCTTTCGCTCTCTAAACCTGCCCAACTGATCTTGGAATGACTCATCCAATGGTTCTACCACAACATGTGAATGCAGCTTCGAATTATAAAATAAGCTTATAACATTCTGATGTTGTCTGTAGTCAAATATCATTCGCTACAAATCGAATAAGAATTCGCGCGGAAAACCTGTATGACTGAAAAATGTTTGGTCACTATCTAATAGTACTGTAATCACTTCGAAAAACTCTTGAATCGACCACCGCCATCACATACTGTAACTCGTCCAGAAATGCTATCAGCAGCCCAGCCACAGAATTACCAGTGAATATAAGCCCTCCGACAAAAGCCGAAGTCTTGAATGCCAAGCAACAGGACCAGATGGAATTCCGATAGAAGCACTGAAAACAGACGCAGAAATATCAGCAAACATGCTCACGAAACTATTCCAGAAGATTTGCAAGGAAGGAAGGAGAGGTTCCCTTCATATGGAAGAAGGCCTACCGCGTCAAACTTCCAAACAAGGGAGACCAAAGTCATTGCAAGAACAGGCGCGGAATCATGCTCTTATCCTTGTCCACCCCAAGCAAAATATTAACCCGTATCATCCTGGAGAGACTAAAAAATGCGCCGGACTCAAAATTAAGACCGGAACAAGCTGGCTGGCTGTCTTCAGGAAGTACAAATCATGTGCGGATGAAATTCCAACACTACGCTACGCATCATCATAGAACCGAGTTTAGAATGACAGCCAACTCTATACCTCAACTTCATCGATTTTGGAAAGGCCTTTGATAGCGTCGACCAAGGAGTAATTTGGCAGCTGCTTACTTCAACACTATGGTTTTAGTGCTACAAACCTTTACCGACCTCATTCAACAGCTACATGTCAAGTGATTCACAATGGAAGGCTCAGTGACGCCTTTGAAGTGAAGACAGGAGTAGGACTAGGTTGCCGCCTACTATCACCGACCATCTTCCTGAATGTGTTGCACTGGACTAGGTTATACAACAAACTATGGGAAGTGAGAAAATGGGCATGCGCTGTCTGGATCGATGACAAGACCCTAGAAGATTTGAATTTCCCCTATGGTGATTCATGTCTAATTTTGGACAAGCTCGAAGATCTAAAGTTAAAAGCTAACAAGTTGGCAGGAGAGGCGAGGCAGCGAGTATGGGACTTCGTTCAAGTGAACGTAGAGAAGACAGAGGCTATGAAGGTACCCAACCAATAACAACAAGGAGCAATCACCATCAACGGGAGTAATCCAAAGGAAGTTGTCTCTTTCACTCACACAGCAGTATTTCAGCTGAAGGTGGCACAAATTCGGATGTCGAAGATAGGATTAGAAAGACTGGCCTTCCTTCATCAATCAGGCGTACACTAAAAAGACCGTTCGGGGACATCACGCGCCAGGCCAGGAACCCAAATGGGAAACGACGAGTTGGACGCCAGAGCCGAAGGTGACATAGAGGAGATTGTGTGAGGAAGAATCAAAAGCTTTTTGGGCAGTAGTGGGGCGAGGTTGAAAAGACTGCAAAGAAGAGAGTGAAATGGTGACGTGCTCCTGAAGCCCTATGTTCCACTAGGAACCCAAGGGACAAATAATAATAATCGTCTTCTCATATCTTGTGAACGTCTTTTGACCGAGAAGTTTCTAGTGAGTTTTCGGCATAATTTGTTCTTCATTCTTGTGATTTATCAGTTTGTGTATTTACGCATACCGATTTTCTGTTCCTGCTTATCTTTTCTTGGATTATTGAGAAACGACTGGGTTGTACTGCATTTCGTAGGTCTTCAAAACGGTTATCCGTAGGTGTGTTCGCGCACATCTATCTGACCTTATCAATAGTTGTTCATTTCAACTTGAATACATACAAACGAGTAACTGTAATCATTTCACTAATTGCTTAACTATTATCTTTATTCATAGTGTCCTATTTGGTTGGCCTCAGACAGCACAGAAAAGTAGTTTCTAGACTTTTACAGCTAAGTGTCAAAATCCAACCACGCCTTATTCAACAAACACTTTATCAAACCTCTTGTTCATACTGCATTTGACACAAGCTGTAAAAATATATGTATTGTTCGGTCTGACTGGATTTCTTATCAAATCTTCTTCCTATCTAGTCAGTGTACCCACAGAAATGATAAGTGATTTTCAACTTTTCAGTCACAATTGTGCAGATGTATTAACTCTCTGATGTCTTCTAAAGCTTGAATGTTTCGTAGCGACTTTAAAGACCAACCTAGCAACAATTGAAATAACTAATCAAACTTCTATGTTTTATGAAAATCTGCCTTTCCAGACGAAATGGAGAAACCTAATTTGTTATTCCTATAGTTGCTAGGGTGGTCTTTTAGGCCGCCACTATAACAACTGTCGAGATAACCAATTACGTCTTTATTTTGTGAAAAACTCCCTTTCTAGCCGAAATACCGAAACCTGATTGGTTGTTTCAGTGGTTGTTAGGGTGGCCTTTAAAGTCATGCTATGTCTCGACTTACCATGATTTTGAAATTCCCTCTCTTCTTTTCGTTTGTGTACTACTGTGAATTGTGGCAACTTGAACCGATGCACTTGGGTATGAGATTCAGCATTGATTGCATCTATCATTTTCTAATTTTTATGGTGTTAAGTTTCTGTAACAGACTTGTTGCACTACTATCCCCGTTGCACATTATTAAGTCATTATTAACACTGTTTGTCAAACTGTCCACATGTGATGCATAAAAGCCGGCCAACCGTGATACTTAACGATATTATGCATAGTCATGTCATCAATTTTTCGGAAATGTTCACCTTCGAAATTGAAGTGAACTTTATCAATGCTTACCGACAACTCTTCCACAGACGTTAGACTGGAGGATAAAGAATAAAAGGATTTGACTATTAAGTACGTGTTCAGCTTATTCAAATAGTATCGCATTAACCTCCGTCTTCGTAACACATTTTGCGAATTCATGAGAGAAACTAACTGATATGAACTAACACAAATAGCATTTGATCCATGCTTCAATTTGATTGGCAGTGGAATCCGCGACGAGGGTTTCGTCCTATTTCTGACTCGTAGACTGGACATAACTGCCCTCCCCCCAGTGACGGATGTAATCTCCACTGAAACTCAAACCCAGCACTCCAAACACCGAGGCGTTATTCGCTAGGTCAATGGGGCATAATAGCAGCAAGTATCGGTTATTATCACTATATATTGATGTTTATGATCCCCTATTGTAATTCTGGATTGGTGAGCAATTACAAGTTATAGTAAATTAAATTTCATTAGATTGAGCGCTCATTTGACAAGCAAAATGTTTGTGCGTGATGTTAGAGGTTTACTAAGACACTTAAACCTGTTTAGTGATATCTGCGTGTGTTGTAAGTAAACAAATGTAAGATGATTCGAATATCGGTTACGCAGATCAAGTACCGCCAAACTCAAATCTTTACCAACTGTTCCACTCCACCAGTTGAATTAGAAAATATTCTAGAAGATAGTCTGTGAATAGCACATTAAAAAAATGATTGATATACTTGTCATGATGACAGGTAGAAAAACGTGATCGGCAGACTAATAAGCTATGATTAGTTGTTCACTCCATCGGTTACCTCCGCAACACGGTTACCTGTACGTAGTTCAGTCCTACATGGGTTACGTATGCCCTCGATAACTTAATGCTGAAGCCTATTGCCGCAACAGGAAATGACACACTTGTGGGTCGCAGGGGAGGGGCATCAAATTACACAAGGCTGAAGATATGCCTCGGCGATGAGGGACACCAAACATGAAGTCTACATCAAGCGGCAAAATGTAATAACGCTTAATTTGATACCCCCATTGAAAACTTAATGGACAAAATTCGATTACCACCGAATACTGTACAACTCCACTAGTTACAATGCTGGAAATAAAGAAGAATTTTATCGCCCCTGACCAGTTTTCACTGCGAACTTGTAATAATAGTTGGTTGACCCTATATCACATCGTATATTTCAATAAAGATGACATCGAAAACTTCACTATACCGTGTATATCAGTTAGTATGTCTTTAGTCAAACATATAAAGGGCTGTTATGTCTAGTCTGATAAAAATCGATCATGTGAATTCACCACAAAAGCACCTTACCTTTCTGATAAGCGGAGTGATGTTTGCTCAGTCCACATATAATTACAGCTCAATGGAGTAGGTGAATATTTTGTGGAAAACGTTTTATTACTATTGAATAGCAAGTAGTATATCGGACATTCATATATTTCTAGTGTATATTGGACTACCTCACAAACTAGATTACGATGGTTTTTGTAGTGCACTGAAAGAATTTCTAAAAGAAAATAGTAGAATAGGTATCCAAAACTCAGTCTGACATAAGCAGTACGACTGGACAGTCTTATATCGCACAAGCGAAGTTATAGAGGAAATGATGACCTATAAGTGGTTGCGGACTTCAAACAATTGTCTAGTGTCAGTAAATTGGAGCAGAATGCACTGTTGCGATCAAATAGTCGGTGAAGAGATGAAACATACTTCTTAACAGGTCACATATTGAATTCTTCAGGTAAAATCAGGATTTTTCAGGCTCTGTAAGATGTCTTCGAAGCATCAACTAGTTACGTAAGTTGATACATACATATCTTTTCTGAGGCAAATCATTCAATAAACCAAGTTGAAAATAATGTTTGCTATCCATGTTAACGGCCAAAACCAGCATGGCAGTTCCTGACAAATTATATATGACTTGCAGATGAGCATATATAGAGTGAATAAACAAACTAGGAACCACCATAGATATTGCCTGAAATACTTTGAGACCTGTAGTATTCAGTTAGTCAGAGTTAATCCTACGCCTGCTTTTATTGTACATCCGTTCAAGTTACCGAAATTTGCATCAGAAGATCAAGCTATAAGGCAACAAGATGAAATACAGAGATGTAGGTTTAAAATGTGTGGAACTGTGGCCCATTAGTTTAGGGAGATGAGAAACAACCACTGGGTCACAGGTCCAAACCCCGCTCCACCAACCGAAGTTTGAACAGCCAGGTAGTATCACTAGCCCTCACACAATACGTGTGGCTCACTGTCTACTGCACGAACGTGCACAAGCTTGGTGAGTATGTAGAGTCATTAGAAGAGAGTAAATGTGATATGCGTCTGCACCACTCTGACTGATTTCGAGACATCACCACGATTACCAAACTATTAGTTTCGGTTAAGCATGAGAATCCTGGAATCCAACATTGTACTACACACCCAAAAAGAAACTGTCACAGTCTCGTGCTATGGCTTACTACACTACTCTTGACTTTTTTCCAAGTTAACCCTACTTCATTGAAGGATGTGAATCGTTGAATACGATGAATTGATATACGTAAGGCAAATCCTACCCACTTGAATTGATCAAGATTTAGAACTTTATCGACCGGCTCGTCTTACTTACACAAGACGACGCCGCCAAACTACCTCTATGTCTAACATGTACTGGTTCTACAACACTTGGTCAATGCAGTAAAACAGCGGTGGTAGAACCTATTGAGCCCTCTTATACCTTCATAGTATTGTATTCTCTGAGCTGCATGATTTAATCGTGGAGCTTTTCATTGTCATTCTAGATAACAACATCACCACAACATTCAGTAAGAAGTTAGCTATACGGTTTCCTTCACAAGTGGCTTAGTAGCTCTTCCAGGTGACCTGGGATGTAGCTAGTTTTTTCTGCTAAGTCTTTTCACTGCCTCTACATTTATATCGATTGGTTGTCCTGCTGACGTGAACTTTGACTCTCTTGTTGCCTGTCATTGATTGGTAGATAGGGTTAATGGTAATGTCTCTTGATCGTTGACTCACCTGAATACCAAGCTTCTAAAAATTCTCTCACATTCTTTGTATTTCATTTGTCAAGGATTTCCACAGTTGTCTGTATGCATTGATATGGGTGAAGATATATCATGACGCTTCACTGCTAGCTAGTTGATGTTCATGTACACGGATGAGAAGAGCGAGACCATTCTATCCGATGTAATGTTTTTCACCGTTTATTTTGTAGATTATTGTCTGATTTGTCTTCCTTTGCTCCTGCATCTTCTTACCTGGATAACAGAGAGTGAAGAGATCTTTTGGGCTTGTGAGATATATTGATTCCAAAAAGCTTCAGTAATCTAATCGTGATCTCGGAGACATTCTTCATGTAGAGTAGGACAATCCCTTTATTGACTTTCGAGGCTGACTTCTTGATTCACGAAGTTGTGTGGATAGCTGTTCTTCTAGAAAACAGTCATCAAATAGTTTTCTCCTTTCCTCCACAGGGTTGATGCACTACAGCATGTTTTCACTCTTTTCAACAATGTTTTCATACAACTCGTTTTGTGTGCTACTGAATTGTTGCTACTATAATGGCGAACTTGATCCATATGAGTTGGCTTTCTGCATACTTCAGTTTCCAATTTCTCCGAATCCGTGTTCTAGTAATCAGAGCATCTGGAAATGTAACTTTGTTTTTTGGTTCAGTTTCAATTGTGAATTTGATGCCGTCAAAATAAATATGGAGACAATGAGGAGACTCTGGCAGAAACAACCAGTCACGCTAGGTAATGAGGACAAGTTACTAGCCCACTTATGAAAGAAAACCACATAGGTCACTTCCTTCTGATAATGCTGTCTAGAATGACAATGAAAGCCTCATGGTTAAGCCATCCCAGCTCCAAGATTTTTTCAGGCAACAACCAACCATGGTTAGAGTTTCTACATAACTGAAGCGGTCAATATGTTCAACTCATTTATGTACTATTTTATCTGCATAAAGCAAAAATGAAAACTAATACACCGCTAGGATAACTTCATTTGATGCGTGCAACAAAGATCTACAACGAATATTTCTCTAAGCGAAGCTGGATCAACATTTACCGTTGAAGGCAATTAGTGCTTGATATAAGTTGCATTCGAGAAATAATTTATCAGTTTTGTTATAACGGACAGAAAGATAGATGATTGATCAGTGTTCTTCATCTTTAACCTTGGTCAAAGGTCGTGTCATTCGCATTCTATTGGTCTATTATCATCCAATGTGTGAGCAGACAACTTTTGCCTTTTCCAGAAGAATAAATCTCAATTTCATTGGTCTTGTCTTCCCTTTTGTAATGATGTGATTATAGTATCGCAGTGATAAGTATTCACTGTCTGCAATAATTAGTATGATCGTGAAATTTTTCCTTAGCACGATTTCACTTTATCCCCAGTCAAAACCATTCTCCAATACGTTTGCAACCGGTTTAACAATAAATGATAAAACTCTTGGGGAAACAGCTTTCATTTCATTTAAAATAGAATACTTAATTCAATACTGTACAAAAATAATGATGAGAACAATTGAAGCAGTTACCAGTAAACAGTATCTATGACAATTCTCTTCATCTTAGTCTCTCAATATCCATATGATGTGCATAAGAACAACACACATTTTTATTTACAACAAGAAAAACTTAAATACTTGCATAGAAAAAGTAACGAGTTATTTTAAACGATTCTTCAAGTAACACAGAATTTGATTCGCTGCTTCTCGACATGTACCATTAACCCATGCAATTTTTATCACTAAAGGTCCATGATCCTCTTGAAGAATAACATCATCATCATCATCATCACTGTCATCATCATCAACAGCAGTGGCGTTATCAGTAACATGATCATTACCATTGTCACTCGCATCTTGTCTACTCTTCTCATTCTTTTGAATATTATCACCATAATCGTTGTTGTTTATTCCATTCGGAAATAGACAAGACGTTGACATCGATGATGATATTAACTCATTTGTTTGAAATGAATCTGTGTTCAAATATTCAACAAATACATTTGCTTGAATCAAATGTGTACATGAATCAGTAGAAGAAGGTGTAGATAACATCTTACTTGAACAAGTATTATTATTATCATTATAATCATGCTCATCTCCATTGTCCCAAGCATCTTCGCCTTCTTCACATATCTCTGCATGAGTTAATTTTCGTATACGCTTTGATTGATTAGCTATTTCTATCACTGATATGTCTGTTCCCATCTCTGTAGTTGTTGTTTGTAATGTTGATGTTGATATAGATTCTATTTCAAATGAATCATTATGATGAATACGTTTTAGTGGATTTTTAGGATTAACATCTATAACAACACCAACTTCCATAGGTTCTTCAGTAGAATTACAATCATTATTTGTTGAATTTCCATTATTTTTTGCGTCGATTTGATTAGATATGAGTAGACGTTGAGCTTCTCGTCGTTTACGTCTAACATGTGTCCATGTATTTACTGTAGCTGTGATATTTAAGTGTACACCGCCTAATTCTGCACGATTTTTTTGATCCAATACTTTCATCTACAGAAATAGTAAAAACATTTTTTATAAATTCCTTATCCAGTCTAATAACGAATATCCTAGAATTAAAGATTTCGTAATCATCAACAAAAACATGGATAAATTATCAGTCCCTTCTATGGTTGTGGTGCTTATAGATAATGAATGTCTTCCAGGACATATGGGATCCACCAAATTTCAAGATATCATCCATTTATCATCTACAAACATGAAGCAGTTTATATACATTGCTACCTACTTCAGTACTGATGAACTATTTCTTATAGTGACAAAATTCAACTGAGAGTTAACATCATATCATTTATTGCTACAATGATTACGTGACAATAAATTCTTGTAGATTATAATTCCATTACCGGTTAACAATTAAAAAAAACGTTGATGTGATCTGAATGCTGTGAAACATTAGGTACTAACCATTATTATCATTACAAGTATTGATAAACAATAAGATATATCTGTTTCATCACAGTCACCTAGTGAATAACGATTCAGTGTTTGAAACGGTTAGTCATGGCCTCCAGTCTCAGTGGGAATAACACCATCCCACTGGGGTTCAGGTACATCCAGCCAATGACACTCAAATAGGACTGGACGTGCGTCATTGATTCCAAAGAAAATCATCAAGGTGAATATGACATACTACATTTGTTTTATTTGATATAGTTAGCATGCAGTGATACAGTATTATTCACTTGATGATATTTCGAGTAAAAACCACAGCTCATATTCATATCAGAGTAATTACACACCTCTCGACAGATGAAATTCATAGTTCTATCCTCCCTCCCCCCTTACATGCTTTGTTTTTAATGGTATCCAAATTCTCCGTATCTCCAGTAAAGGTGTTGCCTCATTCCTATTACATGCGTTGGGGTTTTGATTCAATGAATAAAGATTCAATAATTAATCTTCCTACCCACCTGACTACATAGGACTTATCCCACTCTATTGTATGGTTGTCTCCAAATGCATTGCAATAGCTAAATTCCTATGTTTCGATAATCTACGATTCGCTAGTTTCACCAATGTATTCGACCTCACAGTCATTACATGGAATTTGATAGATTAGATCATTTTGCTGAATTGGTTCTATCGGATCCTTAAGCCAGCCGACAAAGCTTATCTCTGAGTGGATTTGTAGGTTTAAATGCCACTCTAATTCCAGTTTTGTTGAGGATTCTAGGTAAAGTTTCCGATGTTCCTTCCTTACATGGTAACACAATAGAGGCTGTAAACTCCTTTCTACTCGTGGTGTTACTATTACTCGTATTCATATTACTGTTATTATTCCGTTTCCGATGTCTTTGTACGAAATTCCTAATAAACGGTAAAGGATAAATATTAACTATTAGCGCTTTTTTTACGTGTTTCAATTCCTTGTTTAGGTCCTTAGAGTGACTAGTCAGTTTTCTAGCTACATTATTTAGATACTTGGCTAAATCCCCCTTAACTGACATTGGATGAGATGACCTGAAGTTTATATACCTGTTAGAATACATCACTTTCCTATAGTTCTGTTCTTCGTTTAGCTTTGCGATTCAACGTAGCTAATTCGCATTGTTGATTTTCTACCTCTAAAATGAACTGTATCGCACCTGTTAAAAAAAGCAGTTTTAAGAATGTACAACCCTATGCCTAATATATGATGGCGATATGTAGAAGACATACTTACTATGTTGGAATTTGAACATATCGACAATTTCTTCATATATACAAACTCAGTAGTAAATGTAAGCCAGTTCGTTGACGATGTAGAAAAAGAACAAGGGGAATTAGCTATTTGACCTAGGTTTTCTGCTTTTCAGTACTTGCCGGTAAGAGCTATTTGCAACCTCAACGGAACTGACGTATTGTATAATACAGTAACCCTCGATATCCAGTGCTGTAGTCAGCAACATTACCACTAACCTCCTGTAGGTCACTAGAGAGTGACCAATCTCATATTGTCTAGTTCTGACTGCTGACTGAATTCTATCGATCATTTCTACAATGTGGTCACCAAGTGGAGAGGTTCATTATTTGGTTAGAGGTAATTGACAGGAAGCCCTGCTTGATCTAGGGTTTCGTGATTGCTGGTACATGTCAACAAGGTATGTCTGAAATTTCGAGGGAACTGGAGATTCATTTTCTCCCCTTCTTCAACCGGTATAACACAAGCTAAAATAGGCGGAGGAGGAAGTCGTATTTGACTTTAGTTTCACCCTTAATGTTAATCATCATCAAGGCATATCATGAACTTTGAGGACGCTCATGAACCTTTGGAGTATCAAACCTGCATGGGATGACTTAACGCCACAACTATAGATATTCCTAGTAAGTTATTCAAGTCATTAATTGATCATGTACAAGAATAGGCCACTGAATGGCGATCGATGTAGCCATCAAGTCCCTAAGTATTATTCAGAGTCTCTTAGTTGGAACTAGGTGATTCAAAATGCAATAGAAAAACACAAAGTAACATTGGAATCTGAGCCGGTGGCTCAATAGTAACGCGCTGGTCATGGAATCTGAAGGTCGTGGGTGTGTACTACTGATGAGCCCCAATACGAGAACGAAACGGCTGTCCAGTGTTCCCAGCTTTCAATGGTTCTCTCCATGACGAACACCAATTTGAAATCAATAAATGAATTTTCACACACCTGAAAATTAAATAACAGCAAAATATTTTTTCAATCCTCACACTATAAACTTACCCCCAACTGTTTAAATTCACATCTTAACCAATCTAGAAGAGCTTCTACTGTATTTTCACGAAGACAAGATACTGGATTTGGTAATTGGTATGTCAGAGGAGGACGTTCCATTTTACGAAGTCGACGAAAATCAGATTCCTTTAAAGGAAAAAATAATAATTAATAAACAAGAATACCATTACAATTTTAGCCAGTTAAAAGGTATCAATGAATACTATCTCTGATTGTTACTTTACCAATAAAAGCCGACATATTATATTGCACTAACTTCAGTATGAAGTTAGTGCATCATCAGCAATATCAACACAGGACCAGGCATCACTGTATAGCGATCCCACTTGCCACACTTCATATCAGTGCATCAAGTAAAAAGGCAGTAAAGTGGAAGATGAAGAAAAGAAAATGCAGTCAGAACAAATTTAAAGTATTAAACAACAGAAAGGAAGAGTGAGAAAACGGTGAGATTCGGTATGGCGTCGTAAAGATGAGGATAATATGTATACATCTACGCCACTGACTTCGATTCTGAGCCATATCACCTAGAGTCTCTAACCACTGGTTCCTCTTGTCCTGCGAACCCTAGCTGGCTAGTCCGCATCATCCCACATGGCTCAAACCAACAGTCAAAGACTAGCCGCCTAGAGCCTTTTTCCAGCCTGAAGTTAATGCTGATGATGTCGTCTAGAAAGACGACGAAAGCTTCATGATTAAACAACCCAGCTCAGAGAAAAGAATACAACCAAGACTATCCAACTGAGCTACAAATATTCTCCACCATTTCAAAATATACAAATTAATCATCTTTGAAAATGGTCTTCCCCACCTATTGAATTAAGCATGGTATTAAACCTCAGTAACTTTGTTATATAATGCCTGTGGTATAGATGGTGAAACAAATGTGTCTATGGTCAATGTCGAAATAACACTGAACTCCATGGAGTTGATTCCATTGATAACTGGAAAACACAAGTTAATCTGATAGATAATTTCAGTAATTTCCAATTCGATTTAATATAATAACGGACGAAAACAACACAGACATTCGCTACTTCTGTCTTAGATAGTGTTGATAAGATTTTTAGATGGTCATGATGAAGATGATAATTCTCCAGAGGTTCAAGGTTTTTTTCTTGCATGTTTCATCATCAGGTTAAGCGATATCATCCGGATTCACTTTTGTCTTTAATAAATTTGGAAGTAAGTTTAAACGCCACTGTAGAAATAACCAATCACATTTTCATTCACCAGCTAGAAAGATAGTTCTGCCATAGAATAAAGAAAACTTAATTAGTTATCTCAACAGTCAACAGGATGGCCTTTAAAGTCAGTCAGATATTGATTTTGAATAGACATGATTTCAGGAGAAGAAAATTGCTGATGAAAAATAAGATCATACAATGGTTTATACAATCGAGAGAGTCAATCTTCACTTTTAATATAAGTGAAAGACTTGGGCACTGTGGTAGAATGTAGTTCCATATTAGATTTGTTTATTTGATATAAAGCGCACAATGATACAGTATTAATTAATTGATTACGTTTCGAGCATAAATTATTGCTCAAAATCATATCAATGTAATCACACTTCTTTCGATATCTGATTTTATAGTCCTGTCACCTGATCTCTCTTAGAGGTAAGCTTTGTCGGCTAAAAGATCCGATAGAACCAATTAAGCAAAATAATATAATCTACCAAATTCCATGTAATGACTGTGAAGTCAAATACATAGGTCAAACTAGCCGGTCGGGGTCAGTTAGATTAACAGAATATAGGAATTTAGCTAAACATAGAACGGCAGACCCCAATAAGATCAATAACCTAGAAAAACACTCGGCCATTGCATTACATTCATTAACACACAACCACACAATAGGATGGGACAAAACCCCTGTACTTAAGTCTAATATAGCTAGGTGGAGAGAGAGATTGATTACTGAATCTTTGTTCATCGAATCCACACCCAACACATGTAATAGGAATGATGCAACACCTATACCAGAGATATGGAAAACTTTACTACCAATCAAAAGACAAAAAAACAAAGAGAGATCAGGTGACAGGACTATAAAATCAGATATCGAAAGAAGTGTGATTACATTGATATGATTTATGAGCAATAATTTATGCTCGACACGTAATCAATTAAATAATACTGTATCACTGTGCGCTTTATATCGAATAAACAAATCTAATATGGAATCTTCACTTTTGTTTTGTGTGAGGAAACATAAAACTATATATGATAACTGAAATAAGTGTAAATAACAAAAATATTCATGACATTCATCCAATATGGCCGAGATAATCATTGCTGGTGCATGTTATTTGCTTGGAGGCCATCGCATAGGAAGCAACATTAGCTGACGTGGAATTCAAATCTTAGGCGGAACATCAGTTTGTAGATACGCATTGCTGATGAGTGCCAACAGACAGGCGAAATCTATTCCCAGTATTTCCTACCAATTGCTTCCAACTAACTAACATCCATCAAGGTGCACAGTAATAATGGACCTCCTAGCTTGGTGACCACATTGTAAAACTGATCGATAAAATTCGGTAAGTATTCAGAAGTAGAAAACATGAAATTGGTCGCTTTCCAGTGACCAATTAGGGGGAAAGGGGGGGGGCTGTGTTACCCGTAGAGTCTATATATTCGGTTAAAAACAGATGGCTATTGCTTTCGATACTTTTACCAGTTGAATTGAGGTAGTACCTTGCACAGAATGGGGAAAGTTGAGGTCTTATCAATTTGATGTCTCATGTTATTATACGAAGCAGTATTCAACCTTTAGATTTCATTGTCGCCTTACCTAACCACAAGAGAGCGATGACAGGTTAGCTGGATTGTTCTACCTAGAAGAAAGTTGAATTGAGAAATGTATATAAAAATGTCTTAATGTCGTGGCGTTTCCTTGACCTGTTTTCCAATTATACAATGTTTGGTAAATATGATACAACACTGGACTGAAGTGAAGAAATTTTCTTAGAAGAAAATATTTTTGAAGTTTCATTACCAATGATTCAAAAGTGTTATATGCAAATACACACCTTCTTCAAGTCGCTTGCATTGTGGTAAACCAAGTAAACTTCTATGGATAACTCATTTTAGCAAGAAGATTTCTCTACTATTCTCAGTTTATCATTCAGAATACCGATTTGGCGAATACTTCCGGCTCAAGACATCAGCCTTATGCAGACAATAACCATAAACAGCCAGTATTTCCCTATAGACCACAGAAAAAAACACTAAAAAGCTTGATCGATTCATGCCAGTTCCTAGTCTAATCATTCTACTTCAGATAACACATTCCATTTGGGTACATCATTATCAACATCAACATAAGACCAGAGCATTATTGCATAGTGGTTCAAGTTACCACACCTCATATCACTACATCAAGACAACCAAAATGGAAGATGAGGAAGGAAAGAAAAATCGATCAAACGGAGTAGAGGTAGAAAGTAGCAGAAGAGGAGAAGGAAGAATGGGAAGATAATGAGATTAAGTATAGCGGTTAATGTGAGGAAAATGTATGCATCAAACTGCGCTACTGATATCGGTCCTAAAGTCTCCAACTATTTGGGTACACAGCAGTTCACAATATGTAAAGCATGTCCCGACCCACCTCAGTTGATAAAAATTCATAGTTTTTATCTAAGACTTTATGATAAATGCCTCCCTATGTTGTTTATGTAACAGTTCTACAACACTTAATCAATTCTACATAAGTAGTGCTGATTGTGTCTTTTTAACCTTTTTACGTTCTCCACCTCTAATGACTACGTGTTACAGACATATACGGGAACAAAATGAACTGCTCTGAAATAAGCCCAACTACTGAAAGGTTTTTAAATAATACGCTGATATCACAAGTGACGTGTGTTTTCAAAAGTTAGTTCATCATTTTTTTTTATGCTTAGCAAGATTTCGTCGACCCCTCCGACCCCATCACGACTGAATGAGCTTCCCATACACAAAGTGACCAGTGCGTTCAACTACTATACTTTTGACTGGTTAAGGAAATATAGACATACACTAATCAATAAAACAATAATCTGGATTTATAAGGTGATAGAATAAATCTTAAACACTTTCAAACTGTCATTTATTGTTTCGAGTAATCATAAATGGGTATGATAACCTAACTGAGTAATTCTCATCAAGAAAAGTACGACGGCTACCAGACAACTATTGACAGCACCCAAACGATTTGGTAACATTCAACTGACCGCAATTCATGAGGTTATCGATATAAAAAGGACTTGTAATGACAACTATTTTCTGCTAAAAATCACCCCGCTTCCCCCCTCTCCCACGCTGACAATTAAATGTTCTACTTCTTTTGTAGATGCTATGAATTCACTGAAGTAGTCGATGTCAAATGGTATAGTCAATCAATGGGGAAGATGTTGCTAACTAAAATGGTTAGATTCATCAATAAGCTTAGTTCAGTGAGCGCTTACTACTTTAGTCCCTTGTGACAGTTATTGTCATCAGTATACTTCACAAAATCTTTGTCTTAACATGCATCATTCACTAGAATTTCAAACAAAGTAGACGCAAACTAATTTCGTAGAGAATGAAATAATTTCTGTCAGTTGTATACATATCTGTATACATCTGCGCTACCGTGACATATTTTCAGCCCAGTCTCCAAGAATCCTCAACTATTGATTCTTTTTGTCTCGGGGGAACCCAAACAGGTAGTCTATATCTCCCTATCCAACAGTAACAGACTTCATCGACTAGTAACACGTGTTTGTCTGATCACTCAGAACCCGCTTCCGACCTAATTCAACTTCCCTTAACATGCCAAGTCAAGGTAGGCGGTTGATCAACAGACACAGCACACGTCCACGCCATCTCAGTTGACAAATAGACAAAATCAACAAAGAACCCAGTGTATCGGTTAAAGCTGTCACACTTCACAGTAGCAATGAAAAGAACGAGTGAATAAAGAATATACATAATATTCTTTGTGTTAAAAGAAGGCTAAAAGTTTCCGATAACTTGATGATACTAGTAAAATAATGAATCGAAGAAACGTCTATTTTAAAGACTTTTTGAACTTCCTTTTTCTTCATCACAGTGGAATTGTGTTGCACATTCGAAAATACAGGTGATTTTCTCGTAAATATCAGGTTGTATTCAGCTGATGAAGGTATATGCAATAAAATAATATAGTTTTGATTAATAAATACATTTGTTCTTGACTTTTTAGAAAGTATCAACGGTACGAAATGCATGAAATGGTTATAAGCATTCACTATGGTTATGCATAAGAAAGTATTATTATACATCTTAAGGATCATAGTTTCGAAAATTGCAATCTTAATCACTGCACTACTATTGTATCTACTATGGGACACAAATATACAATGATAAACATACTACTGGAGATAATAAGTAGTCAGAAACTAATCACACTTATTTATGGCTTTCAGATCATAATCAGAGCACAGTGATTTCATATCTTCATTGTTTCCTGGAGCACTGATGAGGAGTTTCATACTAGAATGAAACACCTGTCCAGTATTCACAGGTTTCCAGGGTTTCTTAAACCAATATCAGTCCACGATTAATTTCCAACCTGAAATCAATAGATAAATTCCCACAGACCTCCAAAATGAATTAATGTAGTGATCATTAGTGATTCGCTTCGAGATGAAATTTCCAAAAGTTCTAATGAGAAGTCGTGACTGGCAGGGTCAACCAAATTGAAGATGAAGATAGTTACTCAACAATGGCACTGGATAAAGGTTGTGCTATATCGTGAACTAACAAAAGTAGGAAAATATGGGCCATCGGATTCAGACCCAGTGGGTCAATGGTAACGTGCTGGCCGCAGAACCTAAACGTCTTGAGTCTGATCCCTGGCGGAGTCATGGGTGGGCACTGCTGAGGAGTTTCATACTAGAATGAGACAGCTATCCAGTACTCGTAGGTTTCCAATGTCTCTCCAACTAATATCAGTCCACGATGAATTTCCAACCCGGAAATCAATAAATAAATTTTCACAAACACCTAAAATTTAAAGCTTAACTGTATGCACTACACACTACATGTATCTATCATGTTCAAAGGTTTATTCGTTCGAGTGTCAATTCCATGAGTTGACTCTGTTAATTTTACTAAGCCGAAATAAATAGAAGCAGAAAATTCGAAATAATTAGCTAACAAATTAATATCAATTTTCACAATCAATCACTCCCACAAAATATAAGAACCATATATGTCTTATTGAAATAGACTACTTATAAAAAAAGAAACTAGTAGTAGCATAAAAAGATGACTTACAGGAAATGGAAAATTAGGCAGAAAAGTCCATGCAACACCCCAGCGCATTATTCTACCTTGACACATTTCATACACGGACATTTGAGTTATTTTCAACTTGTTCATTATTCGACGAATTAAAGGGACACTTGACTTTTTACCCAACATAATAGTGAATACACTAAAAATAATTTAAGGGAAGAAGAAGAAGACTTAGAAGACTGCAAAATCTGCTTAATAAACAGAGAAATCGATAAAAGTAAAATAGAATTATTCCTCAGAATCCAATAGTCAATCAGGTGAAACCTTTTAGTCATCATAACACTGATAAAAGCCTTAAGTGGGAAACTTTTCACGATGATACCCACTTTCAACAACACTATATTCGGCAAGCTTAATGCTAATCGAACCTGTTCATCAGTACGATCTCTGAGCTGTATTGTTAGACGATCGAGTTTGTAGTTACAAGACAGTTCGTTCATATTCTGTCACAACCCACTAAGTTTCCAATCAACTTCATTACCCACCCCGCCCCCCCCCCTCAATTAATACTAAACAATGTAGTACTGATTAGGACATTAATGCACTATTGAAATCTCAGCAATCACTTCATGATTCACTCCCAAGTAACCCATGCAGTAAACATTCTATTGCCTTTCAGGTCAGATATTTGAAGGCAAACAACATTGTAGGCTGTTGTTGTAAAGTAAGAAAAAGTGGCTAAACAAATGTAGGATGCTAGGTGATGATTGAAGGTGAAATGAAAGAAAATTGAATTGCTGCAGGATTCGGACCAGCGACCATCGGGTTTCCGGTACGATGCTCTACCAACTGATCTACGAGGTTCAACTGCTGAACAGATTTTGATTTCACTTTAACCAATAAGGGTTTTGCCCGACTACCATGTAAATTCGTGATACATTAATACCGCTTGATCGTATTCACACTGGCTGCCTAGTCAGGATTTCTCATCCCAGTCCAAATCTAACTGAATTAGAGAGAGGTAGCATCATAATGACTATCTGAAATAGCTGTGGTTTGGCAGACTAGTACTGATACTGGGTGATGATAGAATGTGAAATGGAAATTTGGACCGCCGTCAGATTCGAATTAACGACTACCGGGTTCCTGTCTCAATGCTCTACCAACTGAGCTACGAAGTCCGGTGGTCGCCAGCTCGAATCCGACTGCGATCCAAATTTTCATTTCACCTTCAATCATCACCTACCACAAATTTTAGTCTTTTAAACCACGACTATCTTAGATAGTCAAAATGAAAATGTAGGATGATCAATTTGCAAATGATTTTTACACACTGTGCAGTCCCACGTAGACATTTCTCACAGTTGAATAGTTTTCCAACTACCCAACTGGGGTTTCAACAGGTTTTCAGTTAGAAATCATCTCGCAGATAAGATCACAAGGTGTGTGTATATGTGATCTCTGACACAAGGTCCACGAACTGGCGAAATATACCACTAATGAACAATTCGAGTAGCCAGGAACTATTCTGCTTGACCTAGAGATTTCGCTAACCAAATCAGTGATTTAAATCATTTTCAAATTGATCATCCCGTTTAAGGTATATCGGTCTATGCAAGTCATCTGATCAGATTCAGCTGTATGAGTTGGATTTGTCTTAGCACATGGCTGATGGGCTCAGTCCCAAACAAATCACTTTGATTTAGCTGACGAAACCTACAGATCAGTGTGGGTGGTTTCTAATTACTCAAGTTCTTCAGTAGAATATTTGCCTAAACACAGTGCTCTTACTCAACAGATAAGGTATCTGCCAACAAACTGATTTGCAGTAAGTCACTCGGTCAGCATCACCACACGACTTGACATTACTGTGTAACTGTTCAGGTTGTCACATTTAGTATCAGTACATCAAGATGAAAAACATATGAAACATAAAAATATGGAAAAGGAGGTAGATACGAGTTGTAGAAAGTTTAAGAGAACAGGAGAGTCAGATGCTAATGAGATTCGGTATAACAAATAGCGGGGAGGTAATATATGAATGCATCTGCGCCCCTGAGATTAATTGGGCCATATTACCTACAGTCTATAACTACCGGTTTCATTTGTCACGTGAACCTTGACCAGGAAGTTTACAATTCAACCAACAGTCAGACTTCGCAAACTGATGCCACTATTTAGCCTGGTATTCCTTAACCTTTTTCCACCATGAACTTACTTCAGCCAACATTGCGTAACACACGTTCTAGCAACCCCAGTCGATGAAGGTTCATAACCTTTTTGACTAACTTTCATCTTCTACCTAAAACCCTACGCCTGCCTTGTTACATATATGGAGGTACGATGACACATGACCCAGTCTACGAAGGCCACAGTGGTCGAATACCCGCACTCAAAAAGTCAGAAGTTGCTGAGATTCACTGACTCATTCCAACAACTTTCTGAGAGTCGACTACAATTTCCAACGCTGTTTATACAGCAGACTGGAGATGGTATCAGACTTCATCCGTATGATTGACACTGTCCTATCCCGATAACTGTCTAGCCAGTTTCTTGCTGAAAACAGCCTATTTTCATCGTCAGTTAGCACTCGCAGTGGTCTTGCTGCAACTACGCGCAGACAGGCAAGTGCTCGAACCAACACATGATCACTACTTAAGTAAGCGCTTCCGTCAACCCTTTCGCGAAAACTGACAGCGATATGGTCAATCTATGTCCAGCGCTAAATTGAGGTCGGTGGAAGCCATATCAGACAACGCCTCTCTTTATTTCTGAAGTTCGTGCTAACCAAAAATAGTTGGTTCTTTGACCACAGTTGTGGCAGGCAATTATCGTCATCCATTCGTTCGACTGGGATTCGGAAAGTGTCATACAAGTGCTTTTGTATCTGACCGAGGCCACCCACTTGTGCATTGCCTTCATTAGGAGGCTAGATAGCTTTCAGTAGAGCTCACCTTCCACTTCATCTGAACTCCAGTCAATGGGTGAGTGAGCTAAGATTACAAAAAGACAATGGTGAGTTCCACTGTCCTTATTAATTTTCACTTCACTGTTTAGTCAAACACGACACAAATGATTATCAACTGGAATCCAACTAAGCAGGGTATTTTTTGCCTTAGGACTCAGCGACATATCAACACCTGCAAGACCACGGGAACTAGTCATCAAATCTCTAAAATCCCTAAATGTGAATTATGCAGATTCACGACATTTGCGGGATGAAGTTTAGAGAATAACAACACTTGGGTATTGTATGCCTGTCTCACTAACAAAACAGACACTCATGAACTCAGATACCGAAGTTTTGCTGAACGAAGC